>CM042553.1:13205019-13547519 GCA_023630585.1 Cranoglanis bouderius | reverse complement strand
TAAACAAATCGATTATTCACCATGCAATTCTTATGAGTTTTCTGAGACCTGAAATTAAGTCAGCACCCAGCTAAAAAGGTGCTTAGCTTTTCCCCTTTTCTTTAACCCCTTACATTCTTCTTAAAGCATTCTAGCAACTAAAACGACTCTTAACTCTTGTGAATTATTCAACAACTCCAGTGAAAATAAGCAGAACGTTAACAAACTGAGGTGGGTAAGCCTGAAACTGCTGAGAGGTCTTGAGGCTTTAAGGGCATGAAAGCAATTCATGAGGCATACATAGTCTCAAAAGAGATGAATGTGGTTGGTTGGGAGGAAGGGGAAGGCTTGACAGTGATTTCATTCTGTAAAACTGCAAACCGCTCCTTTAGAGTTCGGCCTGCATTATTTTCATCAAAACAATTCCCACTTGTTGGATCATGTGAACGCTGTGATTCATACAAACTCATTTGATGTGTTTAATATTGGCCAGGATGATCACAGCACCCAATAAAGCAATTAGGGATTGATTGGAGGGCTTATATGAATGTTTTGGCCTCCTGACATATCAGCATTGAAAAGGCAAATATTGCAATAATCAGTAACAATGACTGTAATGTGCAGCTCTAAGCCTGCTCAATGATTACATGAAAATAATTATACAGTATATGGCTTGTAATGGTTTGTCCCAGTTTAATGTGCTATTTAGAGAGTGCAAAGCATATTCCCCTTATGTGCACATCAGACCAGAAATGTAACATGTTAAAGAATTGCTGATTGCTAATATTTGATTTCAAATTATTTAAATGCAAAGTATGCAGTCATTAAGTAAGACTGCAGGTCTTTGTGGTGCTATTCGTGGAAGCAAATTCTCTCTATATGTACTCTTTACATCCATTCAATTCACATGTTTGTGTTGCATGTGCTCTTTATATGGCATGTCATGTATAGGGTGCACAGGGTTTTGGTAGAATAATTGCCAGGGCATGTAATACATGCATGCACTGTAAAAAGTTTAATAAGTGATAAGGCCTATGTCCTGAGAGTCAGTCTGTGGAATGCTGTTATAAATAAACCTGTAATTTGAGTTACTCATTGAGTCATCATTTCAGTGAATCTGCTCAGTGAGCTGAACTTTTGGCCTCTGTGCCATCTTTCTCAGCGTTTTCACATTTGAATCATTTTGTCATAATTAGTCTCGACACATTTTTTATTATTTTTTTTTGCTTTTTCTATTATTTGGCACATCTGTGGATCCTGAGTACAAAATCCATCTTTATTCAAAGCACAATCTCCTTTCAACCATGCACTGTATTTGATTTCTCCCCGCAGTTTTCAGGTAATTATAAAACCACTTGTTTCTGTTCCACATAGGCCTGTGTTTCTCTCTCTGTGCACCATAGGTTCTACTGGGACTTCACAATGCTAATGTTTATGGTGGGCAACCTAATCATCATTCCAGTTGGCATCACCTTCTTCAAAGACGAGACCACCACCCCCTGGATTATCTTCAACGTGGTCTCGGACACTTTTTTCCTCATGGACCTGGTGCTCAACTTCCGCACGGGCATCGTCTTTGAGGACAACACGGAGATCATTCTGGACCCTAAAAAGATCAAGCAAAAGTACTTGCGGACTTGGTTTGTAGTAGACTTCATCTCATCTATCCCTGTGGATTATATTTTTCTCATTGTGGAGAAAGGCATCGACTCGGAGGTCTACAAGACAGCAAGGGCACTGCGGATCGTGCGCTTCACCAAAATCCTTAGTCTGTTGCGGCTTCTGAGACTTTCCAGACTAATCCGATACATCCACCAGTGGGAGGAGGTAAGAGCAATTGGAATAGAAAAAAAGCAGAAAGCAGAAAAAAATCTGATCTGTCTGTCTGGAATTTTGAATGTTCTCCACATGTATGTGTATGTTCTCCAGTTTTCTCCCACCTCCCAAAAACATGCCAGTAGGTGGATTGGCTACTCTAAATTGCCCCTAGGTGTGAATGGACTGGTATTCCATACAGGGTGCATTCCTCATGCCCAGTGATAAACTCTGGTGCAACCATGACCCAAAGTCCCAAATGATGTTTAGTCATTGTTCGAATGTGAAATGTATAGAAGCTATTGAAGCAAAACATTGATGGTAATGATTCATAAAAATTTAAGATTCATGTCTGAATGTGAAAAACACTAATTTCCTAATTAGATTTTCCACCATCTTGGATTTTGTCAAAAAGTTGTTTTTTTTTAAATTATTATTATTTAGTCCTCCTACAAATTATGTAGAATGAACACCAAATTTGGCATACATCAGACCAAGCTTTACAAAAGTTTTCAAAAGAATGTTGATATTCCAAACGGTTTGCCCATAATGTGCTCTGACAGCAAAGCTGCCAAACATGAAGTAAAACCGTATCTCAGCAACGACCCTGCACACTGACACAAACCTTGGTAGGCATCTTCAGTACCATGCCCTGTGGCTCTGCAACAAATCTTGTGACAGCTCCACTTACTGGTCAAAAGTTATAGTAACATGCCGGAAATGCCTCCATCTAAGTGCAATTTCTACTACTCATCTTCCAAATTTTGTCCAGTTGTCACCAAATTTGGCCCACATCATCTTGAGACTTGTCTAAATTTGCACAAAGTGGGGAAAAAGGCCCAGTATGATAAATAAATATCTTAGATGTTTTTAAATTGCAAAAAATCATGTCAGAGTAATAGCAATCATGACCACAGGTCAAAATAGCAACAGACAACACCACAGGGCACAGCAGTAGTGACAGCTGCAGCAGAAGTGCCACCCTCCTGCCCATTTGTTCATCAAGATCTTTCCTACTACATTTAAAGAATTCCACCATTGTCCATGGTCAAAACATACACATCAAGAGTGAAACTACAAATCACTCTTGACTCCCTTTGCCTAAAGTTATGGATCTGCTTTCCTGTGTTTGCTTAGGCAACAATTGTAGCGTGTCTGTGAATGTGCGGCTCACAGAGTCTGGGTGCCCCCAAATTTATTATTATTATTATTATTATTATTATTATTATTATTATTATTATTATTATTATTATTATTATCATCATCATCATCATCATCATCATCATCATCATCATCAATAATAATAATAATAATAATAATAATAATAATAATAATAATAATAATAATAATTGCCATTTTGTACTGTTGAATAACTGCAATAACTTATTTCCTTTTTGTGTTTTTGAAAAACATTTATAAAAAACATTCATTAGTTAACACTTAATTGAAAAACTACAAGCTAATTAAAAAAACATTTTATTATCAATATGTCGGTCCTTTCAATAGGATATCAATATATCAAACGAAGATACACAGTCAGCATATTGACTGAGATGTTGTGCTTTCAGATATCATTTCAGAGTTATTTTTTAACTCTTTCAGCCAAAAAACGTGTCATTTTGGCCTAGGTAAAAAAAAAAAAATCAGCGTTGCTGACTGATAAGAGCTAAGTAAAATTTTTATGAGGTAAATTTAGTGTGTATTACCCATAATGCTTTGCAAGCATGAAATGGCAGTGGGCAGCAGGTCTTTTTAGTATCTCCATGCCCTCTGTCAGGCCCAGCTGAGTGTGGTGATTTATATAAACCATTAGTTGATGTGTGCTATCACACTCTTAGACAGCAAGCTATTTATACTACTGCTTCATGTAAGCACTCCATCATAATCTTTAAGATTAAACAATATCTGTGACTAGCATTTGGGGAAGGATAGTGTTGTTTCCTTCTCCTCTGTCAGTCAGAGCTAATCATGGGGGTCTGTGGTGAAAAGAGGTTAAGTAAGCAGGAAAGAAGTCTCTTCAGTTTCTGTGTTTGGGGTAAAGTGTAAACTGGTGGCTGATGTTGATTAAATCACCTAAACCCAACATAGTCCTGCTTAACTTGACCTGAAGAGAAGAAAACTTTAGGAAAAAGAAATTTATCTCTCAGCATTGTTCTTTTCTATTGCAGTTGATATTAAATTCACCATATATACTCTGGTTAATATTATGTAGTGAATTATTTGAATGTAATTAATTAATTTGACAGTGACTTCAAACAGAATAGGAAACTTAATGTAGCCCTCCAGGTGTGTTCAGCTGCCCTGTGAGTAACAATGCACTGAAAGTTGAGTTGCCCATCTTCATGTGTTTAAAAAGCAGAAGATTTTAGCCCTCATGGATTAGTAGCTAAAAAATACACGAGCATTTTGGATACCAAACCTGCCTAGACATCAAATGTCCTACATACTTGATCCAACTTATTATCTATTAATTCCAATTCTAGCTAGGTATATTCTTGTTAAAACCCGGTTCTTATTTTACTGGCTAGCATCCTTCAAGAGCTGGTCATCAAATTCTTATGAATGCACTAAAGCAACTATTTTTCCTCCATTTTACAAGGATTGGAAAGATGGAATGGTGCTTACATGACATGCCTGAAAAACTAACTTTAGTCAAATCTAAAATTAAAGCTATGCTAAGTTACAAACGCTGAATTGCAAGTTGGGCTTTTACGGGTTTAATGTTATGCAGATTGAAAGAAGTCTGTTCAATACAAAGTGCAGAAAGATAAGGATATCCCCAATGAGGCTAGTAATTATAATAATGCCAATGGTAATAATGGTGTATGCTTTAATGGACTCGCCACTTCTACTGTTCACTTCTATACTGTCCTCTCTGGGACAGAGAATGTCCTGACAGGAAGTATCCTTCATTCAGTTCACAATAACATCCATCCAAAGTGGCCCCAATAAACAAAATGGCTGAATGGCCAACTCTGATCTATACAATAGATCTAAATCTGTCAATCATCCAAGTGCTAACAGCATGGGTGGAAAGAAAGGCATTTATCTCATTCATGAGCCTTCAGAGTTGTTGTAGTGCAAAATGTTGCCTATTGTACCTATATGATTTACATATCAAGAGAAACCACAATGCTAGTTTCAAATGAGCAGGAAAGGTCATCTGCTAATGCCCCTGGGGCTTTTGTGATAGGCTGTCCAGGCATGTCGACTTTAGAAGCAGACTTTCACATTGCCTGCAGTTACGAAAAGTAATGTTTAATAAGCTCCAAAATGGGAGGTGCTTTAAGAAAAAATGCATATGAAATGCACACCTTTGCACAGGAAATTAGTTAACAAATAGTTGCCTATTTTTGATACATAGAATTCATAGTCATTTGATACATTCATAGTCATTTGATACATAGAATTCATAATAAAAATGTGCCCATTTCAAATAGATATGTTGTGTTTTATATTATTTTTTTGTGATGATGCACACAAACCTGTTGTTAAAAGATCAGACTTAGGGTTGGTCTAGGGACAGAATAAAAAACAAAAAACAAAACAAAAAAAAAAGCATATGATTGGTCAAATGGTTTTATTTCAAATCTGTGGACACTGTTATACTGTTGAACAGTGAATGCATAGAAACACAAAACCTCTGCAGAGTGCTGGTTCATAATCTAAACAAAATAAGCAAAAACATTTTGAACTCTGATGCTAGGAATGATTTCCATTTTATTTCTTTAACCTTCAAAACCCTTAAAAGTTAAAGAAATATAATAAAACAGAAGATAATAAAACTGTACTGCTTTTCCACATGATGACCATCTCAGCCTCCAACCAGAAACTGCTCAATTATGATTTGAAGCTCTGTGCAGCTGCAGTAACATAAACTGCCCTGCCACTTCTTCACTGGGACTTTTCTGTTTTGTTAAGGACCCTCTGTGGCAAAATCCAAGAACACACTACGCCTTAAACAGTGAAATAATAAAACCATCACCTAGACCTTCCTCTCAGGAGAGGCTATTTGATCAGTAATGGCATTCAACAGTCTCCACCTTTGCAATATTTTGAGTTTTGGAGGTTCAGGTGAGTAACCAGGCTTTAGGGGTCAATTAGGATAGCTTGAAATAATTGCTCAAAGATTGAAAACATGATTGCAAAAACATCTCATTACTTGGTACAGCAGCAATTTGTTATCATTAATTGATTCCACTAAATGTTAGACACAAATACAGTTATGAAGAGGATCTGTTTGTGCTGACTCAGCTTCGAGCGCTCTTCTGATTACAGTTGCAGCCTGGCATGAGGGTGGTGGTAGCTTAGTGGTTAAGACATTAGGCTACTGATTGGAATGTCATGAGTTCAAATCCCAGCCCTGCCAAGCTGCCAATGTTGGGCTCTTGAGCAAGGCCGTTAACCCTCAATTGCTCAGATGTATAAATGTAAGTCGCTCTGGATAAAGGTGTCTGCCAAATGCCATAAATGTAATGCATTAATCAACTTAATTATGCCTGGTACTGTGGCTTCTCTCTATTCTGCTACTTTTAAGACGTTATTTTTTTAATATTCCTGGGCGCTCAAGAATGTTGGCACGAGATTGGGCTGTTAGAGATTTACTTTCAATCCAGAGGCACTGGACAGTGATTGTGGTCTGTAAGTGCCATGTTTGACAACGAGCTGTAATAGATGTTCACAGCCAGTGTTTCCATGGCTCATTAGTCCTGAGAATGGTTTGGATGGCTGTTCAGTGGGCCAGAAGGGTTTCCACAGAGTTTTCAGACTGACAAGCCCTTTAGGAAGCTCTGCAGAAATGAGACGACTAAAGTCATGCAATGCACAACCCTCATAAAGGCCATTAATGATGGGCAGTAAATGTGCTGTAAGGGGAATGCCCTTATAAATACAGAGAATTTGTGTTTACTACGTTATCCTCGTGAGAAAATAACAAACTAGTGGCTGCTTGTTAGCTGCAGTGTTTTAGTGTTTGAATGTTTTATCAGTGTTTTAATTTTTGACTTCTTGACTGGTATGAAAGGGAAATGTGTGCATCAATCTTTAAACCTGCACAAGATGAGATCCTGGGTTTGAGCCAGAACACTCAGAGATATGAGCCTTCTTCACTTTGTAACACACTGACTATGTCCACATGCACATCAAATATAATTTAAAGTGTATATTTGGGTTGCAGCCATATTCCAAATACGATGTTTACATGCATACAGACATTGGAATAGTCCTGTATACATGGTTGTTGTAAGTATGCCTGAGTTGCCATTCCTAAATACCTAGCCTACAGCTAATCATCTGTTAGCATCCACAATTCCTTGCGGACTGAGCATGGACATATATCTCCTTTCAGTGGATTTTCTGAATAAGGTGTTTACATGCAACAAATTTCCAGTTAAAACAGGCATGTTCCAGGGATTGGAATCATAATTTGTGGAATCAGAATATTGTCTTTATCTGAATTGGGCAATCGGATTGTGGCGTTTACATGACTCAATAATAATCAGAATATTGCCAAATTCTTGCCAAATCAACTCAAATCATTAATCAGTGTATCTATCTATCTATCTATCTATCTATCTATCTATCTATCTATCTATCTATCTATCTATCTATCTATCTATCTATCTATCTATCTATCTATCTAATGAATTTCTTCCTTATCTCTCGTATTGACATTGCTCACTCTTGGTCCCCATCAGATCTTTCACATGACCTATGACCTGGCCAGTGCTGTGATGAGGATCATTAATCTGATCGGGATGATGCTGCTGCTGTGTCACTGGGACGGCTGCCTGCAGTTTCTGGTGCCCATGCTGCAGGACTTTCCATCTGACTGCTGGGTTTCCCTCAATAAGATGGTGGTGAGTTTGGCTTCTAAACTGATGCTCATGTGTGCATCATTTATGTCCTTACAGTTTGCTTGGACGAGTTGATGTGAGAATAAGATGTTAATAATGTATCATGCTGGGTTTTCCACTGTGACTATAAAAAATAGTTGCACTAAAAGTATGTGGAAATATGGCCATTTCAATTCAACTTTATTGTCATTATACCAGTACAGTTTGTCATTTTGTGTAATTTGTACTTTGATATGACTATATTTGTTTAGTTTCTACTCCAAACACATTTTTGTGAAAAATGTATTATAGAGTAAGAGATGTGTCAATACATGAGCTGAAAAATATAAGCCCAAATCAGTGGCATAGTGGAGTAATGATTAAATTTAGACCATGACCGCTTCTTCTACCGTAGGACATGCACCCAAAATGCATGAGTGTGCCAAGCTTATCAATATAATTGTACATATCATCCTGTGATTTTAATTTGTATATTTCCTCATCCCTCCCTGGAGTTAATTCCTGGCTCTGCCACTGGGCCAATTGGAGATCAAGCCTAGGGGAGTGTTTCACTCTGCGTAATAACCTGACATGAGTGTCACTGACAGGCTGCACGAATCTACAGTCTGGGCTTGAAAGAAGCCCCAGCCTTACTTCTTTATACCATTATGTGTATTTTTTTATGAGCTTTGGTGGTGCTGTTGCACTTGATTCAACAAAAGTTCAAAATAATCCATATTAATACCAAATAATCTCATGTGGGTGCCAAAAACGAAAATTTATACTGATGTCTTTCTATCTTTGAAAGACAGTGAGGCTTAGCCATGCTAGCTCTTCACCCTATCAATCTCAGAGGGTGAAGACTAACATATGCTTCTTCTGAGACAAATGATTAGGATTGTTGCGGCACTTCGGAGCCCTGAAAAAAAAAAAAAAGCCCTGTTTTTTATTGTTATCCAGTAGCAACAGATGAAGGCTTATTAACCAGAAAATCGCTTTTCTTTGGTGACTGTGCCTTCATTATTTGTCTATCATCTCTCACTGTTAAACATAATGAGCTTCACATTTCAAGAATAGCAACACTTCAGTTTGGACATTGATAGGTCTGAATGAGCAATGGAGTTACACTACAGTTCTGTTGATGGTTAATTTTTCACGTTCACTCCAGTTATTGTTGATAGGAAATGCACACACTTCTGCTTGAGTAGCATCACAGGCACTCGAGCATGGTTTATGATTCTTCTCCACACCTACGCTTAGATTAGTCACTATCTTCTGATGGATGAAACTAAGTTGAGACTCAGTCAGAGAAAAGTCAGAGTAAAACTTACCTCAAAGCCGCTGTCACTCTGTGAGATGCTGACAAGCAAAAGTGTGTGTCTGTGTGTGTGTGTGTGTGTGTTTGTTTGTTTCAGTCTTTCCCCTGTGTTTTGTTTGTTTTGCTTTTACACCGAGTTACAGAACAGCTGCTGATGCACACCTGCTGATATGAGGACACTGGAGGATGCATGTTATATAGTGGCATCTAATTAAAAAAAAAATCATGTAATTTCCATAATAATAGGAAAAATATGTCTGGATATCCCTCATTTGACTGGATTTCTAGCACAAAGGTTCAGATTTCCAAGCATTGTTCCTAGGTCTAAAATTTATTCATAACTCTCCATCAAACTTACTGCTGTCATTCATTTCAGAGTACAGCCATGTTAGTCTTTGGCATCACTTAGCAATCAGTTAGCAATCAGCTTCAGCAGCTCTGTGGAAGAGAATTTCTTTAAACAAACGACACAGTGTTGAATGATCTGTCTGATGAGCCTGGCTTCTCCACACTTCTTCACTTCAAGTGCCTGGTTGCTCTTAGGTTCTTTAATCTACAGGATTGCACATGTTCATTCACATTAACATATGAAATTGCTATTGACTTAAAATTGACAAGTGGCCCGAGTGGTGTTCTGTCTTAAGATGTTAATAGCTTTAGATGGGATTCCAGGGAGACATGGGATTCCAAATCCAACACTCAAATCCATGGGAGTGCTGTCTGAAAATGTGTTTCAAAGGAAGACATAAGAAATACATAAAAAAAATGTACAATACAGATGTACAGTATCTGTCCATGCATATTCACATGAATTACACTGAAGTAAAAAATAGAGATTATTTTGTTTATCATGCTTATTGTGTCAGGGACCATTTTGGTTCAGCCTTGACCTATGACTGGTGAAACGTCTGATAGCTTTTATAAACTTAGCTGGCCAAACGCTTCAAACGCTTGAATATTCTGAGTAATATGAATAATCTGAATCTTGAATAATCTGATAATCTGGCTAGGTACACGTCTAGGTGTACAAACATCTGTGCAATGGTTTCCAATGGGGAAACAAAAATTTTGACACACTGTGACACAATGTCTTTCATAGCAAGACACAATGACTGGATGGACGAATTCAAGGTATCATATCTTTAAAAGTATTTTTTTCTGAAACAGTGGTGAGTAAACATGTTTGAACGTTTGCAATGCCAGACTTCCTGTGAAAGTAAATGGTTCTTAGCCACGTTTACTGATGGAAAAGTATCACACTCTGTAAAAGTACCCAAGTACCAGAATATGTCTTGTGAGAGAACATGTACAAAATCATTACTCTCTTAAGTTACATTTGCTGTCCTTGGCAAGGTAAACATAAAAGTGGATACAAAATAGCAGAAAAACACACAATTATAAACACAAAGGATCATTCTTTCCACCGGCTTTTTGTTCCCTCCACCTGCCTGAGGCATGTTACACATTCAAACACAATAATTATCACCTATACAATATGTACAGTCGTGAAGATAGACATTAAGATAGAATACAAGTGGTTTTGCCCATTAATCTAGTGAACACATAAGTAATTATCTTGTCAAATTTGACAAGAAGCCTTAATGAGTGACACTATGGCTCAATACAGGCACAATAAATAAAAGTTTGGAGATTTAAACAGATATTCAGTATTTCCAAACTTACAGATAGATGAGAATGAAAGATGAGAATGTTCATCTCGAGGGTAATACTGCAGTCAGAAGAATTGTTGTCTAACAGTAATTGTCTTTTCCCATCTAATGGAGTGGAAATAAATATAAAAATAAATCAGAAAAAAATGGAGGAGTTTGACATTGAACAAATGACAGAGGTCATAGCTGTACTAGCAAGCCAATCATATTAGAATTTCATTTAGTCGGAACATAAATAATATCCAGATGGTTTGGCTGTAATTCCTGCAGGACCTTATTTCCAGCCTAACAGGTCAATGCAACCATTTCATCCTCTTTGATCCAATCTGTACTGTGTGATCTGTGAGCTGGCTTTCTCTAATCTGCACAGAATCCAGAATAAACCATCTAGTACCAGGAAGAGCCCTGTGACTCAAATATATTATGTCATATTCTTTGAATGCTCACCACACATGAATGAAATCTAACATGCTCCATGTACAAAAAAAAAACAAAGAAACAACAACAACATACTGTAAAGTGTATTAGTAAAGTTTTTGACCACCGTACTTTAAAGCTTCAATATGCCGCAACAAGTCTCTGGAACTGTACTGGAGAGATGAACAGCATTCTTCCAAAAGATATTCCCTCAGTTGTTGTTTTGATGATGGTGGTAGAGTCTAACGTACCATTTCAACTGAGTTGAGATCTGGTGACTTTAAAGGCCATAGCATATTATTTACATTATTTTCAAACCATTTAGTCAGCCCTTGTGCCTTTTGGATGGGGTGGAGTCATCCTGGAAGAGACCACTCCTATCAGGATTGAAGTGTTTCATCATAGGATAAAGGTGATCAGTCAGAAGAACTATGTACAGAAGGTGAATACAAATAGTAAATTATTCAGAATGAACAAATAATGTTCTCTAAACAGATACAAATACAGATTTGAATAGATGGTGCCAGAGGCATGCCAGAAAGATTCACAGGGCTTCTGGTTGAAACTAGAGATGTGCTTCAGGACAGATCCCACAGAACGCACTGAAAAATTATGTGAGTTGGAGGTGTTTACTTTCATGTGGATGTGAGTGAGCAGTCAGATATGAAGCTTGTGGAACAAAAAAAAAACATTAACATGAACATACAGCGTTCATTCATTCATCCTTATTAACCACCTGGTTTGGGTCACAGTGGTCTAAATTAGGCTAAATGTCCTTATGGTTTAGGCCACACCCACTTTAAATCCAGGTTTAAACATGGGTTTAAATCCATGTACAGATATGAATATGTGGAGCACTAAACAGATACACATAGTGGCATTGCATTACACTCCTAATGTACAGTACCTTTTTCTGACAGTGTATCAGCTAATGTTTTGCTACCTTACACACATAAATTCCAAAAACATCTGTTTCCTCAGCTCCCAGTGCAGTAGGCAAAAAACACCACAGAAGAGCAATCATGCATTACAGCTAATTAGGCCCCTTTATTTATTCAATTACCATTGCAATGCCTTGCTGAGCTGCCACAACATGAGAGACACATGGACAGTGCTTGTTTTCCTTCTGTCTTTTAGTCCTATGCAGAAACTTTCAACCCTTTTCCCAGACCTTTATGGATGTGAACTAGCCTATAACTAATCCTAGCTAACAGCTACATCAGTAATGGTGGGGGATACACTAGCTGTCCAAATACCAGCTTAACATTTTGATATGCTTTGACTTGTTCACCACATCCTCCAGTGTTCAGGATTTCTGTTAATGCTTCATTTAGCATCAAGCTACATGTATATATTCTGCTAACTGTTCTAGGAACCATCCTGTTTAAGCCGATTATTCAGTTATTATTCTTATTATTTCCCTAGAGAAAATGAATATGAATGCTGATTCATTATTTTTTTCTGGTAGAAAATGTTGGCAGTTGACAAAAACATGGGACACGTTACAAAACAAAAAAAAAAGGGAAAAAAAGCTGAATGTCTTCAGGGGAAAGGAGCACTTTCATGTGAGTTGACTAAATGCAGGCATTAGCATGTCATTGTCCCTGCGTCTCCCTGAGGCGTTTAAAAAATTTTTTTTTTTTAGCTGTTTACTGAAGCACCACATTGTGGACTGTGGCCTTGTGGCAAACTGATCAATGGCTCCTGCATGGCTTCGTGAAATAGTATCAATCTAATTGATCTGGTCTACAGATGAAGTAAATGGATCTCAACTGTGTGTGCTAGATCAGTTACAGAACGTGAACAAACAAATGAGGCTTCATGTCAGTTAGTTCAGGTTTGTTTGCACATGCCTGGTAGACCTCACAGACACTTCACTGTCCAGACAGTATTTAGCTTTGGTTCTGTTTATTCTTCCATCTCCAGAAAAAAAAAAAAAACCACACACACACACACACACACACACACACACACACACACACACACACACACACACACACACACACACGCAACTGGAAAGATAGCAGCATTTCTTTACAGCCTTGTAAATTGTGTCCTACCATAAACGTGGTAGGAGTTGAAGGAAGATATCTAGCTCTACATACACTTTGCTGTCGCTGTTTCTCTCTTTCACACATATCAATCCATGTGCTGAGTCTCAATCAGAGTGATATTTGATTTGATTTGGATTCACACTCCAAATAATTAAATGAAGCACAAAGCAAAAAACAAATGAACAAAAAACACTGTCTGAGGGTAGTATAGGGCAAAAAAAAGCCTATCCATCCATCCATTTTCTGTACCGCTTCTCCTACACAGGGTCGAGGGGGAGTCTGGAGCCTATCCTAGGGGACTCGGGGCACAAGGTCGGGGGACACCCTGGACGGGGTGCCAACCCATCACAGAGCACAATCGCACACATGTTCACACACTATGGACAATTTGGAAATGCCAATCAGCCCTAGTGATACATGATACATGTCTTTGGACAGGGGGAGGAAACCGGAGTACCCGGAGGAAACTTCCGAAGCACAGGGAGAACATGCAAGCTCCACGCACACAGGGGGAACTTCCAACCCCGGATGTGTGAGACAAAGTTGTGTCAATCCGAGTTGAATCACTTTCTCACTGCAGTTGAACTGCACTAGGGTTCGATTACAAGCAGAACAATACTACCTTGATTAGTTGGTTTGCTGGGTTCTCACCTGCCTAAGGAACTGCACCAATGAGGAAAACACCAGGATTCCATTCAAAAGGACTAAGTGAAAGCACCTTCCATCCAGCAACCATCCAGACTACATGGATAAGACTGGAAATTCTGTCTTGCATGGTTTCTGTGCATAACTGGACCTCATAAACCTGTGTGCCCAGTGGACTCTCTGCGTTCATGACAGTGGACATGTTCTTCCCTAGGAGGAGATTTATCATCCTGACATGGACAATCCTGGTTCTTATTCCATTATAAGTGCTTCTGTGAATTTCCAGAAACAAATTAATGAAAGTCTGGACTGCATTTTTTAAAGCAGTAAGACGATCATAGCTATTTACAGGCTGCCCATCAAACAAGAGGATGGAATAGTAAACAAACGGTTATTAAACCTTAGCCCCAGATTTCAGATGGCACCTCATTTGAGGAAGATGATATAGTCACAGCTTCTCAATAGTGTGAGGACAAGATGGTATAAAAATAGGTTATTCTACAAAAACTCTATAAGATACAGCTCAAGTTAGTCAACAAAGCTGCCAGGCAAATGACAAGAATAGACCGGATTAAAAATATGCATTTTCTAGGCTAAGCTGAGAAAATTAAACTACAACATGCAGTATTTATTAATGCTACACTACTGCTCATGACAACAGTTTAACTCAGTTATGAGGTTATCAGCTGAGTAGTGAACAATGTAGTTAAATTACTAACTGTTTTACTTGTAGCAACACCTAACATTGTGTTTTTGGATAACTCATTTCAAATGTGTTCAACCTGCAAATTAGCATGCCTTTATACCATGAACAATGTGCTGTTATTTAGCAAAGGAAAATGGATAATTCATACGGTGAAGCTTTTTTTGAGGAGACTTTTTATTTAACATTTATGGAAGGAGTCTCCAGTGTCAGTGCTTTGTAACAAACAGTCAGGTTTTCCACCATGGGAAAGTCTTCAGGACAGAAAACTATGCTTTCCGATTTCTCAGTAACATGAATAGATGTGTTTTTTTTTTGTCACAATGATGTAACAGGACCTAACTTGTCTCCACAACCTTCCACAACATTAAATCTAACTAAAAATATTAAAAAGCAGAACACATGGTGCTACAGGAAAATAATTCACTTCAGAGTAGTAACAGTAATTCTTTCTTTTTTTTCATGATTATTTGCTTGTAACTGCGTATAGCATGCCTCGTCATGGCTCATTCCTTATTTATACATCTGGCCAATCATTGTTGAGGTGGTCAGAATGTTTGGCTGTTTATGTTTTATAGAGTTACTTTTAGAACTTTCCCAGCCCCACCCTCCTTTTTTAAAATTATTATTTATCTGAAAGGTCTTATTTGTTAAGGATTCTAAGCAGAAACCAGCACCCAAAGAACATGAAGATGGAGGGAATTTCTTTTCTCAAGTCTGAATATCTCATCAACCCCAATTCCCCCATCCCATTCCTCTGATTATCAGCCTTTTTTTTCCCAGCATTCCTCACCCCTCCTCAATATTTCTCCTCATTCAAAGTCAGTTCCATTCTCCCTACACTGATCTCTTCCCCTTAACCAACCCTGCACTCAGTCTAAACTGACAGACTAAATGCAAATGGTGAAAATTGGGTAGAACCCATCAGGTCAGTCCTAGAGAAATTACATGCGGATAATGGGGAGCACAACGGATTCAAGAAGCAAGAAGTCTTAAGCAGATAAACGAGAAAGAGAGCTGGAGAGAGGTGCAGGCCAGTACATAAGTCTGATTGAAAAGATAAACAGTGCTACGCTTCTTGGCTGCCTTTTAAAGGCTGAAAAAGAGAACATGGATAATGAATCTGTAACACTGGAACTGCATACAAATAACAGACTTTAAGATTTCTAGTCACAGGAGCTGTTTTATAGCAAACAAGCTGATCAGAGATACAGGCTCAGTGATAAATGTCTACTGAGAACTAATAACCACTTGTGCCTTTATTCATTTTTTCTCTGCGCAGAATGACTCATGGAGCGAGTTGTACTCCTTCGCCCTGTTCAAGGCCATGAGCCATATGCTGTGTATCGGGTACGGACGCCAGGCCCCGGAGAGCATGTCTGATATCTGGCTCACCATGCTGAGCATGATTGTGGGAGCCACCTGTTACGCCATGTTTATCGGCCATGCCACTGCGCTCATCCAGTCGCTGGACTCGTCACGCCGCCAGTACCAGGAAAAGGTAGGTAACTGTTTTCCTTGCACAACACACACCTGCATGGTAGATGGTTTTATGTGCCATCTATTGTTTGATCTCGGTAGATCAAAGTCAGCAGCTATCGTCTGTTTAGCAAGAACAGGTCTGCTCTGATTGACCACTGATGCAACATAGGACTGTGGGTACTCTCGATCTGGCATCCCTCCCGTCTGATCCACCCGCCGCAGTAATGGGTAGCGCTTTGATTCTCATAGTGGCATCTGGTGGTTTGTTTACTGCAGTGTCCCCGCTTTGCAGCTCATCTCCTCATGTCACCAACCATTTGGCGTTCTATCAGATCTCCGTGTGGTTTGTTTTGATCCTGCTCTTTTCCAGACCTGGACTTTTTTTTAGGTCACGTTTTTCAGTTTGACCTAAAAGAGAAACACGTATTAGCACATTGTGCTTCCCAGTGAGTCACTGAAAAGCAGAAGGAGTGTTCTGATATTTATGGACCGTTCTTCAGGCCAGCAATCAATTCATATAACAGAAGGTGACAGTGATGAGGACAACAAAGCATGCAAGTTCAGAGAACATTCAGAGAATGCTGAGGTATTTCCATTAGCCTCTGCATTAGTTTGAGCCATGATTTAACCCAGAAAACACTGAAGATTAGTACTGCAGTTAAGTCTGACCTTCCAGGTTGTGCCACTGTTTGAGGGATTAATCTGGATGTGCTGTATACACAGATCATACCTATTAAGTAGGAAAGAACTTGAAATAATAATACAAGCCCTCTGTGTATCTCCGAAGTGGAAAAGTTAGTATAGTGTTCTTAAGGAGAAAGACCAAGGTTGACAGACCAGGTTGCCAATAAGAAAAATCTGATATAAAGTTCAGATATGAAAAGTAATCTTCGGGCAGGATACGATTTCTGGACATATGTCTGTTAAGAAATATTACTGGAAGAATTCTGTATTGTTTAAGTACGATTTGCATGGGATAAGTGTCTGTGTTTAAATCACAGAGATGCTTGTGTATGTATGCTCATCACACTAAACATTTCCACACTAAAAAAGCTCTTGTTTGCGGTGCCGATACTCCAAGGCTAGCATTAAAAATGACTGAAGTTTGCAGGTGATCACCAGCCTGTTGGAGGAGTGGTCTCTGGTCAGATGAAACAAAATTGAACTGTTTGGCCATAATAACACCACCCTGCATCAGATTTGCCGAATAGGATCTGATAGTTGTTTCTTACTAATACTTAGATGCTGAGTCCAGATATGCTGTTAGTTTTGCTCTAGAACATCACAACTTTTCACAAAGCCTGATGTCCATTGTAGAGCTTTTTTGCCTAAGATGGACCATAAACGTTAGAGCTATTGCCACATACACTGCCACCAACACAGGAAACACTATGTTTATGTACAATAGGTGAGCAACATTTATCACTTTTCCTGTGATTAGCCCTTATATGAATGCTAGGCACACTTACACGCACACAAAACTCCTGATTTCAGGGATTTATAATGACCAGTGAAAGACGGAAATGCGAGCATATCCCAGATGATTTCTGCTACATCTGTGGGTGTTTTGCCATTCCAGAAAATCCCTCAAAAGGACGTTCACTCCTTAAGCACTCTGCATATTATTATTATAATGTTCATCTTTTGAAATAGCTTTATTTAGAGATTTTCACAAACATTTCACAGACTATTTGTTTGCTCTTCATGTTGTAAACAAGTGTTATGTTTTGTGTGCCTATTGTTGTAATTAATAAATAATAATAGTAAAATTTGACAGCTTCTACCAATTTAAATAAAACCCTGAAAAAAAATATAAATTTAGCAAAATTATTAAAAACTTCATTCTTATTTTGTGGGAAAACTGTACGTGATAGGGAATTTTCAGTGGCATATTTGAACTCAGCATGACCAAAATAGGTAAAAACAAGTGTGATTTGCAAAACAGCATAAACTTATTTTCTAGATGCAGGGCGGTGTAATCAGACCTGTGTATGGAAGAAAAAGGGTGAGGCTTTTAATCCAAAGAGCACCATCCCAATTGTGAAGCATGGTGGTGGAAGCATCATGTTGTGGGGGGTGTTTTGCTGGAAAATGGACTTTGCACTTTAGAAAATAGAAGGTGGATATCTAGAAATATTGAAACAAAACTGCAGCTGTGCCAGTAACATCTATAGAGGCTATACCTGTGCTAGGAACTTAATAGGGTGCCTAAGACCTTTGCTCAGACAGTAACCAGAGCTCAGAATCAAACTAGGGACCTATGAGGCAGCAACACTACCATGCTACCCTCTCAATTGCAATGATTTTTTATTGTTAAATTGGGTTTTATCTGTACCATCCAGTCTTCTATAACCATAGTATTATGAGAGTAAGTTTCCCTGAAATCCCACTCGACTGTTTTTTGATACCATCTGAAATAACAATGTGACATAGCACAGCTAGGGGCATCACAAGTGCTCATCAGATCTCCCCAGGCGGCAGTCATTCCTCTTTATTAATCATTACTCTGCAGCGCTACCGAGCAGCACACAGCCAGAGAGCTGTCTAATGCGTGGATGGTTATGGCAACAGAGCCATGGAACACACTTAAGGGCCTGACAAAAGCCACTCTTTGAACAAGATAACATGTATATAGGAGGAAGCTAGCAGCATTATTTCCATGACACAGAGCAAACAGACATTGACGATTACTGTGTTGAGCATGAATGGAGATGATAAATGTTGGCAGTGCTGGAATTAGTTTCAGATTTGATGGTTATGAAAGCTCGGGTATAGACTATGATCCACAATAATCATGCACTTGGATATCAATAAAGCAGAAATAGGAAATGAGTAAGTTATGATAGATATGGCCCGAAGCAATGAATAAAATCCTTGGACTACGGTGGTGCAAAACACATTTACAAACCAAAAACACAACAGCAAATCAGAACACCCAACAGCAAAACCAAAAACCATGACAACAGATTCCAAAACACATCAAGATTAACTCAAAACAGAAAGACATCACATGCTTGTTGATGACTGGACAACGTGGGGTGATCATCAGTTGGGCTTCATTGATGCTAGTTCTTGTGTTGGCTTGGTGTGCCACAGTACTAACAAACAAGTTCCTGTGTAGCTCTGTGTCCTCTAAGTCATGGCCTGCACGTCAAAGCTGGGAGTGTGTGACTGTCAGTATGTTCTAGATGCTTTCACACACTTACATGTATGCACATCTTTATATACACTCACACATACAAACATATATAAATAGCTATGGCCTATCTATAACCTGAAGTGGCCTGAAGGTGCTAGTTTCCACTTCACCACAATGTGTGTGTGTGTGTGTGTGTGTGTGTGTGTGTGTGTGTGTGTGTTGGATTATAATAGTTCCTTTGTGGTCCCTGTTTTCACACTTCTGGTCAGAATGTCCCTCGTTGCCCAATCAGTCCTACGCTGTTTTGTACGGAGTGTTTCCCTGATTCCCAGTACAGGGATAGAACACTAAATGTTATGTAACAGCATTACTCTCTCCTCAGACTGCTGCTTAACAGTGTTCTGTTCATAATGCTCAGAGCAAATGTCTAGAAGCTAAGTTAGCCTGCCTTGGATCTATATATTTTCAGCTTTAATTCAGTTAAATTTAATTTAATCAGAAATAAAGTGGGTCAAAAGTTTACAGTCTCTTTAAACAGTCTGGAAGATTTTAGAAATTGATGTAATGAGTTTTAGAAGCTTCTGAATTGGCCAGTTTTCATAATTAGGAGTTAATGAGAGCACATCTGTGGCTGTAAAAGAGCCTACAGTGAGACTTTTTGCCCTTGATAACATGGAAAAACCCAGCGACTCATCCACAAGTTCCAGCGGTCTGGACAAGTATTACTTGTCACACTGTACGAGATGACTTAAAAAATAAAATCTTGGCCGAATTCTATAACAAACTGTGGGCTAACGTGTTCTTCGTGCATGATTATACGATGAAAATCGAAGATCTATGATTAAAGAAAATGAGTACCTTCTGTTATTCTGGGTGCATAGCGATGGGGCATAAGTTTGTAACTCAACTGAAAAGCTTGAAATAGTTTCATGTTGTCATATTGGTAAATAGAACTCAATGAAACTCAATGAACAGAGCATTTGCGTGCTAATTAGCTAGCTACATACCTGGAATCTGTAATTCATCCTCCAATTCTTTCCACGCTGCATCCACTTTTGTCCTGTCATGACAGAATTGTGATGAGACAGTATATAGACATTGTTGCTTCTGCCACAGTTCATCAAACTCTTCTTCTTTTAAACCCTGTACATTTTGTTTACATTTGGCCATTGCCAGTACTGTATTTGTAGGCATCCTGTGAGATTAATCCTATGCCGTCCTCCTATTGGTGGCTTTTAGATGAGTGTTGTAGCAGCAGTAATACTCTTTAGAATTTAATCTGAGATTTTAATTTTCTGACACTGCCAGAACTTTGTCGTCTAAATTGGCCATCGGGGAGCACATCACATTATGCATTGTAAGAGCAACCTGAAAAGCTGTTTTGCAAGAAAGAAGCCAATACTCCAAGACTGGCATAAAAAAAGCCAGACTGAAGTTTGCAGGTGATCACCAGCTTGTTGGAGGAGTGTTCTCTGGTCAGATGAAACAAAATTTCACTGTTTGGCCTTAATAATCAGACCTGTGTATGGAAGAAAAGGGGTGAGGCTTTTAATCCAAAGAGCACCATCCCAACTGTGAAGCATGGGGGTGGCAGCATCATGTTGAAGGGGGTGTTTTGCTGGAAAATGGACTTTGCACTTTAGAAAATAGATGGGATCATGAGGAAGGTGGATTATCTAGAAATACTGAAGCAAAAGCTCGACATCATCCAGAAAGTTAAAACTTGGTTGTGACTGGGTCTTCCATCAGAACAGTGGTCTAAGCATAACTCCAAAGTTGTAACAAAATGGCTAAAAGACAACAAAGTGAAAGTATTGGAGTAGCCATTACAAAGCCTTAACCTGAATCCCATAACTTTTGTGGACTGACCTGAAAATGTGTGTCTGAGCAAGGAGACGGCAGTTTCTCTGTAACATGACAAGCTATGTTTTTGTTTTGTTTTATTAACTGCAAGAGAAAGAAAAAAAGAGAGTCTAGTGTAAAATGACTGTTTATAGCTTCTATAATGTAAGCAGTAACAGGAAACAACATGTTTTGTGCACATTACACAACATTAAACACATATATAAACTGACAAAAGGTTTGACATGTCATTTATTAATAAATGAATACATTGTAATTGTTGGCAAATAGCTTCAGTTTAAGAGGAATAAAACCCTTTGGGATGTGCTGTTAGTGGAAAATAATCTGCTTCACATTGGCCTTTGTCACACCACTGCATCTTTAATTATTTTTAGCACACCTGAAGTGTTTCATTCCTTACTTTATTACAGTTTAAACACTAATAGGACTTATTAACAGGCCGCTCTCAAATGGTACTCGATGCTAATGGAGGACCTGAAATCTATAGACCTGTAAACCAAATCTTAATTCGAGGGATCAAGATCTAAGTAAAAAAAGGCCCACTGTTTCTCATATACCTGCTTCCTTTTTTAAAAGTGTGTTTTAAATGGGTCCATTGTTAAAATTTTAAATATAGCATGGTCAGAACCTGACTCACATTGTAACTGCTGAGCTGCTGCTGCTAAAATGATTTGTCATGATATACCAAAAATAAAGTTTTTTTTTTTTTTTTTTTTTCAAATTAACTGTACATTTTCTTCCTTTCAGACAAGTCCTTCCTTTCAGTATATAGTGGAATTAATTATCATCATATTAATTGCAATGGCCATATAAAGACCATAGAATACAGAAACAGTTGGTTTCACCCTGTTATACCTGCACAATAATGAAGACAGCACCAGGAGGCCCTGAGCACCAGGGGTGAAAAACATGCTTTTTTGTGAGCCAGATGTTTCATATAAGTGGCATAACACGATGAGGTACACGTGCCTGTCATTTAATGCAGAGCTGCGCTGCCGAACAATTTCATTTCCTGTTCTTAAGTGACAGACAGTTGTGACATCCTTCAAAAGGTCAGCCTTACATCTAATAACTACACGTAAAATACATTTAGATCATAATACTGTGTGCGCCGATATGTAGGCAGTTACACTGTTATGATACAGCTGAAGGATAAAGCGAGTAATCTGTAACATGTCTGTAATAATTGCAGCGAGTAAGCTTTTAAACTGTTGCATAATAAGAGTTTGATGGCAGCAAGGCACAGCACTCGCAGAATAAGGCTGGTGTGAAAACGTTCATATCGTGAGTTAGTAACATGGCCAGGGCTAAAAGGCAAATTACATGGTGCCGAACTGAAGCTTATATTTGCCGTGGACAAGGAGAATACTCCTGTCTGATTCGCTGGCGGGTGTGTATTAATTCCTTACATTTCTAAATCACTATGGAAGCCTGTTGGATCGTAACCATGACAACAAGCACAAATAATGTTATTACTAGGCCCATATTACACTATGCTAGTGATTTCAATATCACACAGCTAAGCATTAAAATGAATAAATAACTGTCATGAACACAGTGGTAGAGTCGAGTTCTCGGACTCTTTAATAAGAATCCAAATGAACAGGCAGCCGTCATAGTCAAACAGGCAAAAAAGGTCAGGTGATCGTACAAACAATTTGTATTAAGCAAAATCAGGATCAAATGCGGAGTAAAGAGAAAAAGGTCAGAGTCAGAGAAGCTGAACTTGAAAATGCTCAGAATAGCAAATCAAAGTACCAAAATATCAAAACCTCACAAAGAGCAGAGTGGAGTGTGGAGCTTAAATCTATTGGATTGACATGAAACAGGAAGCAAGTGTGTAAGTTACAGAGCTGCAGTGTCCAGAATGGATTGAGATTAGGTGGTGGAGCACCAACATGGCAGTAACATGGAGTTATATGATTTGTTTGGAGAACAACAAATTTTCTTTTCTTTCTTTCTTTCTTTCTTTCTTTCTTTCTTTCTTTCTTTCTTTCTTTCTTTCTTTCTTTCTTTCTTCCTTCCTTCTTTCCTTCCTTCCTTCCTTCCTCCCTTCCTCCCTTCCTCCCTCCCTCCCTCCCTCCATTCCTCACTCTTGCCTTTTCCTTTGTTCCTTCCTTCTTTTGTTCATTTGTGTTTGTTTGTTCATTTGTTCGTTCAGCATTTATTTTGTAATAGTAAAACCCAGATATAAGAGTGTAGTAAGAAACCACTACAAGACCACTGAAGAGAGAGGAGAGGAGAAAGGAGGATGAGATGTAATTGCATTAAGTCCTGATTGAATGAATCACACAAGACGGAAACATATGCTGATCTGATTGCGAGTGACAAACAGTAAATTACTGAGACTTTGTCCAGCTTGATGAAAGCCTCGGCTGTGCTTGAATAAAGATTCACTGTTACTGCAGAAGGGTGTCTCCTTTCATTAGCCAGTGCTTATTTAAGACGCTCTAACTCTCATCGGACACATTTATGTTGTAGAAAACACCTTCTAACTTTTCGTGTAACTCTTCTCAGCTGTGGGATTAGCAGGCGTGCCGAGCTAAAGGACGAGTGGATAAAGAGGAAGGGCATTTTGCAAGCCTCTTAGCTTATTTCACTCTTATCCCACTGTAATGAATTGAGATCTAATTAGATTAGGATTGGATGCGGATTACAGAAACAATAGGTTTTGTGAAATTGTTTTGTAATTGGGGATTTCCGGCATTTCACCTCCCGACATAAGCTCTCTCTGCTGGAGGGGATAATAAGATTCTGTGTGTGTGTGTGTATCTATAGTGCACACATCATGAGCCCACATGTATTTGTTTAATGCAAATAATTGTTTAAAGGGAGAAAATGCATTAGCTTTCCCAGAAATGTGGTTCTTTAAAAGTTATTAAGAAACATTGAGAATCATCATATATAATGTGCAGCAAGCATGCACAGCTAGCATTCAGCATACATTTATGTTGTGGAGAAGCAGTTATTCTGGTGGAAAAACATGAAATGCAATAAGCAATTTTGCTTCTCATTAGTGACACGCAGGAAACGTACCACACTGAAAAACAAAACCTTCAATGCTTTGCTGTTATATAGTATCTGGATTAGCTTCATGAAAAACATACAGCAGGAGATTACAACCCCAATTCCAAAAAAGTTGGGATGCTGTATAACATGTAAATAAAAACAGAATGCAATGATTTGCAAATCTCATAAACCCATATTTTATTCACAATAGAACATAGAAAACATATCAAATGTTTAAACTGAGGAAATGTACCATTTTAAGAAAAAAATAAGGCAATTTTGAATTTGATGGCAGCAACATGTCTCAAAAAAGTTGGGACAGGGCCATGTTTACCACTGTGTTGCATCCCCTCTTCTTTTAACTACAGTCAGTATACGTCTGGGAACTGAGGAGACCAGTTGCTGGAGTTTTGGGAGAGGAATATTGTCCCATTCGTGTCTGATACAGGATTCTAGTTGCTCAACAATTCTGGGTCTTCTTTGTAGTAAGTTTCGTTTCATGATGTGCCAGATGTTTTACATTGGCGAAAGGTCTGGACTGCAGGCAGGCCAGTTCAGCACCAGGACTCTTCCACTACGAAGCCATGCTGTTGTAATAGGTGCAGTATTTGGTTTAGCATTGTCTTGCTGAAATATACAAGGCCTTCCCTGAAAAAGACGTCGTCTGGATGAAAGCATATGTTGCTCTAAAACCTGTATATACCTTTCAGCATTGATGGTGCCTTTCCAGATGTGCAAGCTGCCCATTCCATAGGCACTAATGCACCCCCATACCATCAGAGATGCAGGTGCTGATAACAAGCCGGATGGTCCCTCTCCTCTTTAGTCCAGAGGACACGGCATCCATGGTTTCCAAAAAGAATTTCAAATTTCGATTTGTCTGACCACAGAACAGTTTTCCACTTTGCCTCAGTCCATTTTAAATGAGCTTTGGCCCCGAGAAGACGACGGTGTTTCTGGATCATGTTCACATAGGGCTTCTTCTTTGCATGATAGAGCTTTAACCTGCATTTGTGGATGGCACAGTGAACTGAGTTTACAGACAATGAGTTCTGGAGGTGTTTCTGAGCCCATGCAGTGATTTCCATTACAGAATCATGCCTGTTTTTAATGCAGTGCCGCCTGAGGGCCCGAAGATCACAGGCATACAATATTGATTTTCACCCTTGTCCCTTGCACACAGAGATTTCTCCAGGTTCTCGGAATCTTTTGTTGATATTATGTACTGTAGACGATGAAATATTCAAAGTCTTCACAATCTTATGTTGAGGTACATTATTCTGAAATTGTTCCACAATTTGTAGACGCAGTTTTTCACAGATTGGTGAACCTATGCCCATCTTTACTTCTGAGAGACTCTGCTTCTCTAAGATGTGCTTTTTTATACCCAATCATGCTACTGACCCGTTGCCAATTAACCTAATTAATTGCAAAATGTTCCTCCAGCTGTTTTTTTTTAGTAAAACTTACTTTTCCAGCCTTTTGTTGCCCCCGTCCCAACTTTTCTGAGATGCGTTGCGGCCATCAAATTCAAAATTACCTTATTTTTTCCTTACAGGTACATTTCCTCAGTTTAAACATTTGATATGTTTTCTATGTTCTATTGTGAATAACATATGGGTTTATAAGATTTGCAAATCATTACATTCTGGTTTATTTACATTTTACACAATGAAATTGAAACTGGGGTTGTACTTTTTAAGAATTAAATGCTGAACTTGTATCAGAAGTGAATGTTATTCCCTGGAGAGTTGCATTGCATTTCACTTTTGCCACTCATGCCACACTGAAATGCAATCACTGTCCAATCTCAGACCTAAACTGTAAGTAGAAGGGGAGAAGGACATAAAAGCTTCATTTTCCCAAAGCCCTTTTCTTTCTTTTATTCTTTGTTTTGTCATTCCTGCTGCATTGATTTTTGAACCTTTAATCATAAAGCTTTCTTTCTTACCTTCCTTGTTTCCTTCTTCTTTCCTTCCTTCCTCC
This sequence comes from Cranoglanis bouderius, assembly GCA_023630585.1. Lineage (NCBI taxonomy): Eukaryota > Metazoa > Chordata > Actinopteri > Siluriformes > Cranoglanididae > Cranoglanis > Cranoglanis bouderius. The sequence continues at coordinate 13,521,605 of CM042553.1, read as the reverse complement.
CTGCCTCCCTCCTTATCCCTTTCCTTCCTTACATACTACCTTCCTTCCTTCCTGCCTCCCTCCCTCCCACTCCCTTTCCTTCTGTCCATCCTTCTTTCCTTTCTTTCATTAATTATCTTTTCACTAGTAACTGTCAGTAACTGATTAAAGAAAAATAAAATCATGTAAAACAAAACTTAAAAAAAAAAAAAAAAAACAAAAAACTGAGTACTGCAGGAAGTGTGGTTTAAGCCAATATTTGGGTTACTTATTTGCTACAGCTTCAAAAATAGTCATATTTCTGTTTTGCCTGAAAAAAGAAGGAACACAGCTTGTGAAAGGAGACAGGCTCATGAGCTGAAAGCAGGGCTTCTCAGGAGCCAGTTACAGAGCTGTTGCCAAGCTTGAAGGATTGACCTTTCACCTCGGGGTGTGTGAGTGCTGCAGTTATGTATGACAGATCGAAGTTTATTAATGTTCTCGCTCACACCATCCCTCAGCTACATGGAGAAAGAATCCTGCACCAAGCAAGGGTTTTACTGGGGTTTTTGCACCAAAAGCAGAAATCATATAGCTTACCTGTTCACTGCTGCAGAACAGGTAAGCTACACATTGTAAGGATATTTCATTTTAGATGGATGGTTTAGCTCAGGTTTCACACACTGAGGTTGTTCATGGCCCTTACTAATTATGTGATTGCACACAAAAAACAACATTTGGTGTTTTTATGTTTTGCCTGTGTATAATATTATATTTTATTGCATCCCAGAATACACCAGCAGTTTATCAGGGTAGCAACAGAAATAGAAGAATGCTGTTTCACTCGTGCCTCACTACTGTCACAATCTTACATGCTCCTGAGTCTACCATAAATAACCCAGTCTGATATCTCCTAACATAGTAACAAAGCCCAAACAGGAAAGCCATGCTGTCTTTCTAATTTATGCAGCCTTATCTGTATGTAAGGATCATCAACAGCACGGTTCTTGCTCAAGTAATTAAAAGAGATGGATGGAAATTGCGAGATGGAAATGAACAAGCTGTTGCTCTGACACACATAACCAAATGCATCTGTCTTTACTGTTCTGTTCTCTTCAGTACAAACAAGTGGAGCAGTACATGTCCTTCCACAAACTTCCCGCTGATTTCCGGCAGAAGATCCATGATTACTATGAACACAGATACCAAGGCAAGATGTTCGATGAGGAGAGTATTTTAGAGGAGCTAAATGAGCCACTGAGAGAGGTGAGTCCTACATTAATCATAATAAACTAATCAGGGAGTATAATAACTATAAATTACATTTTTAATCTAATGCTCGCCTTAGCCAATACATTTTGCTTAGTGATGACTTTCATTTCCAGGAAATTGTCAACTTCAACTGCCGCAAGTTAGTGGCCTCTATGCCGCTTTTTGCAAATGCTGATCCCAACTTTGTGACGGCCATGCTGACCAAACTCCGATTTGAGGTCTTCCAGCCGGGGGATTACATAATTCGTGAAGGGACCATTGGCAAGAAGATGTATTTCATCCAGCATGGGGTTGTGAGCGTCCTTACCAAAGGCAGCATAGGCATGAAGCTCTCTGATGGATCCTACTTTGGAGGTAAAGACCATACACTGTAGGCGAAGACTTAATGTATATCACTTTCTGTGACTTTTAGGAAGTAATCCTCTTTTGATTGAAGTGAAATTGGAACAAAAATACAGTTGTGTGTCAAATTAAAGAAAAAAAAAAGCTTGTTTTGATGGCATGGTGTAGCTCCACTTCCAGATGGGAGGATCATTGCAAATCAGTGACCTTACAACTGATCAGCTTTATCCCATGGTGAAACATTTCTGTCATTCCAGGATGACTCCGCCCCATCCCATTGAATGAGGGCTCAGTGAATGGTTTGATGAGTATAAAAATGATGTAAACCATATGCTATGGCCTTCAGTCTCCAGATCACACCTATGGAGATTTTGGAGCGATGTGTTAGCCTAGACAGCGCTCTCCACCACCATCATCAAAACACCAATTGAGGGAATACAAAACAGTGTTCATCCCTCCAGTACAATCCCTGAGACTATAATCTGACATTACGTTATTTCACAGTCTGTTATAGAATTTGCTAAGAATTTATTAGGCTTATCTCATTCAGTATGACTAGAAATAATCTTAAAATATTTCTGTAATCACACAGAGTAATCTTTAAATTATTGCTTTAAACCTTTAAAACTGCACATATTTTACTGTTATTTAATTGCTTGGTGTCCACTTCCATTTTCTGAGAAACTCAAACACTTCAATATCATTGTATGAGAAGAAAGACACAAACATCAATGCTGAATATATATTGATGAATATACACTGATCAGCAGTAACATTTAAACCACTGCCAGGTGAAGTGAATAAAATTGATTTATATCGTTACAGTGGCACCTGTCAAGGGGTGAGATATATTAGGCAGCAAGTAAACAGTCAGTTCTCAAAGTTGATGTGTTGGAATCAGGAAAAAGGGGCAAGCGTAAGAATCTGAGCGACTTTGACAAGAGCTAAAATGTGATGGCTAGGGCCAGAGCATCTCCAATACAGCAGGTATTGTGGGGTGTTTCTGGTATGCAGTGGTTAGTACCTACCCAAATTGGTCCAAGAAAGGACAACCGGTGAACCAGCGACAGGGTCATGGGCGCCTAAAGCTCATTGATGCACATGGGGAGTGAAGGCTAGCCTGTCTAATCCCACAGAAGAGCTACTAGAACACAAATTGCTGAAAAAGGCTATGATAGAAAGGTGTCAGAACACATAATGCATCACAGCTTGCTGTGTATGGGGTTGTGCAGCCACAGACCAGTCAGAGTGCCCATGCTGACTCCTGTCCACCACAGTGGCCTTTTTCAGGAGGATAATTCACCCTGCCACAATGCACAACTGTTTCAGCAGTTTGTTCAGGAAAGGTTCAAGGAATATGCCAAAGAGTTCAAGGTGTTGACTTGGCCTCCAAATTGGCCAGATCTCAATCCGATCAAACATCTGTGGAATGTGCTAGACAGACAAGTCCGATCCATGTAAGCCTCACTTCACAACTTACTGAATTTAAAGGATCTGCTGCTAATATATGGTGCCAGATACCACAGCACACCTTCAGAGGTCTTTTGGAGTCCAAGCCTTGAAGGATCAGACCTACACAATATTAGGCAGGTGGTTTTTAATGTTATGGCTGATCGGTGTAATTACTTTGGACCAGTTTAAGAAACCATTCAAGTCTGTTTGACCATTAAATAGTGCAACCTCTTTCCCACATCTTTGGCCCATAGCCGTAGAAGTTCACTTCAGCTGGGAATGTGCCAGGAACTAGGAGTACCAAAGGAAGACTAAGTATTCAAAACACAAGGCCAATTAATTACACCTAATAAACAGGGCCAGACAACAATGACAGAGTAATTTGTAATGTCAACCTTGGAGATTCCCTACCAAAAACAAACAAACAAACAAACAAACAAACAAAAACCAACAATAACAAAAAACACATTAGCCAATTATGAGGAAGCTGAGTATGACTTTAACAAGATGCTAACCCATTTACCATAGTTTCTCTTTAACATTACTGTTGTGCCTGTACAATCCATTTTATTGAACCAATACTATACCTTTAGTTTTTTCTTCTTTCTTCTCAGGGACATAACATTTCTTCTTTTTTTTTGTATTAGTTTAGCTTTACTTAAGTGTGCACTATTAAAGGGGAAATGTGAGGTAAGATTGAGTTGGGATGCTTTAGTCAGTCATACACACTAGGTCTCATTCCCTGTGCAAGAACAATCATTAATCTCCTCTGAGCTGTGAATATCACCTCTGACAGACTGACACACACACTTACACACTCACATATGCATGACTCATGCAAATGGTCAAGGTCATATGCTAATGTTTCCCTTTCTCTTTCTAAAGAATGAAAGAATAATGAATCAATATAAAGCACCTTACAGGTGCATCTCAGTAAATTAGAATGTTGTGGAAAAGTTCGTTTATTTCAGTAATTCAACTCAAATTGTGAAACTCGTGTATTAAATAAATTCAGTGCACACAGACTGAAGTAGTTTAAGTCTTTGGTTCTTTTAATTGTGATGATTTTGGCTCACATTTAACAAAAACCCACCAATTCACTATCTCAACAAATTAGAATACTTCATAAGACCAATAAAAAAAAACATTTTTAGTGAATTGTTGGCCTTCTGGAAAGTATGTTCATTTACTGTACATGTACTCAATACTTGGTAGGGGCTCCTTTTGCTTTAATTGCTGCCTCAATTCAGCATGGCACGGAGGTGATCAGTTTGTGGCACTGCTGAGGTGGTATGGAAGCCCAGGTTTCTTTGACAGTGGCCTTCAGCTCATCTGCATTTTTTGGTCTCTTGTTTCTCATTTTCCTCTTGACAATACCCCATAGATTCTCTATGGGGTTCAGGTGTGGTGAGTTTGCTGGCCAGTCAAGCACACCAACACCATGGTCATTTAACCAACTTTTGGTGCTTTTGGCAGTGTGGGCAGGTGCCAAATCCTGCTGGAAAATGAAATCAGCATCTTCAAAATTCTGGTCAGCTGAAGGAAGCATGAAGTGCTCCAAAATTTCTTGGTAAACAGGTACAGTGACTTTGGTTTTCAAAAAACACAATGGACCAACACCAGCAGATGACATTGCACCCCAAATCATCACAGACTGTGGAAACTGAACACTGGACTTCAAGCAACTTGGGCTATGAGCTTCTCCACCCTTCCTCCAGACTCTAGGACCTTGGTTTCCAAATGAAATACAAAACTTGCTCTCATCTGAAAAGAGGACTTTGGACCACTGGGCAACAGTCCAGTTCTTCTTCTCGTTAGCCCAAGTAAGACGCCTCTGACGTTGTCTGTGGTTCAGGAGTGGCTTAACAAGAGGAATACGACAACTGTAGCCAAATTCCTTGGCAAGTCTGTGTGTGGTGGCTCTTGATGCCTTGACCCCAGCCTCAGTCCATTCCTTGTGAAGTTCACTCAAACTCTTGAATCAATTTTGCTTGACAATCCTCATAAGGCTGCGGTTCTCTCGGTTGGTTGTGCATCTTTTTCTTCCACACTTTTTCCTTCCACTCAACTTTCTGTTAACATGCTTGGATACAGCACTCTGTGAACAGCCAGCTTCTTTGGCAATGAATGTTTGTGCCTTACCTAGTGAACCAAACTGAGAGACCATTTTGAAGGCTCAGGAAACCTTTGCAGGTGTTTTGAGGTGATTAGTTGATTGGCATGTCACCATATTCTAATTTGTTGAGATAGTGAATTGGTGGGTTTTTGTTAAATGTGAGCCAAAATCATCACAATTAAAAGAACCAAACACTTAAACTACTTCAGTCTGTGGCATTGAATTTATTTAATACACGAGTTTCACAATTTGAGTTGAATTACTGAAATAAATGAACTTTTCCACGACATTCTAATTTATTGAGATGCACCTGTATCTGCCTCTCTGGTTATCGATGCAGGAATAATACAATATGTGATGCTATGTGACCTGTGTGTAGCTTTAAGTTTATTTGATGTGACAATATACTACCAGGAAAATTGATCAATTAACATTGATAACGTTTTCACAACTTGTGCATGTTCAAGTAAAAATGTGGATTGTAAATTAGGTTAGCTTTAGATTTATAATAAATATTATAATTTATTCCCATAATTCCACAGATGATAATTGATTCATTAGAATTTCATGTCAGAGGAGAATGTTGGTTTTCCAGGCTATGTACTTAACGACATAATATTAGTATGGTAACATTCTGGAACAGTCCATAAGTCAGGCAGTGCTATTATAGGAAAGAATCCATGCTGGAGTGGTGCAATACGGCCTAACGTGAAGCGGAGTGGATTAACAGTATGTCTTAAAGTGTGTTACAATGTCCACGAGACAGGTTAGTTCCTGTTATCATTTATGTAATACCAGCTATAAACAGCCGTTTCGTCACAAGCCCCTGCCTTTTCTCTAAGTTAGAGGTAGCAGAGCTAAAGATGTTGAGGTTCTCTTTGGGAGTGACGAGGATGGATAGGATCAGGAATGAGTACATCAGGGGGACAGCACATGTGAGATGTTTTGGAGACAAAGTTAGAGAGGCCAGGTTGAGATGGTTTGGACATGTTCAGAGGAGGGAGAGTGGTAAATATATTGGTCATATATTGGTAAAAGGATGCTGAGGTTAGAGCTGCCAGGCAGGAGGCCGAGAGGAAGACCAAAGGTTTATGATGTAGTGAAGGAGGACATGAACGTAGTCGGTCTGAGAGAAGAGGATGCAGGGGAGAGGGCTAGATGGAGGCAGATGATTCGCTGTGGCGACCCCTGAAGGGAACAGCCGAAAGGAAAAGAAGAGAATAAACAAGACAAAAAAAAAAAGAAAAGTAGCTTGTCATATTGCTTCCATAAATATTAAAAAAAAAATCCTAACAGAAAACCTTACCATATCACTGTTTATATGTTTTACTTTGTTAAACAACTCATTTTTGTAATCTGTTTATTATTAGGCTTATTCCCTATTGCTGTTACTATAGAAACAACAATGTATTAGCAGGAGGGCATTAATATAAAGCTATCATTTACATGTTACAGCTGGAACTACTGTCGAAGCCACGCTGTTATAGAAAATTATTATATAAGGCATAAGCAGCTCTAATTAAGATATCATTTCAGAATCAAGTGTAAAATCAGCTGCAGTGAAAGTGAGCTCTGCTTTCGCTCGCTCTGAAGCATGGCCATGTCTCCAGCTTTATGATTCTTCCTTGTAAAGCATCTTCTTGACTGAGTGATAATTGGGCTGGTGCTTCCCAGCCCTGTGGTGTTGGCTCTCTGACCTTGAGGAAGAACAACATGCCCAGAAACACGGGGGATCCAGTTCTTGACCCCTTCAGAGACCAGCTAATGTGGTGCTAAATATAATTAGATGTATTAATTAATGTGCAGGCTGTTAAATGCCAATCGGAGGGCATTTTGAGAATGCTCTGGAGCATATTTGAACAAGAGCATACCTTTAAGAACATCTTAATTACCAGTGATGTACCAGAATTGGCTGTCCAGTTCGCAACATGCAGGAAATCCCATAATTCCACAAATGATTTTTCCAGAAAAATAGTTTTATTAAAATTTTCTGTCCAAGGAAAACAATGGTAGCTATGACACTGGCTATGTGCTTATTAACATAATATTAAAGGATATACAATATATAGCTACATGGTGCTTTTCATGTATCTATAAAGGTTTCTATTGGTTGTGATATTGTAATTGGGGTAGCATGATGCTGACTCAGTGTCTGTGACTCTCAGAGATTTGCCTGCTGACTCGAGGGAGACGCACGGCCAGTGTTCGTGCCGACACCTATTGCCGTCTGTTCTCACTCTCTGTGGACAACTTTAATGAAGTTCTGGAGGAATATCCAATGATGAGGAGAGCCTTCGAGACCGTGGCCATTGACAGACTAGATCGGATAGGTAAGGATGTATTTATCTGTTGATCTAATCATCCGTCCATCAACACATGGGTTGTTCATTCAACTCAGCAACTTGAGGTAAAAAGCGACTGAGAGCCTGTATGGCTGCCACACAGCCAGTCTGATTACACCTTTTGAAAACCACCAGTAATATGCTTATTTGCATTTTTCAAAAATTTTGAACTTTATCTACTAGTGGATTCAATATTTAGCTGCAGTCTAGCAAACTGGTTAGCAAGATGGCTACACTCTCCGAAAGAGGGTCCTACACTGCACCTTTCCTTGTTTCCTTGGGGTGACACCCTTAGCGTTTATACCCTTAATATGCATCGGTACACCTGAGAATGTGGATATTGTGTACCATTAGTAATAGATAAAATTGGAATGTACATACCTTTTAGGGTAAAGCTTCGCATGTACACTACCATTCTACAGTAGGTAAGATATACAATATATGTTTAGAAGTATGTGGACACATCACCATCAAATTCATATGTGCTTGTTCAACATCCAATTTCAGATTTCATTCCCCTTTGCTTTTATAACACCCTCCTCCCCTTAGGATTTCCACTAGTATTTGGAACGTGACTGTGGGGATTTGCCCATTCAGCCACAAGAGCATTAGTGAGGTCAGGCACTGATGTGGATGAGGAGGTCTGGCACATAGTCAGCTTTCAAATTCATCCCAAAGGTGTTCAGTGGTGTTGAGGCTCTGTGCAGGCCACTTTATTTCTTTCACTCCAACCTTGGCAAATCATGTCTTTATGGAGCTCACTTCCTGCACAGGGGCATTGTCATGCTGGAACAGGTTTGGGCCTCTTTGTTCCAGTAAACAGAAATGTTAATGATGTACAAAGACATTGTAGACAATTCTGTGCTTCTAACTTTGTGGAAACAGTTTGGGGAATGCCCACATACAGTGTACATACAAAACGATTACACTTTTGAGGGTACCACCCAGGCAAGTAGGTTTTCAGTTAAGTAGTTCATCATAACTTGTTAGTACTATGCTTAATATGTAAGGTAACAAATCTAGGTACATTTCCATGAACTTGGAAGTAAATGGGATAAATAATATTTTAAGTCCTCGTATTAGCTAAGTAACATAGATTCATCTGTTTCCAAGAATGGTACAAAACTGAAATGAGGCAATACCACAACTGTATCGACTGGAATAACCATTTCAAATACTAAAGATGAATGCACTTGCCCTCAAAGCTAGTTATAAGGATAAATAACATTTTAATAGTTTCCTAATAGGAGCTGTTGTAAAAACAACAACAACAAAAACATCTAAGCTTATTTGCCTGCTTGCTAGTCAGCTTGTTCAGTTACACTGCTATCTAGCTAGGTGGCTTAAACAGTTTAGCTAATGAGCTACTGAACACATAATCAGCTGTATTTAAATGCTTTCGATATCAGTCATCACTATTTAAAATATATGTATTTTAAAGCCTTTTTAAAACTGTTGGTTTTTGAATGCCAACTTTCTGACATTTCCTGCCATTGGATAGACTTGGTAGTGTTGGAAGAAATAAAGCTCCATATCTGAATTGTTTACAAAAAAGCTACTCAGTAAACAAACTCAATCCAGCGTTCAGATAGATATCAACCTAGCGTTTCTAGAGTGTCAGTATCTGTCTGTATTACATGAGTACTTGCATGTGTTTATTTGTATATGCCTTTTGGCCATTGCACAGTGAAAGGTCAAACGAGGAGATTCTTTCATCAGAGTCATCTGTTTTGTCTTTTTTTTTTTTTTTTTACAATGGAAATCCAGCAACAGTATGTAAACATGCAATCTGCTAAGCGACACCCCTCCTCCCTACATCCCATGCTCCTCTCCCAAGGTCGGTGTGCTGCTGATGTCACTTTGTGTCACATGACCACCTCAGCTGTTTACAAAGCGCATACATGGCCGCTTCCCACCCTGCTGTTGCCATGGCATCTACATTCCATCCGAGATCAGTTCTGCTAGCAGATGAGTTTGGATTCCAGACACAATGATAGCTCATCCTGCCATGCCCTGTGTTTGGACATATGGATACTCAGCATTAGAGAGACTGGGATAAAATTAGCTAAATGAATGGTTATCTGGTTTTGGGAAATGTGTGGTTCTCCAACAAAGAAGATATAGCTTCATTTCAGATTAAAAAACAAAACAAAACAAAACATATATACATATATACATATGGTTGTATCCAAAATAAGCTTGCTTATTTTACAGGCTTTTAAAATGCTCCAGAATACATTTGCTCATACATATCAGAACATGCCCCTAGCTGTTAAAGTGCTTACTTTAGAAGGGCAGCAAGGTGGATATGGAGGGACTACACCCCCTGGGGAGGTGCGAGTGAGCACTGCGGGTTATACTGAGATGGAAGAGGGACGGGGGATGAGCATAATAGAGAGAGATGGTCAGGTTCTTGTCTGTGAGAGGTAGGTCATTTTACCTAGAGAATTGCTTTCTCTCAGCAGTAGGGGTGATGGGATAGGGCTATGACCACATGCTCCATCTTATGTTAGTACAAGTAGCACAGTGACTCAGCAGAAAATAGAAAAAAAGATCCAGATTGCTCCTTCTGCACTGGGTGGGGCCACCACTGCTGCAAAGCTTCCTATGTAAGTTTGGGCTATTGGATAAAAACTGAAGAGAAGTTATTATTTGCATCAGTAAAAACAGATGCTTCTATCATTGTAATTACTGGACATGTGAACCTTGAAAAGCAGTGAATTTGAGTGTAATTATTGTACAGACAGTGTTACAGTTTTTTAAATTAAAAGGGCTGGGTGCCATGTTCTGGATTAGATATTTTAACTACTACTGCTCCACTAAGCAAAGCAATCTGTTCTAAGCACTGCAATGGAACAACCCTAATAAAATGTAATAATGGTGGTGTAAAGATGTCAAACACTTAAAAATAGTTTTGATAATGAAGAACAGCCTGGCAATCTGATAAAGGATGCTGCTATGACACCAGTATTTCAGAACCATATATTGTGAGTATAGTAATATATACGATATTGCCAATTTATTAGCTACACCTACCTTGATCTGGCACAACTGTATCAGCTAGAACTGTCTTTGCTGGGATCTAATCACACTGCAGTCCACTAACTTCCGAACAGGAATGGGGCATGGAAAATAATAGGTGTACTATATGTACCAGCACAATGCCCATTAAGATGTTTGTCATTGCTGCTCTGAGAATAATATCTGATCAGTGGTGGTCCTATGGTGGCCCCTTTCCACTGGGACATACTAGTGTGCGGCTGATAAATTGTGAATAGCAAAAGATAAACTACGGCAAGTAATGGTATGTCTATAAAGTGGACATATATTGTGGGTTAACCCAATAAACTGGCAACTGAGAGTATAATATGTCAATAAAAATTAACGCTGCTTCTCTTTATTTCCAGGCAAAAAGAACTCCATCTTGATGCACAAAGTGCAACATGACCTAAACTCTGGAGTTTTCAACAACCGCGAGAATGAGCTAATTCAGGAGATTGTGAAGTATGACCGGGAAATGGTGAAACTAGTGGACCTACAAAGACCCAGGGCCATGTCAGCCACTCAATCCACCCATGGGACCATGTTTCCTTCCTCCAATCAGCCTCCAACAGGCTCCGCAATTGCCACCCTTCAGCAGGCTGTAGCCATGAGTTTCTGTCCCCAGATGGCCAACTCTCTGGCAGCCCACGGAGCTCTCCAGTCCCCCCGCATGGTGCGCCGTTTCCAGGTAGTTCAAAGTCTCTCCAGCCCTGGAACCCAGCAGATTCCTCCAGGCTCTCAGTTCTCCAGCACTGCTCTGCCCTCTGCCCTCACCAGCACGCCTGTCCAGAGCCCATTGGCTACTGGCGGTCGAACATTCCAGTACAGCTCCAGTCCCATGGGTGCTCCTTCAGGCTCCCAGCTGTCCCTGGTGCAGCAGCACATCTCCAGCCCTACGCACCGAGCAACAGTTCCCAGGAGTGCAATGACCCAGGATGCCAGGGCTCTCTCAGCCTCCCAACCATCTTTGCCCCATGATGCCATGCAACCGGCTGCTCCAAGCCCACCCCAGTCCACGAGAGTTTCCTCCACCTCCATAGGACCACCTCACATCCTCCCAGGGCCTACAGGCTTCAGGGCTGCAATTCCTCCCAGGATGACACTTCAGCACCAGATGTCTATGGGAGCTTTCCTACCTGCCTCCCTACCACAAATGAGGCCAAGCCAGGACTCAGGACTGCCCAAGAAAGATTCAGTAGTCAGCCTTCCAGACACGGACCATCATGTTAGATCTAGATTATCTTCCAATTTGTGACCTTGATGGAGCTGGGTGTGTAGGTGTATTTTCCTTTGGCAAGTACATTTCTCATTTCTCTCCTCCTTGTCGTGCCCTGGATCTTACTTTAAGAATGTATATGGATCAAATTGTGAAGGGGGGGGGAATGAGGGGGTCTGTAAAACTAAAGATTTAAATATCACAGAGATGTTTCTGTTGTACCCACCAACAAATATCAATGTAGCTTCTTCCCACACAGTTTGCCTCTTCATAATTGCTTACTTTTATTGTGGTTGTATTCAAACATAGAATCAGTTCCCTACAGTACACAGTAGTTCCAATAATACAGTGTAGAGTGGAATGCAGTGTGGGGAAAGGTGTCTCTGATTACTATGTAACTCTTTACAAAAGTGTTTTTGCAAGTCTCCTCCACCCTACTTGGAGTGGTTAGTTAATAGTGTTTTTACTTATGATCGAGCAATATTAAAACTGCTATAGAAAATGCAAGCAAGGTTTATTTGACCAAGGGTATATTTGACAGTTGATCAGTTTGGAAGTATTGGTACAGAAATGGATTTGACTTCTTCCCCTCTGGACCAAAGTATGGCAGAAAAAAATGTTGTGTGTTTAAACAACTTAACTGAAAAGAGGGAAACATAATTTCATTGCCTTGATTTCCACTTAGAAGCCATGGAGAGAGACACTACAGACTGAAAACCAACAATACTGTAAATATATTTTTTCCCCATATTGGTTGCTTTTGCAGTGCTGCATCCAAATGAGTTTCCAAATTTAACTTCACACGTGGATATCACATATGTGAGATATGCTGCTAGTGATTTAGTGATTATATCCAGTGAAACGTTAGCACACATTATGCAAAAACGAGTCTTTCTGTGCTCATGTGCTATCTTTCGGCTTCACGGAATAACCAACTCTGCGTAACTCCATGATAATTTGACTTGCAGTCTGTCACTGTTATTGATTCAAATGTGTTTCTTTTCATCACTGCACTGTTTGAAGATGGCTGGCTGTAATCTCCCCTGTGGCTCTCCCCTTCCCCTTGCTTTAGTCATGTCGCTGGTGAAGGCCTGTTACATGTAATACTCACAATGTGTCGTGTGGAGGCTTCCTGTTTGAGGGTAATATAAGCCAGCATTGTCTTGTTCATGACCTTTGAGAGAGCTAATGTCTGGATACATGGATAAAAATAGTTTCAAATCCCTTATATAATTTTTACAGCTTGATTTTTAATATTCTGGCGCTGTAAGACAAATCTGTTAAACATCCCCATTTGCCCCTTGCATATGAAGGTTAAAGTGTAAAACAATGAAACCTGCTGGCTGGTATGCTACCACCTAAAAATTCTTACAACCAAATCGCATTCCAAGAGAACATTTTTTCATTCTTCAGAAATTCGACAATCTCCCTACTCTTATACACTGTTTGCCAAATTAAAAAAAATCTTTAAAGCAATAAAAATCTTTCCAAGTTTTGACCAAATGAAGAAAGGTTGACTGAATTGCTGTTCAACATTGTAAAGAAAACGTGCCACAGGTTTTGCTATGCATTCAGGATGGGATGACTTCTGATCTGTGGTTCAAGTTCATCTTTCAATAAAGAGAGGAAGAATTTGGTTTGACCATCATGTTTCATTTTGGTTATTTGTTTCACTCAGCAACAGTAAATTAAAAAAAAAAAAAAAAAACCTTATGACTATGCTATTCAAGAATGCTGAACATTTCAGTCTTATAGAAAAGCAAATATAGCTGTTTGTTTACTTTAAATGGTGGCTGTCAGGTTCGAGTGTTGACTCGATACGATTGTGAGACATCACTTTTTCTAACTTCAGGTATATACCCCAGTTCAGCATTCATCTTAATCTAGGAAGAATGGTAACCGAAATAATGACAAAATATAGGAGTGCAGAATTGTTACCACATCATCAATTAGCAAGACTGTAGCTTTTACAGTTCTGGCACGCCTGAGTGAATGCCAGGATCAATGGAATATTCCTTATTGCATTAAATTATTCAGTTTCAGAACAACCTCATTCTTAATGCCAGGACAAAATAGCAGAAAACATGACCAGCAATACAAAGCTATAAAGGTGCTTATAATGCACAAGTGATCACTGAATAGATTTTTAAAACCTTCTTGTCTTCTGTTTACGTGACCTTGCGACCTGTTGAGTTCAGTCAGGGACAGCGAATACAGATGTACAGCAGCGATTGAGATTCTAAACACAATGTGATCGTTCTGGTGCAGTGGGTAGGCAGCAGTACATTTATAGAGTGCATTTTCGATATAGCCCTTTCACAATTCAGTTGTATAAGGTGGAAAGTGAAGTGCGTGTATAGACAGGGTTGTACGGTAACCGCTAAGTGCTTGGGGGGAAAAAGCTGCTGCTCCTCCGTTTTAGTTAAGGTGTAGCCAATGGAAATCTTTACATACAGAAATGAGAAAGAATTTCTAGGAAAAAGGTGTTCTGTACAAGCAATTAATAAGAAAGTGTGCCTGTAAAGATATCTAGTGTCTACAAACAGAAGCTACTTGTTTTTTTGTTTTTTTCTCCATGATGCGACTGACTGGTCACCGTACAACTCTGTATGTATGTGCACTTTACTCCAGGTTCTACTGGCATGACTGCACTGGTTGAACACTTCTGCACTGACCAGTGCAGGTAAACCAAAGATTTTAATTATATTCTAATTGTAATTACCATTAAAATCATTTCTAAAGGGTTATATTTAGCACATCACTCTAGGCCTATTCTTTTTTTCTTCTTTTATTTTTGGCCAAAATTTTTCGATGGCATTCCTAACGCCTAATGTTAGCCTAGTCAAACATACATTGATAAATCTTATTTCATAATTAATGAACTCAAAACATTCTCTTGAAAGTAATGCCGCATCTTTCAAGCGAGAAAATTACTAATGTGAGGTAGGGAAGGGGGTGGGGCTTCCATGATGTCAGTTAATATTGGCAAGTTCGTAACACCTACACAACTGTCAATCATTCCTGAATGTTTATTGGCTCATCTGTCATTTGTCACTTGAAAATGAAGGCTGCGGTTTATGCATTTTGCATTTTAACATTTCAGTAATAACTCACTGCTATGAGTTATTACTGAAATGTTAAAATGCAGAGCTCGTTACGAAAGGTTGTTATATCTGCAAAATGAAGAAAAACATATATGGAAAAAAGGACAGTCCCTCATTAGATATTATTAAAGCTTAAGAACATCCCAACAGCATAAAAATACCTTTTTTTTTATTAGACATTGATCAACATGTATACATTATAGCATTTTCACAAAAGTTTTTTAAAAATTCATTAGATGCCTAGTAACTCCTGAGCTGTGTTCACAGCATTCTATAGGGGACATCCTTTCTCCCTTCCTGCTCTTCCAGGCTCTGAGTCGAACAGCAGCATCCTATCTGGTAAATGAGAACAGTGTAGAAATGGCAGAGTGGCCTGTTTATTGTGTGAGCTCTGATATCGATGAGAGCCTAGGCTGTGTATTTAATCAGCCTAGCGGACTGGAGTAAAGTGATCACCACTACTGAGACCAGAAACGCATCTTACCTCCATCCAGGCTCTTTACCAGGACTTTACCAGACGGCTGTGTTGTCTTTACGAATAGAAGACACACATTAACTACCTGCACTCACACAGCTAGACACCTCACCAATCCTCCGGCACTCCATCAATCCTACTCTATCTGTCCCATTTCTTGAAATTGTCACAGCATGTGTAGATGTCGTGAGAGCAGAAGCAATTGATTCAGACTGTCAGTCTCTGTGCCCAGCATGGGGACGCTCCAGGGGGAAAAGCAGCATTTCCTCTCCGGTTCAACCTGTGAAGGTTCTTCATCTACATCAACTGAAGAAATATGTGGATTCCTTCACCCTCTGTAGATCAAAATTACCTGGCAGAAAGAATACACAAATATTGTGAGGCAGTGTTAAACCGTTATAAACCATATTAAACAACATAAAACCCATAGACCCTATTGTACCAGACCACCCAGATTTTAGGTAAACAAAAGTATAGGAACAGGTAAGTCTTGAAGTAAATTAAAGTAAACAAACTTAATATTTGGTTGCACATCCCTTGCTTGCAATAACTGCATTAAGCCTGCGACTCAATGACACCACTGAATCGTTGATTTCTTTTTTTGTGTTGCTTTTCCAGGCTTTTACTGCAGCCTCTTTCAGTTGTTGATTGTTTCAGGTGGTTTCTCTCTTCAGTCTCCTCTTCAGGAGGTGAAATGCATGCTCAACTGGGTTAAAGTCTGGTGACTGACTGGGTCAGTCTAAAACCCCCTGATAAAGTCCTTTGTTGAGTTGGCAGTGTGTTTTGGATCATTGTCTTGCTACATGATGGAGTTAATTTGGATGCATTTCTCTGTAAACTGGCAGACAAATTGTTCCTGTAAACTTCTGAATTCATTCTGCTGCTACCATCATGAGTTACATCAATAAAGATTAGTGAACCTGTTCCAGAAGCAGCCATGCAAACCCAAGCCATGACACTACCTCCACCATGTTTCACGAATTTGACGAATTTGTATGTTTGATAGAGGTTAATCTTTCAGAACTTTTATGGCTCATCTCTATATTTCTTTGCGAATTCCAATCTGGCTTTCCGGTTCTTATTGCTGATGAGTGATTTGCATCTTTTAATACTTCCTCTATATTTCTGCTCTCAAGGTCTTCTTCATACAATGGATTGTGATACCTTCACCCCTGCCCTGTGGAGGTTGTTGGTGATGTCACTGACTGTTGTTTTTGGGTTTTTACACACAGTGCACACCAGTGGTTTCTTTCTTTTTCAGGACATTCCAAATTGTTGTATTGGCTATGCCCAATGTTTTTGCAATGCCTCTAAATGAGTTTAACTCTTTTCTCAGCTTTAAAATGGCTTGCTTTTTTCCCATAGACAGCTCTCTGATCTTCATGTTGGTTTATCCTCTTTAACAACAAATACAGTCTTCACAGGAGAAACTGAAGGCTAAAACCAAGAGTAGATATTCGGAACTATTTATTGTTTAAACAGTCAATCTAACAGGACACACCTGGGTAACAAGGAACACTTGTCAGTCACATGCTCCTATATATATATATATATATATATATATATATATATATATATATATATACACACACACCCACACACACACACCCACACACACACACACACACACACACACACACACACACACACACACACACACACAGTATCTCACAAAAGTGAGTACACCCCTCACATTTTTGTAAATATTTTATTATATCTTTTCATGGGACAACACTGACAAAATGACACTTTGCAACAATGTAAAGTAGTGAGTGTACAGCTTGTATCAGTGTAAATTTGCTGTCCCCTCAAAATAACTCAACACACAGCCATTAATGTCTAAACCACTGGCAACAAACGTGAGTACACCCCTAATTGAAAATGTCCAAATTGGGCCCAATTAGCCATTTTCCCTCTCCGGTGTCATGTGACTCGTTAGTGTTACAAGATCTCAGGTGTGAATGGGGAGCAGGTGTGTTAAGTTTGGTGTTATCGCTCTCACACTCGCTCATACTGGTCACTGGAAGTTCAATATATATATATATATATATATATATATATATATATATATATATATATATATATATATATATATATATATATATATATACACACACACACACAGGTGCATCTCAGTAAATTAGAATGTCGTGGAAAAGTTCATTTATTTCAGTAATTCAACTCAAATTGTGAAACTCGTGTATTAAATAAATTCAATGCACACAGACTGAAGTAGTTTAAGTCTTTGGTTCTTTTAATTGTTATGATTTTGGCTCACATTTAACAAAAACCCACCAATTCACTATCTCAACAAATTAGAATATGGTGACATGCCAATCAGCTAATCAACTCAAAACACCTGCAAAGGTTTCCTGAGCCTTCAAAATGGTCTCTCAGTTTGGTTCACTAGGTAAGCCACAAACATTCATTGCCAAAGAAGCTGGCTGTTCACAGAGTGCTGTATCCAAGCATGTTAACAGAAAGTTGAGTGGAAGGAAAAAGTGTGGAAGAAAAAGATGCACAACCAACCGAGAGAACCGCAGCCTTATGAGGATTGTCAAGCAAAATCGATTCAAGAATTTGAGTGAACTTCACAAGGAATGGACTTAGGCTGGGGTCAAGGCATCAAGAGCCACCACACACAGACGTGTCAAGGAATTTGGCTACAGTTGTCGTATTTCTCTTGTTAAGCCACTCCTGAACCACAGACAATGTCAGAGGCGTCTTACCTGGGCTAAGGAGAAGAAGAACTGGATTGTTGCCCAGTGGTCCAAAGACCTCTTTTCAGATGAGAGCAAGTTTTGTATTTCATTTGGAAACCAAGGTCCTAGAGTCTGGAGGAAGGGTGGAGAAGCTCATAGCCCAAGTTGCTTGAAATCCAGTGTTAAGTTTCCACAGTCTGTGATGATTTGGGGTGCAATGTCATCTGCTGGTGTTGGTCCATTGTGTTTTTTGAAAACCAAAGTCACTGCACCCGTTTACCAAGAAATTTTGGAGCACTTCATGCTTCGTTCTGCTGACCAGCTTTTTGAAGATGCTGATTTTATTTTCCAGCAGGATTTGGCACCTGCCCACACTGCCAAAAGCACCAAAAGTTGGTTAAATGACCATGGTGTTGGTTTGCTTGAATGGCCAGCAAACTCACCACACCTGAACCCCATAGAGAATCTATGGGGTATTGTCAAGAGGAAAATGAGAAACAAGAGACCAAAAAATGCAGATGAGCTGAAGGCCACTGTCAAAGAAACCTGGGCTTCCATACCACCTCAGCAGTGCCACAAACTGATCACCTCCATGCCATGCCGAATTGAGGCAGCAATTAAAGCAAAAGGAGCCCCTACCAAGTATTGAGTACATGTACAGTAAATGAACATACTTTCCAGAAGGCCAACAATTCACTAAAATGTTTTTTTTTATTGGTCTTATGAAGTATTCTAATTTGTTGAGATAGTGAATTGGTGGGTTTTTGTTAAATGTGAGCCAAAATCATCACAATTAAAAGAACCAAAGACTTAAACTACTTCAGTCTGTATGCATTGAATTCATTTAATACACGAGTTTCACAATTTGAGTTGAATTACTGAAATAAATGAACTTTTCCACGACATTCTAATTTATTGAGATGCACTTGTATATATATATATATATATATATATATATATATATATATATATATATATATATATATATATATATATATATACATTTATTTCTTTTACAAATTGGGACTGATACAAAATCTGCTATGTTATATTTCACTATTATCTACATATAAATACCAGGAAATAAAAGCTGAGTTCTAAACTCTCTTCTCATATTCATGTCACCCAAATGTCTTCAGTCTACAGGAAGAAAAAAGAAAAAAGAAAAAAAAAAAAAAAAGAAGAAAAAAAAAAAGAGGCCCTGCTGTTCCAATAGATTTGGAGGGGACAACTTTAAAGAATGCCACTCTAGAGACCGTGACAACATAGAAATGTGATGTTTGTGATTTAATTCACCAAGGGTTAATAATAAACATTACCTGTTGTTAGCCAATTAACCAAGCAGTTCATCTAACATAACTGACATCCATTTAATGCAATCTGTCTCTCTGTTAAAATCAACATCCTCAGACAGAGCTCATCATGGCACTGCGGTCCGACTGCAAGAGTACAAACAGGGTAAGCTGTCAATCAAACTGCACTCACCTGTTTCTGGAACCTTCCCAAGCAGCTGTGACATCTTCCAGTATTCCAGAAACTTCTTGCTCTTGGTGTTGCCCCTGAAAGCAAACAAACATAACTGTGCAGTTGGTCAGATGAAGAGAAAAGTTAGACAAAAGACTGATCTTATAGTGCTTCCGTGTGTGTCTGTGTGACTGATTGTGTGTGTCTATGTGAGTGTATGTCTGTCTGTGTGCATGTTTCTGTGTCTCTGCCTATGTTTGTGCGAGTGTGTGTGTCTCTGTATCTCTCTACATGAGTCTGTCTGAGTGTGTCTGTATGTCTGCATACGTGTGTGTCACTGTGAGTGTCTGCATACGTGTGTGTCACTGTGAGTGTCTGCATACGTGTGTGTGTGTGTGTGTGTTGAAACGTACGGTGGTCCTGAGCAGTATTTTTGCAGCAGGAACTTGGAGAGGTCCTGAAGAATGGGCTGACTGTGCAGAGCCACAAACTGCTCACGACATACCTGAGGAGAAACAGGAAACACTTACTTAGTGGCTACACAAACATCTGGTTTCCCAACACACACACACACACACACACACACACACACACACACACACACACACACACACACACACACACACACACACACCCACACACACACACACACACACACACAAAAGCAGTTTTCACAAATTTAGATTTTAATCTATTTCCTTCATGTGATCAGGATTAAGTCAGCTAGAACTGGAAACAAAGGAGATAAACAACAGCAGAGAGAAAGGGAGCAGTCTTAATTCAGCAAGACAAAGGCTGTACACACACACACACACACACACCAAGCATCTCTCCTCCTCTGAACCAATTTTATGCCTGCCTGGAGACATATAAATTACTCTGCGACAGGTTACAGAAGATTTCATCCAAGTGTGCCCATGTGTTTGTCCAAACGAACAATATGTCTTCCTGTTTCATCCAGGTCAACCGTCTGCTTAATGAGGAATGACACATAAGCTGTGCCTCACATAATGGGACCTAACACTTAAAAGACTTTTTATAATGCTGTTGAATTCTTTGTACTGACTGGTAAGAAGGTGTTGACTAATTTTGTATAACAGCAGTTCTACAAGTCCTACTTCTAATACATTATTGTTTCTACAGTAACAACTTACAATACAAAAACAAACAAACAAACAAACAAACAAACAGAAAAAAAACAACAACAACAAAGTGTGTGATAGGTGATATAATGAAGTTTTCTGAGAGATGCTTATTTGACATTTTTTTTGGAAGGTGCCTCCATTGTCAGTTGCACCAGTAAGATGCAACCCTGTAACTTTTCCAGCATGGGAAAGTCTTCAGAAATGCTTTAATGCTTTATTGGTTCTCAGTAACATGACAAGCTGCATTTGCTTTGTTAATTTCATTAAAGAGGTAAGGCGACAAGTGATAACTATAAGTCTAACATAGGTACCAAAGTACTGTGGTTTAACTGAAAAGAAAAAACAAACAAACAATAGCAAAATACATTTTTGGTAGGTACAGTAACTATGCTTCATCAAACCAACCTGCCATGGATTATTTTCCAGAAACAGGGTGCCTCATTGTGTTTTATTCCTCACCAAACAATCAGCAGTGTTTGCTGTACTACATGACTGTTTCATTGTGATGTACAGTTAAATATTTCTGGAAGAATTCCATCTTTACATGTAACATAACTAAAATGCCATGATATTCGAATATTATAGTAGAAATATAGTAGAATATTATTGATTCAATCCAAAGCCCTGCTGAGAGACATTCCCAAATGGTGTTTTATGGAATCAGGCATTTTATATGGTTTAAACACCAATGTCGTAATTTGTGTGAAGGGTGTATTACATCGACTCAAGGCCAACAGAAACCAATTACAACTGTGCTGGGCTGCTGCACAGCAGATGGTGCAGTCACCAATTTAACAGATGCTCGGTGAGACTGAGGTGGCAGACTGAGGTGCAGGGTTCACAAGAGGGCGAGGAGAAGCTCAGGATCCTAACAACTGCAGAGTTCCACATGGCATGGCAGGGAATGTGAAGGAACCTTGTTTTGGACGTACCTTGTTCATGATGTCTACTGTAACAGCGTGGGTCCAGTAGCAGTCATGCACCGATACGAACGTCAAACCAGCACTGAAAATACATCAGCTTTAGTGCTGGTATTACTATTGGTGTTTAACTCCACTAATATTGGCACCCTTGGTAAATATGTGCTGTGAAAAATTGTCTTATTGTATTATTGTTTAACCTTTTGATATTTTGTTTATAAAATTCACAAAAATGCTCTCATGGATATCAAACAATTGCAAACACAACACAGGTTTATCCCCAAAAAAAAAAAAAAAAAAAAAAAAAAAAAAAAAAAAAAAGCTTTGTTAAATATACAGTACTGTGCAAAAGTTTTAGGCACATGCAAAGAAATGATGCCTTCAAAATTTTTCTACATTAAAAAACACCGTAAAGATAATTAAACATTAGTAAATGAAACAAAGTCAATATTTGTGACAAAAATAATAATAAATAGTAATAAATAATAATAATAATAATAATAAAAATAAAAATAGTAGTCTCCGGTACAATTAGTGCAGTTTTATAAGGAAATTAGCTGACAAGTTTTATTGAGCATCTTGCAGAACTAGTCACAGTTCTTCTGGAGACTTTGACTTTCGTACTTGCTTCTTATTTTTGCAGCAAAACCCAGCAGCCTTCATTGTGTTTTTTGTCTGAAAAGTGTCTCTTACGTAATATGATACTTTCTTTAATGACATACAAACATTTTTCTGTAACATTTAATTTTGTGCTAGAAAACTAATGTTTGGGAATCTAAAATGTTTTTTGTACTGATTTGATAATGTAGACGTCATAAAATAACAACTCTATAACAAAGTTTGTACTAAAAAAAATAGGGTGCCTAAAACTTTTGCACAGTACTGTATGTGTGCCACAATTATTGGCACCCCTATGAATTCCCTTAGTCATTCATAACAATGGGTAAGACCAAGGAATATAGCTGTGATGTGCAGCAAAAGGCTGTTGAGCTTCACAAAAAGGGAAGTGGCTATAAGAAAATAGCACAAGCATTGAAAATGCCCATTTCCACCATCAGGGCAATAGTTAAGAAGTTCCAGTCAACTGGAAATGTTATGAATCAACCTGGAATTGGACGTGTGTCTATATTGTCTCGACGCACTGTGAAGAGAATGGTTCGAGTGGCCAAAAAATCTCCAAGGATCACAGCTGGAGAATTGCAGAATTTAGTTGGGTCTTGAGGTCAGAAAGTCTCCAAAACTACAATCCGATGCCACCTACATCACCACAAGTTGTTTGGAAGGGTTTCCAGAAAAAAGCCTCTACTCTCATCCAAAAACAAACTCAAGCGTCTTCAGTTTGCCAGACACTACAGGAACTTCAAATGGGATCGGGTTCTATGGTCAGATGAAACCAAAATAGAGTTTTTTGGCAATAAACACCAGAGGTGGTTTTGGTGCACACAGAGAGGTAGCCATATGGAAAAGTACCTCATGCCCACGGTTAAATATGGTGGCGACTCTTTAATGTTTTGGGGCTGTTTTTCTGCCAGAGGACCTGGACATTTTGTTAGGATACATGGCATCATGGACTCTATCAAATATCAACAGATATTAAATGAAGACCTGACTG
This sequence comes from Cranoglanis bouderius, assembly GCA_023630585.1. Classification (NCBI taxonomy): domain Eukaryota; kingdom Metazoa; phylum Chordata; class Actinopteri; order Siluriformes; family Cranoglanididae; genus Cranoglanis; species Cranoglanis bouderius. Next base: position 13,498,443 of record CM042553.1, on the reverse strand, counting down.
CCTCTGCCAGAAAGCTTAAAATGGTCCGTGGTTGGATCTTCCAGCAGGACAATGATCCAAAACATACATCAAAATCAACACAAAAATGGTTTACTGACCACAAAATCAAGGTCCTGCCATGGCCATCCCAGTCCCCTGACTTGAAACCCATAGAATTCAATTCAATTAAGTTTTATTTGTATAGCTCTTTTAACAATGTACATCATCACAAAGCAGCTTTACAAAAATACATACATTTTGGATTTAAATTTTAAATTGATAAATTCATCCCCAATGAGCAAGCCAGAGGTGACAGTGGCAGGGAAAACCTCCCTGAGATGACATGAGGAAGAAACCTTGAGGCGAACCCATCCTCATCTGGGTGACACCAGATAGTGCAATTATAAGTAATTCCCTTCTATAACTGAGTGCTACATGATAAAACAAAAAGTGCAACTGTGTAATCAGAAAAATTCACCACATCTCAATATGAAGTTTATTCTGCTGAAGTCATGAACTGTCCACTGATGGAGACCAGAGCACAAAAAAAACATGGAAAGCATAGAAAACCTGTGGGGTGAAGAGGAAGAGGAGAGTCCACCAGCGTGGACATTGAAATTAGAAGGATCTGGAGAGATTCTGTATGGAGGAATGGTCTCAGATCCCTTGCCATGCATTCTCCAACCTCATCAGGCATTATAGGAGAAGACTCAGAGCTGTTATCTTGGCAAAGGGAGGTAGCACAAAGTATTGACTCAAAGGGTGCCAATAATCGTTGCACACCTATATTTAACAAAGATATATATTTTTTTGATAAACCTGTATTTTGTTCGCAATTGTTTGATATCCATGAGAGCAGAGTATTTTTGTGAATTTCTTTAACAAGAGGTCAAAAGGTTAAACAATAAAGACAATTTTTCACAGCCTTCTTTGCTCATATTTACCAATGGTGCCAATATTAGTGGAGGGCACTGTATTTATACATATACATTAATCAGAAACACCTGAACAACATTTCAACATTATACCTTTTTAAAGAGAGTAAAACATTATGTGACCAGCATGTTACCTGTAACAGTTGAGTGCAGTCAGCATCATGTGTGTGGAGTCCAGAGAGTGGATAAAGTTTGGGGGAAATGCATTCTTTTGCTTTACTGTGTCCGGCCTCCTAGAAAGGGTTAATAACAACAACAACAGTGATACACGTAAGGGCCAAATGCAACAGTTCTTCTGTTTGTTTATATTGTTGGCTTCATGCTCCACCACATCTACAGGCTTAAAGATAATGGATATGCATTGATACGAAAGGCGACAATAATTTTACTCTTTCTGAGATTGCTTAATGATTGCTGGATCACTTGGGCTGTGAATAAATGGTCAATAGTGGCAAACATTATTTCTACATATTTATTAAAATCATGCATCCATTTCATATTTAAATACAAAGTAATGAACAATGTTTGTGCTGGATGAATCACAAAAGGCATTCAATTAAGCAAATAGTGCACTATGTAGGTTCTACAATGGCATTGTGTTATACTCTATACTGTGAGCATACAGTGGGTATAGTATAGAAAATCACCCCCCTTTAAAATAATCACATTTTGTTGCTTTTCAGCCTGAAGTGAAGACGGACACAGTTTTTGCTTTATCCAGCTGTATTTATTCAGTGCAACTTATAACATCTAAGTGAAAGATATAACACCAACATGTCAGAAAAAAAGAAAAGAAAAAAACAAAAAACAGAATCACTTGATTGATTGCTTCAGTTGCACTACAAAATGCTTCAGGAAAGCTGATCACAGTTGAAAGTCAAAAGGCTTTGTGTGCCATTGAGAAGGTGATTAGCTACACCTTATTAAGTTTACAAGTCATTTTTAGGAGGGGGGTGATCCTTTTTCCAACTCAGTGATTCTGGTTTAAAAAAAAATAATTCTGACATGTGGGTGTTATATCTTTTACTTGGATGTTATAAGTTGCACTGAGTAAATGCAACTGGATAAAACAAAAACTGTGTCTGTCTTCATTTCAAGCTGAAAAGCAACAAAATGTGATTATTTTAAATGGGTGATTCTTTTCTATACCCACTGTATATAGTTAATAGTCATTCATTTGGAATTAAGCCTAACTGTGTGTTGGGCAGGCCTGGATTTAAACTAGATTATTTGTGTTGAAAGCTACGCTGAAGACAGATTTTATAGAGCCTTGCATAAGTAGTGTTACAACCTGGAACTGAAATGGTCCTAATAGAGATTAGTTAATATTGAAGTGGTATAAAAATCATCATAGTTTGCAAAATTATTTACAAATAAAAAACGTAAAAGAGTTGACTTCATAAGTATTCATCCCTGTTCAAGAGATGTGAATACTCATGCATGCTACTGTATATGGAATCTCTGGTAACCAAAGCTACGTGAGTCTGCAGAGTCTGAATCTGAGTGAAGTTGATACTTTAGGTTAGTTTGCTACTTGGTATGATTTCCTTTTACACATAATTAAACAAACCAAAAAGCATGTTGGCTGAAGGGGCATGTAGGGCTGAAATCACACGTGTAAAACTTTCATTCATTGGTCAAAATATATAGCAATGGGAAAAGGTAAACAAAGCTTTGCCAAGAGAACGTACAAAAGACAAAAATCACCTGAGCACCAAGAACACAGAGGCTGCTCTAAATGAATAGATAACTACTTAAATAACTAATTATGTTTGAATAATAAGTTGTATTAGCATAATCCAGTGTCACTCCAGAGTCCAAAGACGTTGTGGCAGTGTAATATTCGGTCCATACAGGATTCCGCGGCGGGTTTTTTTGTTGTGGTCAAATTGTTTTTTGTTGCGGTCAAATTGTTACGGCCAAAAATGCTTGATTTTTCTGCAGCTTTTTTCAAAAAGAAGAGTTTTAATGCTTTTTTTTGCAGAAAACTACTTGAATTGGCAAAATTGCAATTACATGAAATTGTTTTGCACACACTTTAGCAGTGATGTTTATTGGTAAAGGAGACCTTTACTCTGTACTCATGTTCGACGCACATGAATTGATGGGGGCTTTGGCTGAATGTGCGTTGTGAAGGCGTCTTGGCCCAAATCTGCGGAAAAACTGAAATAATTTTAAAATATTGCAAGCTCCTGTGAATACTGCAGAGTTTCCTTGATTTTGCGTTAATTTCTTCTATCGCAAAACCGCTAAATCCTGGAGGAACTGAATGTTGTGTAGAGACGATTAAATCATTTTACAGCAGGCCTTCCAAGAACATGAACTAATATAAAAATAGGTCACTTTAGATTTCGGGCTGTTGTTAAAGTGAAAAATTTCACTCATGCCCATGCACACTGGTAAAAGGTACATAGCTGTGGACTAAGGGCTTCTTTATAACCTCAGCCTGTATTCCCTCTGACAGAGTGGTGCAACCACTTTAGGTCCTCAGTCACCAGAGAGCTGCTGCCAGCCTCTTAAACTCATCATTAATTCAGGTCGCAGAGCTAATGAAGCTCTTTTCAGACTGTAATCATCACATTTATGGTATCTTTGAGTCCTTGAAATGTCTATCCATGGCTTTGGTATTTAGATATCAAGATAAAATAATAAGACCAATACAAAATTCATAATGAGGGGTTAGTTTAAGACAGTAGAATCTTGTATAGGCTCGATTTACCTTTCAAATGACTGTTTATAGATTTTAGGTTTCGAATTACTGTGGATAGTGAGATCCATTATGCCCAGTGACAGGCGATACAACTGTAGAACAAATCAAATTATCTTCACAAGGAAGAAATGACTGAAACTGTGTTTATACGTGTTGCTATTTTATAGCAGGCGTGTTTGTAAGGACTGAGTTGAAGTGCATTTTGTGCTAAACCAGTGCACACAGTGATAGTGTCAAGACGAGGTGCGTGTGATCTGTTGGAGAGTGGAATGGAAGCTGAACTGCTATTCATTTCTCCTTCATCTTCCTCAGCACTGGCATGGAAGAGTAAAGCTTCACCCAAGACTATTGTCTACTTATTGTCTATTGGCAGGACACATGGCCACTCCTCCAGAGTCGGTTGTTTTAACTTTGATAAACTTCTTTTTAATGGACAATGGAGCAGAATTTTTTCCACTTTATTGAACATATTCAATTGTTCTCATCGAAATCAAAGGCAGTAAAGAGCAGTAAGCATTAATAAATGAAACAAATTAGTGCAGTTTTACAAGGAAATTAGCAGGTAAGTTCTATTGAGCATCTTGCAGAACCAGCCACAGTTCTTCTGGAAACTTTGACTTTCGCACTTGCTTCTTAATTTTGCAGCAAAACCCAGCAGCCTTCATTGTGTTTTTTGTCTGAAAAGTGTCTCTTATGTAATGTGCTGCTTTCTTTAATGACTTACAAACATTTTTCTGTAACATTTAATTTGTGCTAGAAAACTAATGTTTGGGAATCTAAAACGTTTTATTTTACGACTACAATCAACTTGGATTCTGTGCCTCTCCACTCTTCCTCCAGACTCTGGGACCTTGATTTCCAAATGAAATGCAAAATTTACTTTCATCTGAAAAAAGGACTTTGGACCACTGAGCAACGGGTCCAGTTCTTGTTCTCCTTAGCCCAGGTAAGACACTTCTGAAGTTGTCTCTGGTTCAGGAGTGGCTTGACACTTGTAATGCGACACTTGTAGCCCATTTCCTGGACACGTCTCTGTGTGGTGGTTCTTGATGTACTGACTCCAGCCTAAGTCCACTCCTTGTGAAGCTCCACCAAGTTCTTGAATCAGCTTTGCTTGACAATCCTCTCAAGGCTGTGGTCATCCTGGTTGCTTGTGCACCTTTTCCTACCAAACTTTTCCCTTCCAGTCAACTTTCCATGAATATGCTTTGATACAGCATTCTGTGAACAGCCAGCCCTTTCAGCAATGACCTTCTGTGGCTTACCCTCCTTGTGGTGGGTGTCAATGAGTGTCTTCTGGACAACTGTCAAGTCAGCAGTCTTCCCCATGATTGTGGTTGTGTGTACTGAACCAGACTGCGAGATTAAAGGCTCAGGAAACCTTTGCAGGTGTTTTGAGTTAATTAGCTGATTAGAGCACTTTTCAGGTCGACATTTCTGCATTACAAAGTCTTTATTCTAATATTCTGAGATACTGGATTTTTGATTTCCATGAGCTGTAAGCCGTAATCATCAAGATTAAAACAAACAAACAAAAAAAGGCTTGCAATATTTCACTTTATTTGTAATGAACCTAGAATATATGAAAGTTCCACTTTTGGAATTAAATTACGGAAAAAAAAAAAAAAATTCCACGATATTCTAATTTTTTGAGATGCACCTGTATATCTCAGCTGAACTACCTGATTTCCCACTGAGGAGCAGGTTTGACTTTGTTTTGAGTGCTCTTTCTACACTTCCTGTCATGACAAACCGGAGAGGACGGTCACCAAGATTGCAGTGGCTGTCAATTGAGGTTGTTTCTGAGACGTGCCTGTCTGTCTCCACTCCAACCCCCGATAATGTGATCCCAGCCTGAGCTGTCTCAGCAAAGGCAGCTGTCTATCAGAGGCAGTGGTAGATGGCTATCAGTGAGTACAGAGCCATGTTATATCCCTCTGAGACCCAACTTAAGAAGTTTTTTAATCAAGCGTTCATGGTCACTGGGAGAGATTGGCAGGCCGCTCTGAGAACAACATGGTAATAAATAACAGCAAGGTTGGCGTTGGAAACTCATTAATGTCAAAGAAATTCAGCTGTGTTTTAAGCACATCTCCATCATGAACCATCAGCAAACTAAAATTTAGGATGCCAATTGTAAGACTAGGTGGTTTAGACATTAGAACTATGGATGCATCAATACCGACACTAGTATCGGTTCAATGCCATGCTTATTTATATGCACTCGCAAAAAAAAAAAAAAAAAAAAGGAAAAAAAAAAAGGAAAAAAAAAAGAAAAAAAGGCCCCAATACCAACATCTGATACCACACAGCAGCAACCAACATAAACAGAGCTAATTAAAATGTTCCATGATACCCCTCATTGATTAATACTAAGAGGTTATTAATTCCAGCATGATTATACGGATCAATACTGATAAGTCCTAAAAAAAGCAAAGAAAAAAAAAAAAAACATATACTAAAAAAAAAACACCATAACTGAATTCGTAATAGGAACAACTGCTAAATAGCACAAGAAGAATGGCGTACATTATAATATCACAGTCAACGAGTTAGCAAGGCATTGTCTATTCTGGATGATACTCCATTGGATAAATGGTATGCATGATATTCAGCAGTGACATTTCAACATAAAATGCCATCCTCTTTCTCTGAGGGGCCTTGTGCTGCCTCAGTTTCCACTGCTGTTCTAAACGAATAGCGATTCTCTTAGCTTTCACTCATTTCTCCCCCTCCACTTACTTTGTTCACATTCCACCACACAACCCGTCACAGGAACAGGTTACTCTTTCTCAAAGGTTTGCTGCTACATCAGCAAACAGCACCTTGTACAGACTTTAGCAATATTAATGTCAACGTTCAAGGGGCAGGAAAAAGATGTCCTTGTGATAGAATGAGAGCTCAGCTTTGCAGTTGCTAGTGGGTGGATAGAAAATAGCACGCAGCAAAAGTTGAAAAGGTGTTGGTCGAAGCTGTGGTACTTACTCATAGACGTCATGGTTTATCTGGAGACTCAGAAACTGAATGTTGCTCTTCAGCTGTAGGAAAAAAATAGGAAAAGGAATCAAAGGCATGCAATAACATGATCTGATTTTTATTTTCTTTATTTCTTTACTTTTTATTGGAAACTACAAGTGACCAAATTCATTTTGCTCACAGATCCACACTGGCTGCTATAGGAACACCACAGGAGAAAATAAGATGGTTAGATAGCTAACTAACATAGGGATTTTGCCAAAGTTCATCATTCAGTTTCAATAAGAGATTTATCCTGGTCAGGGCTGTAGTGGATCTGGAGCCTATATGAGGAACACATGGAACGAAGCAGGAATACACCCTGGATGTGACCAGTTCATAAACAATTAAAAAACAAACAAAAAAAAACAACACTTCTCTGCTCTAGACCCATGTACTCTCCTCTCCCCTGACCTGCAAATCTTATTGCAAATATTAGACAGAAAGTAGAGTTCATGGCATTTGACACAAAATCCAGTTTGACTGGTGAAAATAAGCTGCATGTCCAGAAATCTGTTGGAATGTTTTTTTTTTGTTTTTTTTTTACCCATGTAAAAAAGCCTTACAATCTCAGAACAAGTCATATATTATATAAAATCTCAATCTTTTACAGTAATCAGGCTAACAAGAACAATGTTCTATTCATCTTCTTACTTCACCCATGTCTCCTTCTAAGTGCCTCTCTGAAATTGATAACCCGAACTCTCATGCATGGCCTTAATGGTCCAGACTGTGCTTGGAGTGCACCAGTATTGATCTCACCATTCTTCAAAGACACAGTAATAGATTTCAGAAGCACAGGTTTATAGATACAAGCAGTGATATGAAATATGTTAGTATCTTATTTGTGTGTAAAATGTAATCGGCCAAACCAGGATAATGTTCTCTAAATCTATCTTTAAAAAAAAAAAAATTCACTCTGAATGACTTGCATAGTAATCTTTGTCATTAACATGTGATCTCCGATGGCATCCATGATTTATTTTGTAATGAAATTCTGAGTTGACTTTACTTCATGCTTTCCGACCTGCTCATAGTGGTGCATAAAGGACTTTAGCCCTTGCTTCATCTCTACTTAAAGAGAGTGATGCAGCAGCACTTTAGTCTTTTAGTCTGTCCAGCTCACTCTCCTTCTCATCTGTACACTTTAAAAAAAAAAAACCTTCATGTCATAACTCAGTACAACTGAATCGTATCGCTGCATTGCATTCTGGAACTTTGAGTCACAAGTTTGTTGTTTCCACTCTTCCTCGTTAATATGATATTGAATGTCGCTGAGAAGTGATGAGTGAGAAAGAAATGATTGTGCTTTCGTTTTTAGGAGCTAACAGTGAAACTGCACATGAGAAATATTTCAATATAAACATATTTAATGCATTTCATGGTGGATTGTCTGTTACATTCCAATTGCGGTAATGAGCTTAACCAGAGTGCCGACTGCAAGGCATCAGATATAATGACGGTATCAGACAAGATTCTGCAGGGAATGGTTTTCTGGCTTTCTGTACCTCCTGTCCCACCAGCATACACTTGCAGTCCAAGGTCCTAGCGTGTTACAACTTGGCCACTGACAGATACAGGAAAATACAGGCATGAGAAAACCATGAAGAAAGTACATACGCTGAGTAGAAAAATTGTAGAAAATTGTTGTATAATCTTTTCCCACTTCATCAGTTGAGGTCCTTCAGCACTACAATTCAACTCCGTTACCACAAGTCCAGTTACCATGACTACAAGTAGACATTTCAAATGACCTTAATGGCTATGATGACGTCTGCTAAATAAGTTTCTCAAACTTCTATGCATTCCCACAAAAACTGCTGCTTAAAGAGTTTTACGTTCATAAATTCTTTTCACTCAACTCCAACTAAAACACAATTTACCCTAGTAGTGTTTGAAAACCTGAGATTTTGATTGTGGCTTTCCTTATTAAGGAAGAGCTATTAAGGAGATGGCTTTCTCAAAGCAGTGAGTGGATACGAGTGTAGGGGATTTCAAGTGTATGGCGGAGAGAACCTAGACAGGAAGAAAAGTGGTAATCAATCACAGTGATGTATGACTCTATTAACTAGGTTAATTGGGGAACAAGTTAATGCATGGAAAAGTGTCGAATAGCAAATGGGAGAAGACTTGACTGCTGGACAGCTAGGACTTATAGCTATAACAAGACCCTATGGTGCATCCCATTTGATCCCATCCATAAGATCAATTCCAGCAATACAGGAATTTACATTTTGTTCATTTTAAGGCAGTAGGTTCAATGTCAGGCATTTGTACTATATCCTGTATAATAAAAAAGCAAACTGAACAGAAGCAGTCACACTGGAGCAACAAAATCTTTCAGGATGTCATGCATGATGACTGCACAGTGAAAAGAGCTCAATACATAAAAGTTGATAAGCTCTGGGTTGGACAGCTTCGCCTGCTCCTCGTCAGACCACACATTACCCGATCACTGCAGTATCTCCTAATGTTTTACTGCCTGCCTCAGCAGCTCTCGTTTTCTTTCCTAAAAACATGGATTGAGCAGCCAATTTCCCAATCCCTGGTCTCATTTTGACCCCCCCAAAAAAACCAACCAAACAAACAAAAAAAAACTGTCCCAAATAAAAATGGTACATTATTGTGGAGGCGGGGCCGTGGACGAGCGCCGGTTTGTGAATGGAGGGTGGAGCCGGAGAAAGTGAGTGGTAAGGAATAAACACCTGTAGGGAATTCTCCTAATGAATGTTCTCGAGAGAGAGAGCTACCTGCATGACACGAGTGTGTTTGTGTGCGTGCATGCGTGGGACAAAAGGCAACACTGAAAAGCGGAAAGGGGGGAAAAAACAAAAGGAGCATAATAAAAAGTGAAGTGTTTCAAGCCTGCCTCTGCCTTCCCTCTCCTTGCCCGTCTGTTAAATTTTTTCACAATTATCTACAACCCTAATAAGATGGTATTAGTTTCTCATAAAATATTTGAACGTCTCTTCAGTCATAAAACCTTAACATCAATTTGCAGTTTCCTACCCAGACATTTGTCATGCATGAGCCTTACAGCAATATGATCACATTAGAGGTTATAAATTTATTCAGATGCCACTACAATATTAATATCAGTAAACATATGAATATAAAGTGATTATTTATCCCTGCAGCTGTCTTTATATACAACTCATTTAGATGGCCTACATGATTGTTCTATTTCAATTGGCTTTCTTTTCTCTTTTCTTTTAACTGGGTTCGTGAAGTGTTCTTTGTGGCTTCCATCATTAACCTCATGAATTCCCAGGGTCTGTCAGCTGGTCTAGACTTGCATTCACAACTGTAACAACATATTTTAGCTATTCGTGGCACTGCAATTGCTAAATAATTATTAATTACAGATTAATATGCTTTTATGTAGTTAACGGTCCTTCGCTTCCTAAAGGAGGTTCCTAACATGAGCTGGAGGAAGGAGGCGGGGCGTGCAGGGGGGTCAGTTCATATTGGGGAGTTCAAAACACCTGCGCAATTGTCAATTATTCCAGATTTATATGTCAATTGGCTAATCATCATGGTTTTTTTCTTATTGGCTGCATTTTTTTGCTGTATTTTTGAGAGATAACTTGTAGCAGTAGGCTGTTAAAATGCAAAGCTCCTACACAAAATGTGTAAAAATGAGCAGGTCTGCTAATATTAACAGTTCTAACTTTCTACATGGAAGATTTTCTGAAAGGCTTTACAGAAAAGTGGAACAAACCAAAAGTTCATTTAGAGTAGCAGATAAAACCTCTTTTTTTCCCAAGCAAATTTCTCAAAAACATTCCATTACAACTGCAGGTTCATATAATTAACAGAGAATATAACTAATTTTCCACTCCAAGAAATCTCCATTCTGTGACAGGACCTTTTTTGAAAAAAATGTGCTGCCTCATGAAAACCAGACAAGCTGTAATTAGTGTCATGGTGATGTGGATATTGCAGGCTCTCTACTGTGAATGTGTCACACTGAAGGTCATAATAATTTGTTACAGAAAATCACAAAAGAGCCTTAAAATAGAAACATAAAACCATAAATCCCGAGCAGATCCCCCCCTACACACACAACACACACAATTGGGTCAATCAACTTGGTGTATGACTGCAGCAGCTATTCTCGGACATGAAGACAGAAAGCAAAGCTCTAATATCAACAGTAATACAGTGAGGGGAAAAATTATTTGATCCCCTGTTGATTTTGTACGTTTCAAAGCCGCATCAAAGGGACGATGGACGGGGCCATGTACCGTCAAATCTTGGGTGAGAACCTCCTTCCCTCAGCCAGGGCACTGAAAATGGGTCGTGGATGGGTATTCCAGCATGACAATGACCCAAAACACACAGCCAAGGCAACAAAGGAGTGGTTCAAGAAGAAGCACATTAAGGTCCTGGAGTGGCCTAGCCAGTCTCCAGACCTTAATCCCATAGAAAATCTGTGGAGGGAGCTGAAGGTTCGAGTTGCCAAACGCCAGCCTCGAGACCTTAATGACTTGGAGAGGATCTGCAAAAAGGAGTGGGACAAAATCCCTCTTGAGATGTGTGCAAACCTGGTGGCCAACTACAAGAAACGTCTGACCTCTGTGATTGCCAACAAGGGTTTTGCCACCAAGTACTAAGTCGAAGGGTTCAAATACTTATTTCACTCATTAAAATGCAAATCAGTTTATAACTTTTTTGAAATGTGTTTTCCTGGATTTTTTTTGTTGTTATTCTGTCTCTCACTGTTAAAATACACCTACCATTAAAATTATAGACTGATCATTTCTTTGTCAGTGGGCAAACGTACAAAATCAGCAGGGGATCAAACAATTTTTTCCATCACTGTAAACCTGCGGTCATGTTAAATGTATATCAATCATGATATCACACTGTAAACCTACATGCAGCTAACCATCTCACATTAGTAAATTTAAGTTTTCTGGTTAGCTGCACCCACACCAGCACTTTCTAGGACACGTGAAGCCACCGCATCTTTTTGATTAGCTGCTCATGCTGCATCAAAGGGTAGCTGAACACACTCGGACGAAAGTGTTATCTACCCCCTTCCGCAAACATGAAAGCCTACAGTGAGCTAGGGTCGCTCTGATTAACGCTCTGAGTAATGCTATCTCTCGCACACAAAGCGCACAGCCAGTTCAGCTGTTGTTGAGTTCTGGCCATGGATGGTTGTGGTATCATGAACAATAGGGTAAACGCTTTTCTACACGTGTGTTACAGAAGAAGAAAGCTTTTGTCACATATACACAGGCTTGGGGAGTAACGGAATACATGTAACACTGTTACATAATCAGGATACAAAAAACTGGTAACTGTAATCCGTTACAGTTGCTTCAAAAAACAAAGTAATCCGATTACAGGTACATTTTATAAAAAATGGGAATACTATCAGGATTACAGTTTTTTTCATTTAAAACCAAATAAATTAATCTTTTGACATAGCACAATATACACAGCTGCTTGATTATAGTTCTGGTTCCCAACCCTGTATATACACATTGAGTATAGTGAAATTTCATTTTCTTTTATTACAGCTTGGTAGGAAGTTGGGGTCAGAACATATGGTCAGCTATGATACGGTGCCTCTGGAGCAGAGCGGGTTAAGGATTTTATTCAAGGGCACAACAGTGACAGCTTGGTGGTGCTGGGGCTTGAACTTATGACCTTCAGTATCCCAGAGCTTTAACAACTGAGCAATCACTGTCCTACAGAGGAGAATTCCTTTAAAAGTCTACAACCAGCTTTCCTGCTAATAAGCACCAGATTGGCCACTTGTCTCATGAAGGCACCAAGCTGTCAAATCTCTTACTGACTTTTGGTGTCATATCCTCAGGAGATGCAATGTTGCTTAATTATTCTGTAACTCCCAGGGAGACACAAGTACTGACCTCTTCTGTGGTTTATACTTGGGTCCTTGGAACTTCCTCTGTTAAAACTCAACTGTTAAAAAAATTTACTTGACAGCAAAGCGATATTGACACTGATATGAATGCTGACAAGACACCAAAAGCTAAAGAATCAGCCAGTTAATTTGGCTGTAGAAGTCAAAGAACAGCCGGGCTGTTAAGAACATTAGTAAATTGTGCGTCCTTGCTTTGTGGCCTGAAGATACAGCACAGCTCTCTGGGGTAATCACATTTACTTTTGCCAAGGATACGTTTGGGAGCACAAAAACAAAAGGGCAAATGGATCTTCTTGCAAGTAGGCTAGCTTTACAAAAGTAAATAAAACCCCATAAAACCACTACAAAAAGTGACCCGTGAACTGATTAACAATGCATAATTACATTAGTTAGCCCTATTGACGTATAGCCATTGCCTGGAACATCCCCAGAGCAATTTCCTCTCCCTTACCAGCAGGGACATGACAACCAGGATGTGATTAAGCGTTGGCGATTTCACCCCAGCTTAATTTGTTTACATACAGTATTGACATCAAGTTTTTATGCTCCCATCCTCCCCATCATCTAATTAATGCTGCATTTCCTATGGAAAGAACAGTCAAGGATGGATAGGATAAGAGAGGAGGAATGAAACTGAGGTGACCTCGGCTTAGGTGCGTCCAGTTGTCGCTGTATGGTGATCCATTTTGATGATGACATTTAAACTGTGGCTGCTTTAAATGTATTTTACATAGCTGGCATTTCATACATTTCTGCTATTTATGCAGGTTTTGCTGTTCGCATCAATATTCTGTGGTTTTTAAAAAAAATTAGAGCTGCATCCTGGAGTGTATATAGTGCAACATCCATCCATGTGGCAAGAAGTGCAGAGGCCACCATTGTGCATCTGCTACCACAAAGCACTGTAGACATAATGCAATGTAACACACTGTTACTGCTACTGTGACTCTGATTTTATATCATATTGGTTGGAACTAACAATAAGAAATGCTCCCTGCACTATTCCAACATGAGGCAGAGTTACTGTTACCACCAAGAAGATATTATTTTCCATTAACAGAGTGTCCTGAAGTTTTTATTCCTCTTATAACTCAGCAATTTGGCAATGATTTTTTAAAATTTATTTATTTATTAAGAGACAACACGTTGCACATTGTCTCCATTTACTTCTACATTTAATGTTCCAGAATGTCCATGAAACAAATTAGATCCTGTCATAAGTTACATTATAGCAGCGATAAACTGCCTCTCTTCTTCTCGCTCGAAGTTGATAAGACAAAAAAAACCCACAGTGCGTCATGTTACTGCCAAACTACAAAACCTTACATCCTGAAGACTTTCCCGTGTCGGAAAACTTGAAGTTCCAGCTTTACCTCTGACCGTTACAAAGAGCTGACACTGGAGATTCCTTCCAAAACCTTCACAATATCGACAATTACATGCAGTTTTACAAATACAAGTCACTGTTTAAGTTGTTACTGTTGAAACGACAAAGATGTCCTGTAAAGAAACTTAACACCTTCGGACCAATCAGAACCAAGCACGCAATAGCAATGTGGTATTATTGCTTGCTTATCTGCATGTTCCCATACTGAGCATCTTAATAAAAAAATGAAAAAAAAAGTCTGAGATTCGGTCTGCCATGTTTTTCAAACCACCATGGAACTTGTGTTCATGAAGAGAATTATTGGATTGCCTTCACTTACAAGAACACATAAAATAAAGAACTTTCTAAAATAATAATATATATATATATATTTTTTTTAAATGTAGAAGTTACTAGTGCTTATGCTGCCTTCTAAATGGGGAATATTTTAGAAGCATAAATGTGGCCTAGCTATGCAGCCCCACCCAAAGTGGACCACAGATAAAATATCTGCGTTAATATTTTTTCATACATGCCTCCATATTATTGCCATCTGCCTTATATCTACATTTGGTAAATAAATATACTAGGTAATCACAGCATTTAAAAAAAAAAAAAAACTTTACCAAATACTGGTGCAAACAGCTAACATAGAAAAGGCAGGTTTAAACTATGAGGTGGTCCAACCTTCACTTTGGGATGGTGAGGGCACACAGATGGAGGCAGAGAGGGAGGCAGACTTGGAATTGGGACCCTGTGGTGATTAATGAGAGTCCCAGGGTTGCTACATTAATCTAGTTAGTGTGACACTCTGCAGAACCCCAATGAGCCTAGGAAAGGTCCCTCCACCATCCAGGGAATTAAAAACAAGGTGACAGGTGGAGCACAGCTGACACCTGAAATTGAGGAGATGTTTTACAATAGCAGCCTTCACCTTTGACCCCACAGGCCACCCACTTGGAATAAACAGGGGTAAGAATGATGGTGCTCTGGATGGCTTGTATATGGCAACCGTTACTGGGAAGCATATATTGACGATGGGATACAATGCTTCATAACACAGAGCTGATTCAAACAATCTTCCCTGGGAGGAAGCAATGGCTCTGAGTGATGCAGATTAAAGTCTAACCAGTTTTTCACTGTAAGTTATACTGCAAGGATATATAACTTCAAAGACACATAAATGTGATTAGACGTAAACCCTGTAATGAGAGTAACAGGGCCTGCCTGCTTAAATACACATTTCAAATGTCACAGTAACATACAAGTGCCTCACACTCAAGTTCCAACAAAATGAGCAAAAGCTTAAATTTGTATTAATTTAGAAACTACACACACAATTATGTTTCACACTACCAGCCAACAGCTTCAATTACCCTAACTAGGCAATACTATAAGCATAAAAACATCCCTGCTGGATTTTCAATCCTATCCTGAACAGATTTGAGCACATACTCTGAAATTAGGAACATTCCAAAGCTGAGTGTAGAAAAAACACAAGGAAAGCAAACATCCTAAGTAAAACCTAATGTCTAGTGGCTGCTCTGTGGTTCAGTGCTGGGTTTGACTGCCCGACTGCCTGATTAAAGCCAATTAAGTGGTGAATAATTCGTGACGGCGCACTGCTCACTGGTTAATAATGGCCTTCATCAGATATTCCATAAAAGTCCAATAAAAAGTAATGACTTGAAATCACAGAGCCGAGTTATGATAGTCGGCCAGCGGCAGTATATTGGAGGAAACGAGGCCTGCAATTGCCTTCGCCATCACTCCCAGACTATTTGATAAAAGTCACTAAGCAGAAAAAGGCACAGGTATTCCTCATATAAACAGATACAGTAAGTTGGTAGACAAGGATGACATCCAGACATATTGCCTGTTTCTCCAGAAGAGGCAACTCTCACCTCCTTTCGCGCTGCAGATGAGCTTAACAGTGGCCATTAGGGAGCAGTTCCACATCACATCCACTGCCTGCCTAGGAAAAGCTGAAAGGTAGGAAGCTGTGAAAATGCTTGTGGCACAGCGCTAAATGAAATTCGGAGGACAGGTGTGAGAAATGACGAGAAGAATCATGTCGCAGACGCACACAATACGACGAGATGTGCTAGAAGGATCTTTACACACGTCTGTGCTTTTATATTATCAGAATGGCCTCGCTCACCTTATCTACAGTTCACGCTGGATGTGTCACATTATTTTCCGATCCACACTGCCCAGCTGTGTTCTTTATGTTATAGAGAAACATCATATAGCTTATATCAAATAGTTTAAAAGCCAATAAAATTATGTAATGGAGCATACAGGTGGGGGACAATCCAGCTGGCTAGCTACATATATAACACCACTTCCTTAAAAATGTTAGACGAAACAGTCGGACAGTGAACAAACGGCATATTTGTGAACTGATATAAGGAGTATCGTTGTCTACTACAGGCTAGAGGTATATACATTGGGACTGGGATCCTGTGGCTGCAAACAAGAGTCGCAGATGGAGGCGTTTTTCCCTTATAGGCAGATATTAAGCAAATTAACGAAATGGTCAAAATTCCTTCGGGAGTGGGCAGGATTGATCAGAATTCCTTTGGGAGTGAAAAAAATAGCACTACATACGTCTCTACACCAGGCCACCACTATAAAAGCATTGGCATAGTTTAAAATTTCAAGTGTGCAAAAGTCTTGAGCATCCTATATTTTTCAATATAAATTGAAAGGAATGACAGAAATTTAAGTTCTTAGAATAAAAATGAATATGTTTGTCTTTCATGATATGCACAAGACATGAATTGGTTCTGACTTTGTTTCCTAACCTACCTTTGAACACCTCTAGTATCATTCATTCATTCATCTTCGGTGACTGCTTTATCTTGGAGTCATGGAGTTTATTGAGAATCCAAAGCCTGTCCTGGTAACACTAGGTGCATGGCAGGAAAATACCTTGCACACACACAAAACAGAGTAGTCCCTTGCCAAAAATTCAGGCAGCTGCCCTGCTCCTACATTCACAAATTAGGGGTGGGGAATCTTTAGGCACTTCACGATCCGATCCGATTCCCGGAGTCACGGTCAGATTCCAAAACGATTCCTGATCTACGTTTTTCCCTAATTAATTCTTCTGCTGTGCAAATAGATCAACTTTACATTTTAACCAAAATTGGAGTTTCCATACTTTTTTGTTTATAGTTGGAATCTCTGTATAACGGTCACTTATAATGATTACAGTACTTATGGAGAGATACAGCTGCACATGTGAGAGCAATGCAGGGAGAAGGGGAGTGTGATGAGAGAGCTGCTCTCCACTTATATTTCTTTTTGTCCCCTTTTATTTTGTGACTGAGTTGGTTGTTAAACGCGTCCCCGCTCGTCTTCGTGTATGTGGAGGAGGAAGCGCTATGATAATGAAGAATTCGCCAGCATACGTACGTGTGTCTGTCAATGTTTATTTTTTTCTGTTTCTGGCGCGCGCTGTAACGGAAGTTGGATGTTATAGGTGTCTCAAAGAGGAAAAAAATAGACATAACTCACTTGAAGGAGACACGAGGCAAACAGGAATTAGCATTTCATCCTGTATTCAGGGGCATAAATTTCATCTAACAGTTGGGGGAGAATAAACATATAATTTCTCAAGGGCAATTTTTGAAGGGGACACAAGTAATACAGGCAAAATTGTACTTGTAAGGATATGTGTACACAGAGGAAAGCCTTATTACTATTATTAGTGTAGCGTGGAGTCCGTGCCATTATCCTTCTTCTCAAAGTTTCTCTCTGGTTCAGTGAAAAAGCTGACTAAATTGACCCATTCTTCTTCAAAACCATTTATTTATTGCAATATTTTTGAGGTTGTTTACAACCAAGTCACCAAAATGCAATGGAATTTTAACTTAACTTTAAACAAAATGACTGTTACTGTGAAAAAAGTGTCCCCATATAAAATAAATAAAATGATTTTGTAACAAATAAAATTATTAATTTATTAGGTTATAGTCATTGCTCTATATGTAGTAATAAGCAATAGCTGTAATTTAAAGCAAACTTACATGACGGGACAGGCACTAAACAAAAGTACTTTTGTACTTTCGGTCTCCTTTGCCCGTGACACAGTGACGTTAGTATTTCCATAAGAACCCATTCTTATAAATATGTTTTGCCTTAATTAAAGCTAAATTGCCTTGATATGGGGACGTTTTGTACTTACTTGGCGTTTTGACGCACTGAAAAATGATCTAATGTCCGTTTTTCTTTTCTCTGTCATTTTATCTGGCCAACAACACAATTCGATAGTTGTTTAAATATGAGTTAGGTTCACCACGCGGTCATATTATAATTATTCAATTATCTTGCGTCCTCCACATAGTACTTTAGGTTTGGTCTGGGACAGAGGACGTCTCTTACTAAAGTTATATTCAACTGCAGCAAAACCCACTGATCTGTCACTCAACATCATATTGAGCAAAACCCAACACAACAGTAGATCTACAATCTGAGCCTAATATCAGTTCACACATAGGCTTATCGCCGTGTTAGTTGTAGTGGGTGACTTACTATCCAACAAGCTTACTATTAAACAAGCTACCAAACAAGTTAGGTAACGTTATAATCGCGGACTCATGGAAAATACACTGGTTATCATCATTTTTTTGTCATGACTAATTACTTAGCATCATCTTTATCAAAGAGAAAAGAATCACTTCATCCGATGTTTAAAGTGAATAATACAGACTTGACATCCTACTGACTGGAGTTTCACAACTACTGTCTGAAGAGCTTTATTCTCTCCCACCGAACTTGTGTGTGTAGTTGACGTGCGCGGTGGACCAAACCACTGTGAGGCGAGGGAGGGGGGACTCAAAATGTTTCTAAACTTAAAACGCATTTATTTTTTTTTTGCCCTGTTTGCGTTCGTATTGTTTTACTACTTACACAATTATTTTAAGTATATCTTTATATTATTTACAAAACTCAGCGTGTTTTTTGATGATATATTTAGGGGGGACAGCCCTCAGATGGGGGATTTACGCCTATACCTGTATTTAATGAAATGTCCTGGGGGGAAAAGCGCTACCTCCTCCACATGTATGAAGATGAGCGGTGAAGCGTTTAACAACCAACTCGGTCACAAAATAAAAGGGAACAAAAAGAAATATAAGTGGAGAGCAGCTATCTCCTCACACTCCCCTTCTCTCTGTGCTCTCTCACCTGCGTTCTCGCATGCGCAGTTGTATCTCTCCACCATAAATACCGTAATCCTTATAAGTGACCGTTACAGCGCACAGTCGTGATTTGAATTGAACGCAGAATCGATTCTGAATTTTTGAGAAAGAATCGCGATGCATCGAGTTTTTCTCCCACCCCTATCACAAATATTAAAACCAAATTAAATCCACACTCTCCATCCACACCATAAACACGTAGGAAAATAAGCCAGCTATAAGCCAGCTTTAAAAAATTATGTTCTATTATGACTTCCTGAGGCAGTGAAATAATCAGCCTTTGCTTGCATACTCCATTCAAACATGGCAGAGTAACAAAATCATTTAGGCAGAGGGTTAGAGTCCATTATAACTGAGGCGAACTTTCCAAACCCCAAAACCAAAGGCTTTCCTGGCCTGCCTTCCAACCCTGGCTACTACAGCAACAGGCACCCTAGTGAGGATCAAACAGACGGATTGCCAGATGCTCTCTGCAGGAGAGGAACGTTGGTGTGCTGGATCTCCCCCACGCTATACAGGCCACCGCTGTGCTGCTGTTGCCGCTCCGCTAACGTTGCTAATGCTCTTTGACAGCCGTTCAGGGTTGGCCTTGTGCAAAACTGCCAAATCCATAGCTTCCTATTTTACTCCCAGCTGTGAAAAGGCCTTTGAGAGGCAGCAGAAGGCTGGACTTGGGTGAGTTATAGAAAGCTGTGCAGGCCTTTTTCTTTTCGACATGCGGTACAAGATTTGGTAGCCACAGAAAGCTTCAGTGTGACCTGAAGGACTGAGTTCATTATTATCATTATTATTAACATCAGTAAGACCTTGAATTGCTTAAAGAAGGTGAAAATTACTGTAGTTCAGTTTAAATAATTATTATAAGATTTTCACAAATTTTATAAGCTCAGGCGAGGACAAATCTGTAGCCTTGGCAGCCAGGACAAGCGGATTTCGTATACGGGCTGTTATTGTTTTATTCATAGTCTTGACAGCATGCCTAAGAACACCCTTAACAGTTATTAAATCACTATAACGAAGGGGGAACCAACTTTGGAATGGGATGTTCAACAAGCGCATATGAGTATCATGGTCAGATGTCCACATACTTCATACATCACGATAACTACTTTTATTGGACGATATATTGTCCCAGAAACAATTGCGATAAACAATATTATTGTCATTTTAAAACTATTTTATGCCACCGATATAACAATAATATAATAACAGTTTTTGTATTCTGACGAAAAAATCCTTTAAATTTAGTCAATATTTCGTCGCCATATTGAATCATTTTAGTCAATTTTACTCTGACTAAAATGGCATTGAATGTTAGTCAATTGCATTTTAGTTAACAAGACAATGAAAAAATTCAACGAAACATTCACACATTTTATATATTAACTTAAACATGTAGCAACAAAAACATGTGGAAACTGCCCTTGTGAAAACCAGATCTCCTGAAATAAGAACATTACAATGAAAACACAATTGTAATACAATATTGTGAAGTCTTTACGCTTTAGTTATTTGTTGTCCGTGTTTTAGTGCTTTGTTACGGAAAAAGCATATTCACAATGTTACTTAACATTCTACCTAGCGCCTTACTTAAGTTCAAGATCACTTGTGCAGTTGCAGAAGCAAGTTGTGCAGAAGCAAGCTGTAATATTAGGTTGTTATGTTGTGTATATGTCTGATTCATCTCATGCGTGTATAGGATGCGTTTGGGTGAGTTAATTAACCCGCTAGTAAAGCGATTCAGCTTACCGCCGTTCATTCAATGTTCAGCTCAGTCCCCGACATTACTGACTACGACTGGATTTTTTGAAACAGTAGAAATATTCTTTCTAGATTTTTCTTCTTCAATAAACATTAACATCTTGCGTCATTTTTCAACAGTATGTTTTAATTAAAATCGGTGCTAGTGCTTGCTACACAACTTAAATTGGAATGCACAGGTTTTGCTTTCAAAGGTGCATTTTGATCTTAAATTCAACGAATATTTGAAGTTCAAAGTTTAATGTGACAGCCCTAGAGCAGACAAGAGGACAGAAGCAGCGCGAATGGCTACAATGTTGGTGTGTCAGGAATCTTCCCCTCGCACCAGACGCTGTGTGCAGACACCTTCAGCGCGCAGCGTGTTTTGTTTTGATTCACGTCTCGTTTCCACTCGTGTCCTGTTATTGGTCGTTTCCCTCGTGTGATGCACGTTCTCAGATTATGTTTAATAAGTTTGTATATTTAAACGCTTGTATCTCTGTGTTCAGTGCTAAGTAATGTTCAGTGTTTTACCGAGCATTTTGTTTCATGTTGTTATTCTGCAAG
The DNA here is from genome assembly GCA_023630585.1 of Cranoglanis bouderius. Lineage (NCBI taxonomy): Eukaryota > Metazoa > Chordata > Actinopteri > Siluriformes > Cranoglanididae > Cranoglanis > Cranoglanis bouderius. The sequence goes on along the minus strand of CM042553.1, from coordinate 13,477,025 downwards.
TTATTGATCTAGTTTCGTTTTCTCCTTTTTGTATCTTGGATTAACACTGTTTTTTTTCCGCTGATCGCCTGACCTGTGCCTGTGTTCTGTTTACTGATTTTGATTCACGATTTGGATTTGTCTGTCTGCCTCTCAAATAAAAACGCTTAAACTTAATTTACTCGCTTAACATGACACGTTGACATTCATTCTTATGTAAACAAACACGCATGTAAACACAATGGTATTATTGAGGTCAGCAAAAATTATCAAGGTCATGTCCATATATCGTATGATAAGTCGATAAAGTAATTATCGTGACAGGCCTTACTTTTACTATTCTTAAAAGTTTGTTATGCTTTTGCTTTCTTCTAAATTTAAACTGTGTGTTTGTATTCGGAGATCTCTAAAAATCTTCTGCCTCAGCATGCTTGATTGCTTAATAAATAAGTTTTACATGAAATACTTAATTATATGAAGTAAATAATGTTGAATTAAACACCCTGGGAAAAAAGAAATACCCTAAAGCTGCCATTAAACTCCTGCTGCTGATATCAAAAATTCATCTTTCACCCAGAAGTGCATAGATCTAGAGAGCATGACAGTACAATAGTGAACAATATTATTTAGCAGTACTGAACTACCTCTGGTGAAATAGATCCACTCCTGAGAATTTATTAGTATCTGCGGGGTGAATTCATTTCCGGGTCAGACCCTTTTGACCATTAACTTTGAAAGGTCCAGAAGGGTACATTCAAACAAAAAGGGACAAATCAATAATCAACAGGACTGTGGTGAGGGACATGTTAAAACACTCACCACGTGGTTCCTGGTGCGGTGGTAGGGCTGGACAATGGGCAGTCCAAGAGGGGTCACCCACTCCACCGTGCTGCCGGACTTCGCGATTAGCCTAGCACTTTCAGTTAGCCAGTCCTGCAAATAGACACAAGCACAGCTGTTACCTCAGGCACAGTCAAAATAAAAGGCACAGCCAAAACAAGCAACCAAAAATAAACAAGTGCTACAGAAATGTTTATGATTCTGCTCATTTCGAATGTCTAGTGGTATGTTTGAGTAAATGGCCAAAATTTGAGGCCGGCATTTCATGCTCCCTTCTCACCCTTTGCAAAATGGAATTTCACCAATCTGAATGAATTCATTACCATAATAATGCGAATTGCGTTGTCACGGTCAGCACGTTCAGCTTTTTAATCACACTGCTTGTGTTGTTAGTGAATTCACAAATTGTTTCAGATTTTCAAATTACAAGTGTAATTTTTAAAGAGACAGTGAGGAGAAGAGTTTATGACTGCAGTGAAGTTGCTCAGCATTTCATATTTGGCTGACATTCAGGAACAAGGATGCTCTGGTGGTAGAAAATAACAGATATTGCTCAGTGAATATTAGTCTATAACACTAGGTTCAGGATATAAGTTTGAGCAGGGCTGCTGGAGCTGGGTGAGCTGGCATTTGACCCGGCAATTTCAGGCAATAACACTGGTTTTCAACCGAGTCAGACCCATCAGAACTTGCAGTTCAGCTGGGGGGAGTGGGACATTTCTCCTAAAGGGGATCTCCTATGAGCGATAAAGGGCTAATCATGCTTTGGTGCTCACTGGTGCTTAATAATCATGTGTTGAATCGGAATCGCTAAAGTTTCAATATTTAAACTGACATATGCACATATTCTTTATTCTGAATCGATTACAGGAACATTCCTCAAATGACAGTCTACAAGTAAAGTAAGTAAGGCTTGCTGGAAAAATGTTTAGTGAAACAGACAGTTACTACAGTGACAAACAGCCTACTGCAGAATGTGAAACATATATTAGAATTACTGCTATCTAACTTTGTGAACAAATGTTTTGCTGTTATTAGCGGCCTGAGAAGTAAAGTGCAAAACAAAGCGTGTGAGGTTGAAACAAAACACTCTGGCATCCATTAAAAGCTGTGTGAATCATTAACAGCTTACATTTTATTAAATATCATTAAAAACATCACTTTTGGAGTAGTGGTGCCACCCCTGAGTTTGAGTGAATAAACAAATGTTTCAGCATAGTGTACTAAAAATTGCAGCATACATGTCGGTGCTCTGGAAACGATGAAGCATATCCATCCGTTTATGTGCTTCTTTGCAGAAGTGCAAATTGTCCTTAAGGCAGTCCCCAAATAGAACACAACCAAGTTCTATTGCCTTGGGATATCATCCTCAGCAAAACAACAATGTTTACCTGACTAAAGGTCTTCTCTTTGCACAACTGTGTTTCTAACTAGGGCTGAGGAATAGTGATAAAAACAGGTGGCCAGCTGTTGCTGAGCCCCATTTAATAAACCTGCTGATTCAGAGCAGGAGCGTTGGCTTCCCAGCATGTCTGACTCGCAGCATGGTTCCCAAAAGGCTTTACTCCAGAGTACTGGTAAGATATAAATTCCTTCTATCTCCATGCATAAAAGCAGTTCAGGCCCCATGCTGGCCCATCCATCAGACACCTCCCCCTCCTTCCTGCCCCAGTTATTTTCCCTCCTTTCCCCAACGCAGCCAGGTGTGGGATATTAGCAGGAAGATGAACTACCTTCCCCATCCCTCACTACTCCTTTATCCCTCGCTTTTTTTCACGACTTGACCCACTTAGAGGAGATAGGACTGTCTGAATGCGAGATGGCGTGTTTTTCAGAGCGTCTGGGGCTGTCTGGGTTTCTCCCACAGGATTTTCCAGAAGCATCCACTCCCCTGGTCGCTTAACCGTAAGAAGCATGCAGGTGCACAACCTGAACAGTGCTATTGTGTTAGGAAGCTAAACATATGAATGAATCCAGCTCATTCATAAGAAGGAAAGATGCTAAACGCAGGTGTTCTAGATTATTCTGCAGCTGGGATGTAGAGATATGAGTGTAACCCTACATTTACACCAGCAAGCGACAAAATGACAGGTGACCGTTCAGTTTCTATGTAAGTGCACAACACGTAGTCGTAATTTCAGTGAAAAGTGCAACAAGTGGCATGCGAATCAAGATTTTCCCCAAATAATTTGCTCGAATGTTTCCACAGACCAGTCCTTTTTGGTTTGACCTGTGTGGGACAGTTCCCCACTCATAACTTTAGTACCTACTGTGTGAAGCTCAAAAATCAAAGAAAAACAAACAACTGTGGTTTCATATTATCCTGTCATACACAACCTCACATTAAATATGTATAGAGAGACTATGAAGAAAAATAAAGCTTTGAAGGAAGGAGTGAAGATTACTGGTGCCTCAGATGAGAGTATGTAGCTAATACAGTTAGCTTGCTTTGTAAATGTGCTAATCCTCTGGACAGTCCATGGCCACTAATGGCAGTATTGGTTGCACAAGTGACTTCTTGCTTGACATTGTGAAGTGCGCTGAGTAATCGTGGTGTACCTGGATCTCTCTTGTCCCGGTGAACATTTCCTTCAAGCTGCTGAAGACCTGATGCACTAGGTAGTGTGAGGCGTCCCAAATATACTCCTGCAGACAAAACAGCCGAGATAGGTGTATAGTCAAAACAAATAAGAAAGGTGCACTTGGCCATTTTAGAGAGCTGAAATTTGGATTAGAGCTTCAGGTAAACTCTCCCTCCCCTAGAGGACACATTAACGCCAAGAGGAGCCGCTGCTAACCGGCACCTGCTGGCAACCCACAAAGGTGCTGATCCAGTGAGTCTGGTTCCTTTCATACACACACCTGCATACATAATCACACACTCTAATCACATACACACACACACCTTTCTCGCTGACAGCCTCAAGGTGATAATTACATGCTATTTTGCTGCTGAACTGCAGGCACTTGCTTGTTTGTCCACAGAAGAAAACAATTGGGAAAAGAGAGCTGAGACAAACAAAGATGAATTAAACCATTTCTCTCACTTACACACATGCACAGGTTGCATTTTATTAATTAATGAGGCAATGAATTGATGGAAGAAAAGGGAAAAACCATAGCATACCACAGGGCTGGGCAGTATGATGGTATATACCGTTACCGCAGAATAAAACCGATTTTTCTATTCCGTGTATACCGTGAAATGTAAATAAGTGGGCGTGGTTAAGTTTGTGCATAGCGCTCCTGCACGTGAGAACGATCGAGAAGCTGTACATAAGAGTAGTTGTGATTGGAAAAACATGGAGAAAGATAAGCACGCTGGTGAAGAAGTCCCACAAACCAATCCTGAGCAGGAGGAGGAACTTGTTATGAAAAGAGGCACGACATCGGTGGTATGGACGTGGTTCGGGTTTACAAAATCTGACAAAGAAGAAAAATGTTATTTGCAAACTGTGTGGCGCAAATGTTTCCGCTAGCAGCGGTAGCACAAGTAACCTGTTTTATCATCTTGAAATGAAGCATGTCAAAGCATACAACTGATTTACAGTTGATTTACCAGAATGACTATTTTTTTACGTAATATATATCTTTACCATGAAATAAAATGACTCATTCCGTGAAATAGATTTTTGGTCATACCGCCCACCCCTACCACCAAGTAACCAGTAGCATGTCTGTACGGAAATATGTTACAATCCAATCATTCTATGCAAACATCTGTTGTTTGCTGCTCTCAGCAACAGCAGGTTCTTCAACTAGGTCAGCTAAACTATCTCATAACTGAAAAACATTTGAAGCCAAAAAAGACACATTTTCACATCGTCAGCATTAAACACTTTTGCAGTCACTGCACTTAACTAAATCTTCAATTTTAGTGAAAACAGTTCCATTCCTTTTTATTTTTTCCTGAGACTTTTCTTTTCAGCCTTATTCCCATAGTCAGGTTTAGCAAATCCAGTGGGATAAAAGGCAAACGTGATGCATACATGATGTGGATCATGCCTGTGCCTCAGATCAGCCTCTCTTACCATTCTGCCATTAGGATCCCCACAGCTCAATATCAGTCTATTTCTTATGCATTTTTAAATAGGTTACCACATAAGGGCTTTTCACGCTGTGCTTAACCTCAGGTTATCATCGTCCTAAACCCCACTTTTAACCCCGGGTACAGGAACGTTTCACACTTGTCATTTAGAAGCGGGGTTAGCAGTGCTTTTTACCCGGGTTAATGAAACCCTGCGCCAAAGCAGGATTAGCACCGCTTTTGCAGCGCCAAATGTGTACAGTGTGAAACGATGCGGTGTTAGAATGTTACAGCTAGATGTGCCACACATCACATGCTTTGTACAGTCACAGAAACTCCACGTGTTGTGTAAACAGTAGTTGTAGTTCCCAGTTCCAAGTTCCCTGTTCCAAGTTCCCAGTTTGCGCCTGTGGCCGACGGGACGGCCAACCACACTCCGCTCACGCCCGTGGCCGACGGGACGGCCAACCACACTCCGCTCACGCCCGTGGCCGACGGGACGGCCAACCACGCTCCGCCCACGCTGGTGGCCGACGAGACGGCCAACCACGCTCCGCTCACGCCAGGGAACTATGAACCATGCCTGTCTCAGGACCTGGGGGGCAGAGATTATTATCCTGCCCAGGGGCACAGGTCCGCCAGAGGGGTCAAGACTTTGGCGCTTTGGGAGAAGCAGTGGGGGCTTTGTTAGGGTTGCCCTTCGCGCTGCTCGCAGAAGCCAGTGAGTAGCGCATTTCCACATTTACAGACTCTCTTTTTGTTTACTTCGCCACGTGTCTTTGTTTTCGTTTATGTCATGTCTCCACCCCTGTATGCTTATTGGTTCTTTGTTTTGGTTCATGTCATGTCTCCACCCCTGTTTGCTTATTGGTTCTTTGTCATTATGTTTCAGGTGTTTTACCTTAAGCCTTGTTTCATTCATGTTATTTAAGCTTTTTGTTTTTTCGCCTCGGCGCGAAGTATTTATACACTCTTTTTGAATCATACACTTACCAAGCGATTTCCATGGACTGTTTATTCTGGCTTTGAACCTCGCTCACGTTTTCTGGACATTGGATTATTGCTCTTGCCCTTGGGATTACTGTTTTGTTCGTGCCAAACTTTTGCTAACGTCTTTTGACTCGGAACTGTTGTCTAGTCTCTGATACTACTGTTTGCCCGTGTTTTTGAACTCCGCCTGTTTTTGACTATTCTCCTGCATTGCGATTTTGAACTGTTCCTAAACTTTTGAACCATTCCTAATAAAGTGACCTTTTCTCCTGCGCATGCATCCAGCCCCCCTTTCTGCTTGCTAACAGAATACTTCGCCTAACATGGATGCAGCGGGGAAATTGAGGGCACGCCGTGCCAAATTTTTTGTTCCCGCTCTGGATTCCATTTCGTTTCCCCAGTAGACCTTTATTTATCCCCCTTCCGCCTTCGATGGATTTTCTGCTTACCCACAGTATTTTCTCCTACAAGCGCAGATTTATTTTCTCAGTTTGGAGGACCCCAAGCCCGACGAGAAAGAGTGGTTGGGGTTCCTCCTCTCCCGTTTAGCTCGCCAGTGGGCGGAGCTTCACCTCACCTGGGGATCCAAGAAGCTAAATACCGTCTCTGGCTTTGTGGAATTATGAATTCAGGTGTTCGGGAGTCTTGAATTTGTACCTGACCTCAATGTTTTCTTGGGAAGGGACCACCTGTCTGATCATCGCACACTATGGGGGGGAGTGGACCGATGTGGCGGCCTGCTCCTCTCAGCTCCTGACCCAGGAGTGCGCAACTGAGGCCAAACTACGATGCCCCACCTGTATAAAACAAGGGAGGGAGAACCCGGACTGGAACCTGGACAGGCACTTGGACAGAGACTTGGACAGGGACCTGAACAGGGACTTGGACAGGAACCTGAACTGGGAACTGGGAACTTGGAACTGGGAACCTGGAACTGGGAACTTGGAACTGGGCACCGGACTGGAACCTGGACAGGAACCAGGAACCCGGACTGGGACCCGGACAGGCACTTGGACAGGGACTTGGACAGGGACCTGGACAGGGACTTGGAACTGGGAACTTGGAACTGGGAACTTGGAACCTGGAACTGGGAACCCAGACTGGGACCCGGACTGGAACCTGGACAGTTCCAAGTTCCCAGTTCGTGCCCATGGCCGACGGGATGGCCAACCACACTCCGCTTACGCCGGTGGCCGACGAGATGGCCAACCACGCTCTGCTCATGCCAGGGAACTGTGGACCATGCCTGCCTCGGGACCTGGGGGGCAGAGATTATTATCCTGCCCACGGGCACAGGTCTGCCAGAGAGGTCAAGTCTTTGGGGTGGGGGGGGCTCTGTTAGGGTTTCCCCTCGCGCTGCTCATGGAAGCGAGCAAGTAGCGCATTTCCACATTCACAGACTCTCGTTTTGTTTACTTCGCCACGTCTCTTTGTTTTGGTTTATGTCATGTCTCTGCCCCTGTATGCTTATTGGTTCTTTTGCTCATTGGTTCTTTGTCATTATGCTTCAGGTGTTTTACGTTAAGCCTTGTTTCATTCATGTTATTTAATCTTTTTGTTTCTTCACCTCGGCGTGAAGTATTTGTACGCTCCTTTTGCTCATACAATTACCAAGCGATTTCCATGGACTGTTTATTCTGGCTTTGAACCTCGCTCACGTTTTCTGGACATTGGATTATTGCTCTTGCTCTTGGGATTACTGTTTTGTTCATGCCAAACTTTTGCTAACGTCTTTTGACTCGGAACTGTTGTCTAGCCTCTGCTACTACTGTTTGCCCATGTTTTTGAACTCCACCTGTTTTTGACTTCTCCTGCATTGCAATTTTGAACTGTTCCTAAACCTTTGAACCATTCCTAATAAAGTGACCTTTTCCCCTGCGCATACATCCAGCCCCCCTTTCTGCCTGCTAACAGAATACTTAGTCTAACATGGATGCAGCACGGAAATTGAGGGCACGCAGCGCCAAATTTTTTGTTCCCGCTCTGGATTCCATTTCGTTTCCCCAGTGGACCTTTATTTATCCCCCACAAACGGCTCCACAAGCGAGCACCCCCAGAGCTCCAGCCGGAGACCCAGCAGGAGGTGTCCTCAGCAGAGCTCCCCCTGGAGGTTAACCTGGCGACCTTCAGCCCAGAGCTCCAGCCAGAGACCCAGCAGGAGGTCTCCTCAGCAGAGCTCCCCCTGGAGGTTAACCTGGCGACCTCCAGCCCAGAGCTCCAACCGGAGACCCAGCAGGAGGTCTCCTCAGCAGAGCTCTGACAGGCAGGAGGTCCACGAGGAGACCTCTGTTCAAGCCACGTTCCGGCAGGAGGTCCATGAGGAGACCTCCGTTCAAGCCACGTTCTGGCAGGAGGTCCATGGGAGGCAGGAGGTCCTCTTCTATTTCCCGGCACTCTTCCGTTTTCCGGACTCTTCTGTTTCTTTTTCCGGTAGTCACATGGCAACTACCGTTTTCTTATTTTCTTCCTTGGCGAGACTCAACTCTAGCTTGCCCGGTCCAAGCTCTCTCTCTCTAACGACACAAAGGAACCAGCGAACTCAGCTCACCAACTCGCCAGACCTCGCACGCATCTTGAAACCACCACCTAAGCAAATGCAAGTATAGTTTTTAATCAATCTGTAGATGTGTCTTTCTTAAGTTCATGTCCCTGTTTTCAGGCGATTGTAATTCATTGATGATTCTCAAGGGTAAACTGTTGTGTTTTCTGCCATTCTGTTATTCTCATTCGTTCTTCTGTCTCTACTTTCGCTTTTCCTGTATATATGTATGTATTAGTTGTTTAGATCTAGTGTGTGTATCAGTAGTTTCCCTTAGTTATTAAAATCTATTATTATCACGCTGGATTGTCTCTGTTTTTGCTCATGAATAAGGTCACTTTAACGTTGCTCTTCGCTACGTGCTGTATTTCTTTTAATAACAAAACTGGAGAATTATCCTTTGTGGCCAGAAGAATAATCTCCCTCTTTAGAGTAATACGAAGATTACACTGGTGCGTATGGTGGACAAACCGATCAGCCTCTTTGCATTTAATTCTAAACTAGACTACAGTTAATTCTACAAGCTAATATATATATACATATATACACACACATACGAACATTCCCTTTCATGGTCGATTGATATTTATAACTGATCATAACATGCTTCGATTAGATATAGATATATTTCACCATTTGAGCTAAATTCACTACATAAATTGGTGGAGATAATGTGGGCGCGTTTTAAAAACCTTGTTTCGTGAGCAACTCCGCTTCGAATCTAAGTGTGTTTTGTTTTTTTATTCTTAGGTTTGTATTTTCGCGCGTTTCAGCGAGTGAGTCACCACGCGAACCTAACTCACTCCGCGAATAACTGAAAGGCTCTAAGCTGATTTTCAGTTCAGCACGTTAACAGCACTATATTTGTCTGACATTTTAGCCACGGTTAAGTGCTTAAAGTAAAACTGCAGTTCATAATATTAAAAGTGTGTCTGAAGACAATGAAATTGTATTACAGCACATTTTAATATTGTAATCGCCTGGTAAGAACGAAGAAATCTTCTTTCAGCGCGATACAAGATTGATTCCTCTTATCTTTCTAAAAGGCCTTATCATTAAAATTCTAGATTCGATTCATTGCATATAACCAATGCTATTCGACTAAGCGATATCACTCCCTGCAGCACAAATATTGGATTAGCTACCCAAAGGCGCACCGTGTGCAAAATCAGTCTAAAACACTTTGATTGATATGTAAATGGGAGCCCTCGACACTCTGATCAAGTGTTAATTTTTGTGTGCACGGCCAAAAAAAAAATCCTTCCCCACACTCTTGTGCAGCGAGCCAGCACAGAAGGATCCCTGAGATCTAAAAAGTTTTTTTCCCCCACTCGTGATAATGCATGAAATCAGCCATTAAGCAATCTCACACTGAACGTGCTCCGATTTCACTTCACGTCTGAGTTTAGGGTAGGTCGCAGTACCTCTGACTGAACACCAGAGGGCCACCTTCTTGAGTGTCTAACACGTAGCAAACTACACCCCCCCAACTCACTGTTGTTCAAAATTTGCGATGCAATTTGCGGAGTGTTTTGTGCTTTTTTTTGCGGAAAACTACTTGAATTGTCAAAATTGCAGTTGCACGAAATAGTTTTGCACTGTCTTTCACAGTTATGTATGCTGGTAAATGAGACCTTTTAGCTGTACTCATGTTTGATCCACGTGAATCGAAGAGGGCTTTGGCTGAATGCGCGTTGCGATGATGTCACATGATGCGTCTTGGCCCAAATCTGCAGAAAATCTGTGGTATTTTTTGAAAAATTAAAATCTCCTCTGAATATTGCAGAGTTTCCTTGATTTTGTGTTAATTTCAGAGATTTCAAAATCGCGAAATCCTGGAGGGACTGTTATACCTCCAGTGTTGCATAGAATTCCTAGACATCTGACTCATCCAAAGACTTTATTTAAAGATCTGTCTCAAATAAATAAGTATTCTCTCATAATATTTTAGAAAGTTTTTTTTTAATCCAGCCTATTAACTGCAGATGTGGAGCTGTGTTTTCAGAGTATGGATGCAAGCTGAAATCATACAAGTCTCCCAATCACAACAGTGGAAAACTATTGCAACAGTCTGGTCAAAATTGACAAAAGCAGGTTTTAAGACTGCAGATGCCTGTTTGAATAAGTCTGTAATTGTTTATGTACATTTATATTCATTGCCTTGAATGTCTTATATAGCTGTTTTGTATATTATATTTGTATATCATGTTTTTATAATAAATGTTGTAGCATTACCAGAATTCTACATGACACAAACTAAAATGTGTTTTTAGAGGCATCCCTGGTAAAAACTGTGGGACCATCATTGTTAAAGCAGAAGAACTTGGAAATTGTCGGGTAAGACCTCTTTTGTTTTCATTTGCTGTATGGGTTTGTACGCATAATCCTCCTTCTTATCTATGTTTTCTGTTAGACACAGCTGTAATATGCTGCCTCTGTGGTTCTGTCCTTTCCATAAAAACATTTCTGTTGAATAATTAATATACAATTTGCTAGGGTTGGGCGGTATGACGGTATATACCGTTACCACGGAATAAAATGTCTATTATTACAGATTTTTCTATTCTGTGTATACCGCGAAATGTAAATAAGTGGGCACGGTTAACTTTATGCGTAGTGCTCCTGCACGTGAGAACGATCGAGAAGCTGTACATAAGAGTAGTTGTGACTGGAAAAACATGGAGAAAGATAAGCACGCTGGTGAAGAAGTCCCACAAACCAATCCTGAGCAGGAGGAGGAACTTGTTATGAAAAGATGCACGACATCGGTGGTATGGACGTGGTTCGGGTTTACTATATCTGACAAAGAGAAGAAAAATGCTATTTGCAAACTGTGTCGTGCAAATGTTTCCGCTAGCAGTGGTAGCACAAGTAACCTGTTTTATAATCTTAAAATGAAGCATGTCAAAGCATACAATTGATTTACAGTTGATTTACCAGAATGACTATTTTTTTACGTGATATATATCGTTACCATGAAATAAAATTACTCATTCCGTGAAATAGATTTTTGGTCATACCGCCCACCCCTAGCATACCAGAACCAAAGTGTGGTAAGCAGCTCCTTTAAGGCTCTCTAGTGTACAGGCGTGGCCAAAGGTTTTGAGAATGACACAAATATTAATTTTCACAAAGTCTACTGCTTCAGTGTTTTTAGATCTTTTTGTCAGATGTTACTAACTGTTACTGAAGTATAATCACAAGCATTTCATAAGTGTCAATGGCTTTTATTGACAATTACATGAAGTTTATGCAAAGAGTCAATATTTGCAGTGTTGACCCTTCTTTTTCAAGACCTCTGCAATTCGCCCTGGCATGCTGTCAATTAACTTCTGGGCCACATCCTGACTGATGGCAGCTCATTCTTGCATAATCAATGCTTGGAGTTTGTCAGAGTTTGTGGGTTTTTGTTTGTCCACCCGCCTCTTGAGGATTGACCACAAATTCTCAATGGGATTAAGGTCTGGGGAGTTTCCTGGCCATGGACCCAAAATGTCGATGTTTTGTTCCCCGAGCCACTTCGTTATCACTTTTGCCTTGTGGCAAGGTGCCCCATCATGCTGGAAAAGGCATTGTTCGTCACCAAACCGTTCTTGGATGGTTGGGAGAAGTTGCTCTCTGAGGATGTTTTTGTACCATTCTTTATTCATGGCTGTGTTCTTAGGCAAAATTGTGAGTGAGCCCACTCCCTTGGCTGTGAAGAAACCCCACACATGAGTGGCCTCAGGATGCTTTACTGTTGGCATGACACAGGACTGATGGTAGCGCTCACCTTTTCTTCTCCGGACAACCTTTTTTCCAGATGCCCCAAACAATCGGAAAGGGGATTCATCAGAGAAAATGACATTACCCCAGTCCTCAGCAGTCCAATCCCTGTACTTTTTGCAGAATAGCAGTCTGTCCCTGATGTTTTTCCTGGAGAGAAGTGGCTTCTTTGCTGCCCTTCTTGACACCAGGCCATCATCCAAAAGTCTTCGCCTTACTGTGCGTGCAGACGCACTCACACCTGCCTGCTGCCATTCCTGAGCAAGCTCTGCACTGGTGGTGCCCCGATCCCGCAGCTGAATCAACTTTAGGAGACGGTCCTGGCGCTTGCTGGACTTTCTTGGGCGCCCTGAAGCCTTCTTCACAACAGTTGAACCTCTCTCCTTGAAGGTCTTGATGATCTGATAAATGGTTGATTTAGGTGCAATCTTACTAGCAGCAATATCCTTGCCTGTGAATCCCTTTTTGTGCAAAGCAATGATGGCTGCACGTGTTTCCTTGCAGGTAACCATAGTTAACAGAGGAAGAACAATAATTTCAAGCACCACCCCCCTTTTAAAGCTTCCAATCTGTTATTCTAACTCAATCAGCATGACAGAGTGATCTCCAGCCTTGTCCTCATTAACACTCTCACCTGTGTTAACGAGAGAATCACTGACATGATGTTAGCTGGTCCTTTTGTGGAAGAGCTGAAATGCAGTGGACATGTTTTTTTGGGATTAAGTTCATTTTCATGGCAAGAGTGACTTTGAAATGAATTGCAATTCATCTGATCACTCTTCATAACATTCTGGAGTATATAGAAATTGCCATCATAAAAACTGAGGCAGCAGACTTTGTAAAAATTAATATTTGTGTCATTCTCAAAACTTTTGGCCACGGCTGTACATACACCAGTGAGGGTATATTACACACTACCATTGATATATTGAGTAAAAATCCTGACCTGAGACTGGCCTTTGTAATCTTTACTACAAAGATATCACGTCACAGAGCTGGGGAAGATAAATCGCTAGCTCGGGCACCCGGGACATTAGTTTTTTATTTATAGTTGCCTGGTTGAGAAGTAGGCTCAGCAGGTTAGCAGTCTCCAGTGTGGTGCACTTGTTTGTGCTTTAATTGTGTTTTTGATTATTTGAGTTCCCGAATTAATAAAATTATTTCCACATTTTGCTTTATTTGGGCTCTCATCTACAGAAAACAAGCACAAGATTTAGTTTAACAACATTTAGTTTCGATCTCTATTATGGATCAATACCATGTAATATATATGTAGTGCATCTCAATAACAAAACATACTTTAATTAAAAAAAAAGTGCTTGTTCAGTTCATCCATTAAATTATGGGCACATTTTCTTTAAACGCACAAGAGTACAAATCAACCAAAATGTGGCCACAATTTTAGATTTTATAACAATAACAAACCATGAATCTTATCTTTGGAACCTTATGAAAATATAAAAACTTGCTGTTTTTGGCATCAGCTTTAAAGAACAACAACAAAAAAAAACAGGGATCGTGTGACTTCATGTGACATCTCCAACAATCCAATGTCACTAATGTCAGTAATCCATGTATTAAGAACAGGGCCCAGAAACAGACCTAATCAAAGTGTTCTAGACTATTAATAAATCAGCAGTGCTTGAACAAAACCCTGCGGGAAACATTTTAATAGGTTTAAAACAACATTTGTGTAGTGATCTGAAAAAACAAACAAAAAAATGCTGTCACTGTATTCTGGAAAACAGCCAAAAATGATCCAAAATCGGGTTCTGACCAAAACTGTTTTTTTTTTTTTTTTTTTTAAGTTCTATATATATAGTAAAAAATTTTGACCATGTGAAGAGTTTTCACAGTCCTCCATACATACACTGTGTTAATTATACAAATTAACAGTGCTCAGACAAAGCCAGTGAAAAAAACTAAATAGATTTAAGACCACATTTGACAAGAAGCCAAAAAAGTATGGATAGAAGGTAATATTTTCTGCACTGCAATGAAAGTGAGAAAGGAGGATTAAAATAATATGCTGTGGCCAGCATGGCTAGGGGATGGGGAAGATTTTTAGTAACTTATTCTCCATTACTATGTCCAGATTTGCCTTTTAACCAACCTCTAATTGTCCAGTCCACTACTTTTCTGATAATCACACTCCCACACACCCCTGCCTACCTTGGGGAAGTCATCAATCTCCTTGAGGCGCTTTTCAATCTGCAGTCGGCCACCATAGCGCGTGACCCCATAGACCACCGTCATCACCGTTTGCTTCACCACCTTCCTGCTGATGAATCCCTCCAGCACCTGTGCAATCTTCATGCCCATTGCAGCGTCTCGGGCCCGGAACTCCTCCACCTGGAACACACAGCAGGGGAACGGACTCAGGTATCTGCTTCATCTGATTCTCCTGATAGACAATCAATTAGATGACCAAGAACACCATCTCCTGAACTTCACGCTCCACAGCCAGTGCTTTCATCCTTAGCAAGAATCAATGATGAACATCAAACAGCTCATCATGATGACTTCATTCCTCATGGAGTTAGTCATCAAAATACTTTTGAATCAACCAAAAATAATTTAAGGAGAATGCAGAAGTCTTTTTGATGCTTCCACAGCTATATTGCAATTGATAGACCTGTATTAATCATATACAGTTGCAATCAGAATTATTCAACCCCCATTGAAAATCAGGTTTATTGTCCTAATTTACAGACTTTCAGCTGTTTGCAGTGAACAAATCAAACAAAAGCAATTGAAATAGTTCAACACAATGAATGATTCAAGTGGTTTCCCCAAATTCAACTGAAAATGCAACTTATAATGACTTCTCCAATCTCAAAATTATTCAACCCCCTGAATAGAATCCCTCACAACAGCACAAATATGCAAAACAGGTGTTGTCTCAAGCACACCTGATGCAACTAATCAAGGGCTTTATTAGTTGCACCAGGTGTGCCTGAGCTGGAACACATGCAATAACTGAACTGGCTAGTGGCAGAAAATACATGAAATACCTGGATGGGGCAGATAAAGGAAGCTATCAATGGCTGCAACCAGATTTCTGAGAAGGCAGGTTGTGAAAAACCCTTTGCACAAAATTTGGTTGCAACAGGCACTGAGGTTTCAGTGAGCACAGTATGGTGTGTACTAAACGCAGGTTTCCCTGCCAGAACTCCAAGACATACACCACTACTGACCCAAAAGCACAAGAAAAGTCGTCTCAAAATCATATAAATAAGCCACAGAAGTTTTGGCATTCTGTTCTGTGGAGCGATGAAACAAAAATGGAACTTTTTGGCACGATGGATCAGCGGTATGTCTGGAGAAAGAAGAATGAAGAAAGAACACTCTGTCCACAGTCAAGCATGGTGGTGGATTGGTGATGCTCTGGGGCTGCTTTGCATCCTCTGGCACTGGAAATCTGCAGCGTGTGCAAGGCAACATGGATTTATTGAAGTATTAGGAAATCCTAGGAGAAAATGTCATGCCATCTGTGAAGAAGCTGAAGCTTGGGCGTCATTGGACCTTCCAACAGGACAATGATCTAAAGCATACCTCAAATTCCACCAAGGCTTGGTTGCAGAACTCGTCCTGGAAGATTCTACAGGGCCATCACAGTCACCTGACTTGAACCCCATAGAAAATCTCTGGTGGGATTTGAAGGAGGCGGTTGCAGCATGCAAACCCAAGAATGGGCTAAGATTCCTCAGGAACACTGCCAGAAGCTGGTGTCTGGCTATGTATCTCATTTGCAGCAGGTCATAACAGCAAAAGGGTGCTCTACTGAGTACTAAAGATACTTGCCATGAAGGGGTTGAATCATTTTGAAACTGGAGAAGTCATTATAATTTGCATTTTCAGTTGAATTTGGGGAAACCACTTGAAGCATTCGTTCTGTTGAACTATTTCAATTGCTTTTGTTTTATTTCTTCATTAAAAACAGCTGAAAGTCTGTAAATTATGACAATAAACCTGATTTGTAATGGGGATTGAATAATTTTGATTGCAACTGTATATGTCAAAAATACCTTTGAGAAACTGCGGTTCACAATAATGCCATGTAATTCAAAGCTTCTGTTTACACATTTCTGGCCCTGAAATGTGCCCTGCCCCGAATTGGAAAGCTTCTCCTTTTCCTTTAAAGGCAAAGTTTTTAAGAGAGACGGAGGGTCAGGTTTGGTAAAAGAAAGGCTGGTCAGTGTTTTACTGCAGTTGCAGCAGAGATCTCTAAAATTACAAACTGCTCCTTCAAACGAGTCCAGACACTATGCGATTGGGTTCCAAACCCTGACTCGAGACTTTCCCCATGACGCCTAGCCATCACGTTTAAATCTGCTGTGTGGTTTGATGTTTCTGGCCAGAACTAGATGAAGGTTTACTTAGCGTTCACACTCGCACTCCCAGCAGAGATGAAATCAATAAGGAAGGCCATTAAAACTTTGCAGTCTTGATGGAACATGAGCCTTTTGTTTAGTCCCTCACTCTTTTGCTGCTTTCTGAACCTCAGGCCTCAGCATCTCTCATTTAAAGTGAGAGCTTAAAGATGCTGCAAAGCTATAAAACAGAATACACACACAAGGGCTCTTAGCACTCAGCTTCAGATGATGTGATGACAGGAAGACAGGAAGGAACAGCTGAGCCTGGATCCGGCTCTGGAGGTTTGGAGGAAGCTTTCTGGTGGTTTATTCTCACTGACCTGCTGAGCCACACCACTGTAGACATCCTGCGGTTCTTCACAGGGCATTAAGTTTACCGACGTTGCACCAATCACATCACGACCCAGTGCAGCATAGTGCTGGAGGCCATTACAGGAGCCATCCTGAGTGAAATATAAAAAGGTGAGGAAAATTACATGCATTTATTATATAATAACCAACAGTTCATGAAGGAATAGGATACAACAGCTACATTTACATGCATTGCAATAATATTTTAATAATCCAATTTATCATTCTATCGTAATAAACAACAAAGAATCGAAAGCAAATAAACCGACTGACACCAATCCATCAAACAGTCCCTGTAGGATTTTGCGATCACAGAAATGAATGCAAAATCTGAAAATCTGAAATCTGAAAAGGTTTGCAATATTCAGAAGAGCTTGCAATTTTTCAAAATTACTGCAGATTTTCCACAGATTTGGGCAGCACAATGCACCATGTAATGTCATTGCACATTCAGCCAAAGCCCTCTTCAATTCATGTGCGTCGAACATGAGTACAGCTAAAAGGTCTCATTTACCAACAAACATCACTGCGAAAGAGCATGCAAAACAATTTCGTGCAATTGCAATTTCGCCAATACAAGTACTTTTCTGCAAAAAAGCACAAAAAACCTCTGCTAAATCCTGTATGGACTGATTAAAGCTGCCAGATGTTTTAATGAAGATTTTGAAATGTCGCCCCCTCTGGTAGAAAAATGTTATTGCAAGCTACTTGAGCTGTGCTGCACCCTTCTTCATCACACAGCTCGCATCAATACACATTCAGAGAGAATTCAAGGTGTGTCCAAAACCACACAATGCACACTAAGTAGGATGCCTAAAGAGTATTCAAATACTGTTTAGTATGGTAGTATGCTGCTTGGGATGCAATCCAAGTATTTGAGACTAACCGTGTAAATAATCTGCTACATCTCAGTTACGCTCTGAGTACTGTTTGCTTTGTTCACCCTTGACTGGTTGGTGTCTCATACTTGTCAGCAAAAGAAGTCAGACTTCTTTACTACCTAAAATTGTGGTGTGGTGACATTTGACATATTTAAGCTGGCGTGTGACGTATGTGTACAAATTTCTCGCCAATTCTGAAGCAATGTTTATAATAACTTAAGAGTGCATACAAACAATTCTATTGAAATCTGCAATTGGAATAAATTAATAAAATCAGAATAAATTATTCAGACTATGTACTATAGTGCAGGAAGGAAATGGGAGAGGTTATCTATAATGATTTTTTAAAACTGCAATTTAACATGCATTTTTGCTTAAATAAGAAACTGTAATGTGTTTAATGAGCAAAGCACCATTAAAATTCAATATAAAAGAACAATTCATTCCAAAAGAACAATTGCTGTCACTGTGCTGTGCATCAGCTGGACACTCTATAATGAAAGCCAAGAGAGCAACAACAGCAAGTTTCAATGGGGTGTCAAATCCAAATTAAAGCGAGACAAAGTGTGTTGGTGGGGCAAAGATGGGGTCAGCCCTCAAATTTAGAAAAAAAAACAAAGCCCAGTTTCCAATTACTCACACTTTCTATTACACAAACACAGCCACACACCACAAACAAACAAACAAACATAGAAATGGACAATATACTATACCTGATGTACAGGGAAATGGGAGATGAACTGCGTGGGGTCACATGATCTGGAGGCATTTGCTATTTCCATGCAGCATGCCAGAGTCTGCCAAGGCTCATCAGAATTCATCCACCACTTCCTACCCTAAAAAACAATGCAAAGCAGCTCTGTCACTTTAGGAACATGACACACATCCAGATAATATTATCAGACCTTCCAACCCCAAAGAGGAATAATGCATAGTACCAGCACTGGTTACAGGAGATAAAAAAACACAGCACATTTTCACTATATGGTATTTATGGTAACCACCAGGCTCTTGGGATGTTGTAGTCATGTTTTAGTTACATTAGTTAAGCAGTCACTAGAAATGTTTACATGCAGTAAGAAGCAGAAAATTTTACCCGTTCATTGCCTGTCACAAAAATAATCAGTGTGAAATAACGCATTGTTTAATGATTTTTTTAATTCCCAAAATGAAAATGACCTAGGAACATCTTTACACCCTTATCCTCAATAAAAATGGTCTATGAATATGCACAGTATGCAAATTAGAAACCAACATGTCCACCTGCAATCGCAAATAACTAGCCAGATATCTATAACCCCAATTCCAAAAAAGTTGGGACGGTGTGTAAAATGTAAATAAAAACAGAATGCAATGATTAGCAAATCTCATAAATCCACGTTATTCACAATAGAACATAGAAAACATATAAAATGTTTAAACTGAGGAAATGTACCCTTTCAAGAAAAAAAAAAGGTAATTTTGAATTTGATGGCAGCAAACGTCTCAAAAAAGTTCGGACGGGGGCAACGAAAGGCTGGAAAAGTAAGTGTTACTAAAAAGAAACAGCTGAAGGTTAATTGGCAACAGGCCAGTAACATGATTGGGTATAAAAAGAGTGTCTTGGAGAGGCAGAGGCAGAGGTTGAGGCAGAGGATCACCAATCTACGAAAAACTGCGTCTACAATTTGTGGAACAATTTCAGAATAATGTTCCACAACGTAAAATTGTGAAGACTATGAATATTTTGTCATCTGCAGTACATAATATCATCAAAAGATTCCGAGAATCTGGAGAAATTTCTGTGTGCAAGGGACAAGGGTGAAAATCAATATTGCATGCCCGTGATCTTCGGGCCCTCAGGCAGCACTGCATTAAAAACAGGCATGATTCTGTAATAGAAATCACTGCATGGGCTCAGAAACACCTCCAGAACTCACTGTCTGTGAACACAGCCATCCACAAATGCTGGTTAAAGCTCTATCATGCAAAGAAGAAGCCATATGTGAACATGATCCAGAAACGCCGCCGTCTTCTCTGGGCCAAAGCTCATTTAAAATGGACTGAGGCAAAGTGGAAAACTGTTCTGGGGTCAGACGAATCGAAATTTGAAATTCTTTTTTGGAAACCTTGGACGCCGCATCCTCTAAACTAAAGAGGACTAAAGAGGAGAGGGACCATCCAGCTTTTTATCAGTGTTCAGTTCAAAAGCCTGCAACTCTGATGGTATGGGGGTGCATTAGTGCCTATGGAATGGGCAGCTTGCACATCTCGAAAGGCACCATTAATGCTGAAAGGTATATACAGATTTTAGAGCAGCATATGCTTCCATCCAGATTCGACCCCATCTTTACTTCTGAGAGACTCTGCCTCTCTAAGATACTCTTTTTATACCCAATCATGTTACTGACCTGTTGCCAACTAACCTAATTAGTTGCAAAATGTTCCTCCAGCCATCTTTTTAGTAACACTTACTTTTCTAGCCTTTTGTTACCCCGTCCCAACTTTTTTGAGACATGTTGATGCCATCAAATTACCTTATTTTTTTCCTTACAAGTACATTTCCTCAGTTTAAACATTTGATATGTTTTCTATGTTGTATTGTGAATAACATATGGGTTTATGAGATTTGCAAATTATTGTATTCTGTTCATATTTACTTTTTACAGAGTCCCAACTTTGGGGATTGGAATTGAGGTTGTAACCACTAGTAAATTAGTTAGCATTTGTCACAGGCACACAGGAAGAGGAATCCAGTATCGAATCTTTATTGGCTTTGTTATATACTCAGAATTTTATATTAAAAGGATTAGTTCATAAATAGCCAGCTAGTTAACTGCTAGAGAACTAGTTCACAGTTTGGTTTCAGTATTTGCATCCTGATTTGCACAGTCATATATATTTGATTGTTATTTAACAGTAGCCACACCTGTCAAAACACACTATAACAACCATGATATGGTTTATTAGTAACAAAAGATAAGCTAGCTAGCCAGCAGGTAGGTTATGTGGCTAAAGCTTCCAGATATCGTGAAATTTTCTAAAACATTTACATTTATTCATTTAGCAGACGCTTTTATCAAAGCGACTTACAAATGAGGAAATACAGGCAAAACCTTCATGCATTTTTTGTGAGATCACCAACTGAGCTATATAAAAGCCTCCGGCTCAGGTATTCATAGAAGTACTGAAAAATCTCAGTTTTAAATGAAAATACAGCTGTGCTTAAAAATCAGTGTAATCAGAATCAGCCATTAAAATGAGCCATTTAAAACCATGCTGAAGGCAGGGGTACTTTAAGAATATATTGATTTTATATAAAACAGAAACGTAAAGTTACCACCCACCGTTAAAGGGTTGTCTGCAGAGTCCAGGATGTCATCCATGATGGTGTTGGCATATTCCAGTCTCCCAGCCAGCGAACTCCGCTTCTTCAGGCCCGTGAGGTTCACCAGGTGGATCTTTAACCAGTCCAGGCCTTTAGGACCCAACGGCTTCCCCTCAGCAAACAGCAAGATGGCTCTGGTTACATCACTTCCCAGATGGTTAAAGTAGGGTGGGCACGGGTAAGTACGCCCTCGGAAATCCATGTTGTGAGGGAACCAGAAGCTCTCATCCCTCATGTGGTTGGCAATGGACAGCTTGTAGAGCGCATCCATGCGCAGACTATGCATCTCAGCCACCTTCTTCTTGGCCCTTATGGCCTCGCACTTCAGGTGGGCCTTCTCGGCAGGCGTGTATGCCGGGTCATGAGGGTTGAAGCGCAGGATTTCTGGCGCCTCGGAAATGGGTGGAGGCACGTCCAGCTTCTCACTGCCCTTATCATTAAAGATAGAGATGATTATGTCCAACAGAGGTTTGTTGATCCTCCATGCACAGTTGCCCAGCTGGCTGAGGGAGTCTAGCACAGCATGCAGATCCTCATCCTGGCGCTTCTCCAGCAGCAGTTGGTGCTGGATGGCACCCTCAACTGATCGCATCAGCTTGGTGGGTGTCAGCAGGTAAGCCCCACTCTTGGCTGATGTCCAGGGCACTGGTGGGCACAGCATGGGCATCACACACGAGTCAAAGGTCAGCTTGGTCTCCATGGCTTCTGACTGTAACTGGGTCAGGATTGGGTGTGGCTTGATAAACCCAATCTAGTGTATCAATGCAGAGAGGAAACAAGATTAAACCGGATGCTCATTTCTAGTCCATTAACCTGACTTATACAGGTGCATCTCAATAAATTAGAATGTCGTGGAAAAGTTAGTTTATTTCAGTAATTCAACTCAAATTGTGAAACTCGTGTATTAAATAAATTCAATGCCACAGACTGAAGTAGTTTAAGTCTTTGGTTCTTTTAATTGTGATGATTTTGGCTCACATTTAACAAAAACCCACCAATTCACTATCTCAACAAATTAGAATACTTCATAAGACTAATAAAAAAAACATTTTTAGTGAATTGTTGGCCTTCTGGAAAGTATGTTCATTTACTGTACATGTACTCAATACTTGGTAGGGGCTCCTTTTGCTTTAATTGCTGCCTCAATTCGGCATGGCATGGAGGTGATCAGTTTGTGGCACTGCTGAGGTGGTATGGAAGCCCAGGTTTCTTTGACAGTGGTCTTCAGCTCATCTGCATTTTTTGGTCTCTTGTTTCTCATTTTCCTCTTGACAATACCCCATAGATTCTCTATGGGGTTGAGGTCTGGTGAGTTTGCTGGCCAGTCAAGCACACCAACACCATGGTCATTTAACCAACTTTTGGTGCTTTTGGCAGAGTGGGCAGGTGCCAAATCTTGCTGGAAAATGAAATCAGCATCTTCAAAATGCTGGTCAGCTGAAGGAAGCATGAAGTGCTCCAAAATTTCTTGGTAAATGGGTGCAGTGACTTTGGTTTTCAAAAAACACAATGGACCAACACCAGCAGATGACATTGCACCCCAAATCATCACAGACTGTGGAAACTGAACACTGGACTTCAAGCAACTTGGGCTATGAGCTTCTCCACCCTTCCTCCAGACTCTAGGACCTTGGTTTCCAAATGAAATACAAAACTTGCTCCCATCTGAAAAGAGGATATTGGACCACTGGTCAACAGTCCAGTTCTTCTTCTCGTTAGCCCAGGTAAGACGCCTCTGACGTTGTCTGTGGTTCAGGAGGGGCTTAACAAGAGGAATACGACAACTGTAGCCAAATTCCTTGGCACGTCTGTGTGTGGTGGCTCTTGATGCCTTGACCCCAGCCTCAGTCCATTCCTTCTGAAGTTCACTCAAATTCTTGAATCGATTTTGCTTGACAATCCTCATAAGGCTGTGGTTCTCTCGGTTGGTTGTGCATCTTTTTCTTCCACAATTTTTCCTTCCACTCAACTTTCTGTTAACATGCTTGGATACAGCACTCTGTGAACAGCCAGCTTCTTTGGCAATGAATGTTTGTGGCTTACCCAGTGAACCAAACTGAGAGACCATTTTGAAGGCTCAGGAAACCTTTGCAGGTGTTTTGAGTTGATTAGCTGATTGGCATGTCACCATATTCTAATTTGTTGAGATAGTGAATTGGTGGGTTTTTGTTAAATGTGAGCCAAAATCATCACAATTAAAAGAACCAAAGACTTAAACTACTTCAGTCTGTGGCATTGAATTTATTTAATACACGAGTTTCACAATTTGAGTTGAATTACTGAAATAAACTAACTTTTCCACGACATTCTAATTTATTGAGATGCACCTGTACATACACCTGACATACATGCCTCAACAAGCCAAGAGGAACCACTTGGAATACAGCTGTTTTGTGCCAAATTAAATTAGTTATTGATACTGTTCTGAGTGCTCAGAGCACAGTTTGAAGTCTGCTTTGCTTTTATCATTAATGGTAAAATACTTCCAGACATTTTTCATTTTGTGTCATATGTCCATTTGTGCAACAATGTACACTAGGCTTACGTCACATAGTATCACATGGTATCGAATGCTGATAGTGAAGTAAATGAGTGTGGTATTAGACCTATTGGTTTTAATGCAGCCTACATATAATCAATACAAAAATAGTTTTGTTTGTGCTTGTCTCAACTATTTTTAGCTTGACCCATATGTCCTGATTTGCTTGCTTGGTACCTGGTACCACAAGTCCTTAAATACAACATGGCTCAAATATCAAGTGATGTTCCAGTGGAAGACAAATTTGCTTTCCAGTTTTCAGCAATGTTCAGCATAAGAACTTTTGAAGTACCTTCTAGAGCGCCTGCTGTCTTTAGAGACATCAGCTTCTGATTTTTGGATATGAAACAAGAAAAATGAGGGTACTTCTACGGGAACTACAAGCCTTCATAAGGGCTGTCAAAAATCAGTGGAAAGCACTCGACAAAGCAGTATGACGTGCACTCCAACTAAAAATAGCAGTATAACCATACAGCTACAGTCATTACTCCTCATTCAAAAAACTGCACCGAAAGTAGAGAGGCCCTGATTTCTGAACCGGTGCCCTACATTGTATCTGTGCGACCCAGGCTTAGTCAAGATCTCCTTCCTGCTGCTCAGGCCAGCACAGGGAAAAATCCAACCTCCCACTCTATCCGTCATCCTCCTTCTAACCCACACACACACTTATACACGTGCAACCCTTAGCCTGTAAATCACCTGGCCAATTAAGAGCTCGGTGAAAAAGGAATTAGTTTCAGAGTGATCGTTCTCCTTTGTCTGCCCTGTGTCCATTCTAGCAAGAAAAACGGTTCCATAAATCATACCGGCATATGCAGCTGAGAGCTGGATAAGTAATATGAACTTGTAGTATAAAGGGAAAAAGAAGGGAGAGAAAGAAGGAAGGTCTGGGAATGAAAAGATTTGGAATGTAAACATGGAGGCCATCTCATTAAGGACTGGCCTTATCACTCAGGCAATTATGATTAAGCCTGCTGGAGCTCTGCACTCCAAGAAAATGTAGAAATGTAGAAAGAAACAATGACTACAGTGTTGAAGTAACATTTTAAGAATTTAGTCCACCTATTAATTCCTATCTGTTTCTTGGCCAGATGTGTTATATCATTGGCTCAGGCAGTAGAGACTAACAAATGGTTTACAGCAGGGATTTATCAACTGACGGACTGTGGTCCAGATCTGGACCCGGCAAAGCTATTCAGTGGACTGAACCAAGCACTTAAAAAATACTCTGTTGGTTTCTGTAGCACATCCTCTGTTGTGGCCAATCACACGCATTTATGTATATTATTTACCTGAAGACAGCTCAAAGAAAAAGTTCAGACTTTCCACAGCCTATAAAATATATATTTATTTTTTAATTGTGGCCACTAGATAACAAAACCTAACCATTTCCAACTGACTTATTTATAGACATAAACCAATCATTAAAGGTTAAACATTAAAACAACTGATGTCGCCATTCAGTCTTGTTAGTTATCTGGATCTCTGTAAACAAGGAACTTGGACCCCAGCTGAATAGTTGAATACCCCTAGTTTATAATGAATTAAAAAAAAAAAAAAACAGAATAAATAAATCCCAAAATACATGTACCAAGCACTGCCAGCAAAAAAGTGTCAACACCAGACAGTGCTGCACACATGACCAAATGCTGACACGAGATCAGCTCCATAGACATCATCCCAAACAAACATGGACCAGAGGCGAGGCAGAACCCAACTACACGTTAATAGAGGCTTCTGATTATTGAGTGCTCCCAGCTGTACAGGAGGAGTATGAAAATACAGAACACAGAGGGGGGGAAAAAAGCAGAGTTGACAGATGAGAAGCTTGAATTACTCACTGACTCACTTTTTTCTTGTGGCTCATGCTCCAGACTGGCTTAAAGATGAGAATCTCTTACTCTCACCTCCTGAGAGCAGTTCAGATCATTTCACCTTTCATTTTCTCTTTCATTACCCCGTGCTGAATATTAAAGCTCAAAGTACTTTATAAGTCAGAGTGCTGATTGCATCACAAAATATAGCAACTGTATTAACAGCATTTGATTTGTCCAATCACTTGTGCTCTCCTGAAATTGCAAAGGGCTGTGATGGAACCTCTAGGGTTCATCCAAGTTAAAGCTTGACATTCTGTTTTTTTTTTAATGCGTAGTAATTATTCTATTCAAAATCTAAAATGCCGGAGTACAGAGCCAAAATATCAAGCATGCACCTTCTCTCTCTTGTTCTGATGTTCCATGGTGAGTTTGAAGAACATTGTAGACTAAATCCTTAATCTTCTTTTGTAACCAAACTTTGAAGTAGCAGTTTGAGCAAATGTGAATTCAAATTCCCTGCCAAAGGAATTCTGTTCTTGTAGAGGGAAATTTTTCTTCAAGAATTTATTATTTCACTCCATGGCAGGGATTCACAAACACACACATGCATGGGGTAATTTAGAGTAGCCACCATGTTTTTGAGAGGTGGTAGAAAACCGGAGAACCTGGAGGAAAAACTCACAGATCCAGGGAGAACATGAAACCCACACAGAAAGTAACCTAATCTTATCAATCAATAATGCCTGCTGTGATTTCTCCTTCTTTTATTTATTCACTTTGCTATTACTTTCCTTTCTTTTTACTATGTGTTATTGCTATTTACACCACGTCTGTACTTTTCTTCTTTTTTTGCTTTGTTTAGAATCCAAGGTGTGAGTCTCACCTGCCGATTGCTGCGGAATGTGTACATGTGATACAGCACAGGGATGAGCTTGTTCTCTTGGGCACGGTTCAGGATGTTGTTTGGGATTTTGAGCTCGCACAACAGCAGATCCACCAGGAAGCCGCCCAGCTGAATGACCAGCATGTATGGCCAGGGCGTGTCATCACTCAGGAGGGAAGGGCCAGCGGGTTGCGCCGCCTCCAAAGTGCTCCAATGTTCCCGTGGCAACACACTGCTGGGCTGGAATTGCATAGAACATGACATGATTACACACGTCTTGTGTTTAGACACTAAAGATAATATTGACACTTCTGGTGAGTGTTACATTATTGCAGAGTAGAGTTTTTACAGTGTCACAGTGTATGATTAGATGGTTACCTCACTACTGATTTTTTCAAAATGCCAATTAAAATGCATTCCCATCTATTACCGTCAATTTATTTTACCTAAACATGTTTCTTCAGTGGTTCTGATCCATTTTGTATCCGCCTACAACAAAAAGTTCACAACCCTCGCCAACCTCTGCTTCCACTCCTAGAGTGTTTGTAACTTTATTATACGTGACTGTTAGCAAACGTACAGAAGAACATGGTATTGCTGATCAGAACTAAACCAAACAGCTATTTATTCCAGCTAACCAGCACTGCACACTGCTGTGCTGGTTTTTTTTGTTTTTTGCCACCTTTCCTCATAGCCACCATCTCTTTCAGCTTATAACTACAAGATAAATACTGAAAGATAAATACAATGTAAAAGATTTTATGGAAAAGTCATTCTCAAAAATATCATTCTAAGAAAGAAGAACTTTTGCTGAAGGGGAAGAAGGGGATTTGATCGTTTATTTGTTTTTTTTTTGTTTGTTTGTTTTACACATACAGGGGCAGATTTAGTGATTTGGGGGACATAGGCAAAATATAGGAATGGAGCCCTATTCAGTGTTTTAACACTAATATTTAAATTTTCAGCAGACATTATTAATATTAATAATTGAAAATATATAGAATTTGCATTTTTAGGGGGCCCTTGGCTTCTTGGGGCCCAAGGCAGTTTGCCTAGTGCTAAGTCCGCCACTGTATATATACAGAGTGTGCAAAATATTATATGCAATGCGCAAAAGACTTCATAATAAATTCATGATATATTTTTTATTTAATTTTCACCACCGGATTGTTTTTTTTAAATGGTTGATTAAAGTCCTGAAAACTGTGACATTTTTAGACTAGGTTATCACACCATGAAAAGTTCAAACTAACACTACTACCCTATTCCAGGGTCAATGTTTTGATCAAAAAATCTTAATAAATAAGAAAAATCAAGGTTCTGATTAAACCCTTTCTGCAGCAGGCAGATTCGATACCTCTGTGTCTTTTCCGAGCAGTTTCACGTATGAATTGTAGATGTTGCCCAGTTTCGCCACTAACTGGCTGTGACTCTTCTGTTGGATGCAGTATACATTGTGGACTCTGTTGCCCAGTTCCTTAGCCAGGAATAGCAGAGATTCTCCGCTGGGTGGCAGGTTGGCCACTCCCTACGCATCAGGAGTGCAACACAGAAGGTAAATAAGTAAATGAACTTAGGGCATTTTCAGCAAGGTTAATGAACATTTTGAAGAAGTAAAGGCATGTTTGTCCCCCCAGAACCTTTTGAGGAACTCACAAAAGTTTCATAAACACAGGACTTTTAGGCATGGTCCACAGGAGAAACAGGGTTGAGACATACCTCCAAGACCCATTTCAGTTTCACAATAGCTAAAATCATGGCAGAGTAGGAAATTCTTGGTCTTACTGGACATAACTATTGGTCTAGTCTCGCACGACCAGACAGACCTCTAACAAGAATACACATCTGGAGATGCTAAACAAGATAGTTTGGCTTAAGGGTAGGTAGGAATGTAGTGGTGAACACACACTTTCACATTTCTAAGCATATACAAATCCTTATGAAAACATCAGTTAAGAATATGAGTGCACACATGTGCAGAGAACAAATTAAATGCAGTAAAACCAAATACTATCTTTTGCAATGCCAGAAACATCTCTATTTGGCTGCAAGCCTTAAATATTAAGGGCGAAGCGTCAGGTGGTAGCTAAATGAGTTTTGTGATTATTGTTGTTTCTATTAGTTTCATTGCCATTATTGCAGTCAAAGCAACAGATGAAGGTCTCACAGGGACAAACAACAGAAGCATGTACCTGCAGCATGATGTTGACATAATCCTCATCACGGAGGATGTGCAGGAACGGGTAGATGTTGGTCTTCCTGTTCCACTGGTTGCTGCTGCCTAAAGCCATCCGGCTCTCTCGCAGAGCCTTTAGCAGAGCTTTGTGCCAGTGAGAGCGCTGCTCAGCTAACAGCTTCCTCTGAAACACATCAGAGTGCAGAGTGAATGCTCAGAGCAAAGGAAAGATGTGGCATGACAAATATTTCAGAGCCTGTTGTAATGTCTAATTAGTGTTACGATTGTTGTTATTATTACTATTATTGTTACTACTGTTACTATTATGGTTGCTACTGTTATTTATGTTGTTCATGTTCTTACTACAATTGTTACTATTACCAATATTGTTACTTTTACTATTATTGTTGTTACAACTATTGTTAATATTGTTACTATGCACGATTACTACAACTGTTACTATTATTGATGTTACTGTTACCATTATTGTTACTTTTACTATTATTGTTGTTACTACAGGTGCATCTCAATAAATTAGAATGTCATGGAAAAGTTCATTTATTTCAGTAATTCAACTCAAATTGTGAAACTTGTGTATTAAATAAATCCAATGCACACAGACTGAAGTAGTTTAAGTCTTTGGTCTTTGGTTCTTTTAATTGTGTTGATTTTGGCTCACATTTAACAAAAACGCACCAATTCACTATCTCAACAAATTAGAATACTTCATAAGACCAATACAAAAACATTTTTAGTGAACTGTTGGCCTTCTGGAAAGTATGTTCATTTACTGTACATGTACTCAATACTTGGTAGGGGCTCCTTTTGCTTTAATAACTGCCTCAATTTGGCGTGGCATGGAAGTGATCAGTTTGTGGCACTGCTGAGGTGGTATGGAAGCCCAGGTTTCTTTGACAGTGGCCTTCAGCTCATCTGCATTTTTTGGTCTCGTTTCTCATTTTCCTCTTGACAATACCCCATAGATTCTCTATGGGGTTCAGGTCTGGTGAGTTTGCTGGCCAGTCAAGCACACCAGCACCATAGTCATTTAACCAACTTTTGGTGCTTTTGGCAGTGTGGGCAGGTGCCAAATCCTGCTGGAAAATGAAATCAGCATCTTCAAAAAGCTGGTCAGCAGAAGGAAGCATGAAGTGCTCCAAAATTTATTGGTAAATGGGTGCAGTGACTTTGGTTTTCAAAAAACACAATGGACCAACACTAGCAGATGACATTGCAGCCCAAATCATCACAGACTGTGGAAACTTAACACTGGACTTCAAGCAACTTGGGCTATGAGCTTCTCCACCCTTCCTTCAGACTCTAGGCCCTTGGTTTCCAAATGAAATACAAAACTTGCTCTCATCTGAAAAGAGGACTTTGGACCACTGGGCAAGAGTCCAGTTCTTGTTCTCCTTAGCCCAGGTAAGACGCCTCTGACGTTGTCTGTGGTTCAGGAGTGGCTTAACAAAGGAATACGACAACTGTAGCCAAATTCCTTGACACGTCTCTGTGTGGTGGCTCTTGATGCCTTGACCCCAGCCTCAGTCCATCCCTTGTGAAGTTCACTCAAATTCTTGAATCGATTTTGCTTGACAATCCTCATAAGGCTGCGGTTCTCTCGGTTGGTTGTGCATCTTTTTCTTCCACACTTTTTCCTTCCACTCAACTTTCTGTTAACATGCTTGGATACAGCACTCTGTGAACAGCCAGCTTCTTTGGCAATGAATGTTTGTGGCTTACCTAGTGAACCAAACTGAGAGACCATTTTGAAGGCTCAGGAAACCTTTGCAGGTGTTTTGAGTTGATTAGCTGATTGGCATGTCACCATATTCTAATTTGTTGAGATAGTGAATTGGTGGGTTTTTGTTAAATGTGAGCCAAAATCATCAAAATTAAAAGAACCAAAGACTTAAACTACTTCAGTCTGTGTGCATTGAATTTATTTAATACACAAGTTTCACAGTTTGAGTTGAATTACTGAAATAAATGAACTTTTCCACGACATTCTAATTTATTGAGATGCACCTGTATTATAGTTATCACTCTTGTTACTGTGACTTTCATTTACTATTATTGCTACTATTGTTACACAAAGTGCAGCAGAATCAGACATCTGCTAAATGAAGAACACACCACAATACTGAAAACCTCCCATTTTAAAATTTCTTTTCACTATATAGTTGTGTTAACTACTACTGCATGTCTCTAACACACTCTGCATGAAAGTGGGTTAGACAATCAGCAGGGCTGCTCTTTCCCTCGACCCAGCAGAGTGAGCAGATTGACACAGCACTGATAGGCTGGCCTCGATGCCCAAACGTGGGGGCAGATTATACGGCATTAGTATTCTATTCAGCACGGCAGTAAATGCTGCTGGACCACCAGGGACCCCCTGACCTCTCCGATCTGAGATCACAAGCAGGAGGAGCTGAGCAAGTAAATGCCACTACAGAAAATATCGGTGAATCTCAGATAATACTTTCACACTCAGAGATATGACATGACTTTTTTGCATTCAAATGTTGTTCCTTTTACAGAAAAAATATTAATAAGTAAGGAATATGTCCTCTAAAGTAAGTATTTGCAAAAATAAAATCATTACCAGCCATTAACTAATGTATCGAAATGTGTTGAAAACTCAAACATTATTTGACTGTTAAACAATATGACTTTATTCATGACTTCATATGCAAGGTCAGGAACTCATATTTGCAATAACTCTGATAGCACATGAAGGAACCATTAAGTAAGGAATAAAACCCTTGGTGTTGTGCTGCGCTGCTATAAGAAAATCACCATGACAGGGTGGTGTGATGAAGCGGGTTACAGTTACCGCTCCACAGTTGATTATTTTCCTGTAACCCTGAAATATTTTATTCCACAGCAATATGACAACGCTAGCGATTTTTACTTATGAAAAAACGACAAATAGTACTTTTTATCCGTTTATTCAGTGTGCGGAAAAAAAGTTACAGTTTTACCTCTGACTGTTACAAAGTGCTGACACTGGAGACTCCTTCCAAAACTGTTAAATAAACTTCTCCTCAAAGAAATAGCAACAATAACACAATTTTTAAATCCACTTATGTGGAACGTCCTCCATACAAATTCCTCTGCAAGATGTTACTATAGAAACAATAACATATTAGAAAGAGTGTATTAATATAATCTGTGATTTGATTTGCAGGCAGAACTACGATGACTTTGTAGAAAGTGGACAAGAAAAAAAGGTTTTTTTTTTTTTTTTTATATCTATATTTGTACTGATTGTCATTTGTTTATTACTTCCTTGTTAAATTACTTATTTTTTTAGATGTTAATTTAAATTAGTTTTTCAGTGATGATGTAAAATCTCACATATCCTACCACTTTTGTAATTAACTGTGCTCTGTGTTCATTGTTCACATAACCGTTTGTTTTTATTATACTCACTATCAGTGTCTTTGGGTTATAGAAAAATGTATTATTATTATTATTATTATTAAATTGTTCGAAGGTGGCCAAACCTGCTCCTAAATGTACACCAGTCCATTTATATTATAACCTTAACTAGTTTAAGTCTGTTAGGAGTGAGGGCTGACGTGCAGAAGCAGGATTGGACTCCCCTGAGCCTAGTTAGTGTGCATGTGCATGAATGAGAGGGAGCCACGTACCATCCTGGCCATGTGTTCAGTGACAGGTTTAATGGCCTCCACAGAGTCGATGGTGATGGTGTTGGCCTGCTCCATAGCCAGCTGACGCCTGAAGCGCTCCTGCAGGTCAGCCACGCCAAAGTCTAGCTTAGGATAGCTGGTTTCATCCCTCTGAAACAAGGTAAAGAGAACAGCAAATAATTCCAATTAGATTTCAGAATGCTCAAATCTATAATCAAGAAAACTGGAATCAAATCACACTTAACAGGGGTTTATTGTAGTACTGCAACACATGGAAGTGGACCTGAGGTTCACTCAGATTATAATTAATTACACTATGTAATTTGTGTATACATAAGCTACATTTACATGCAGCCTAATAATATACTAATAATCCTAATACTAATATTTTATTATATCTTTTCATGGGACAACACTGACAAAATGACACTTTGCTACAATGTAAAGTAGTGAGTGTACAGCTTGTATAACAGTGCAAATTTGCTGTCCCCTCAAAATAACTCAACACACAGCCATTAATGTCTAAACCTCTGGCAACAAAAGTGAGTACACCCCTAAGTGAAAATGTCCAAATTGGGCCCAATTAGACATTTTCCCTCCCCGGTGTCATGTGACTTGTTAGTGTTACAAGGTCTCAGGTGTGAATGGGGAGCAGATATGTTAAGTTTGGTGTTATCACTCTCACACTCTCTCATACTGGTCACTGGAAGTTCAACATGGCACCTCATGGCAAAGAACTCTCTGAGGATCTGAAAAAAAGAATTGTTGCTCTACATAAAGATAGCCTAGGCTATAAGAAGATTGCCAACACCCTGAAACTGAGCTGCAGCACAGTGGCCAAGACCATACAGTGGTTTAACAGGACAGGTTCCACTCAGAACATGCCTCGCCATGGTCGACCAAAGAAGTTGAGTGCACGTGCTCAACATCATATCCAGAGGCTGGCTTTGCAGAATAGACGTATGAGTGCTGCCAGCATTGCTGCAGAGGTTGAAGGGGTGGGGGGGTCAGCGTGTCAGTGCTCAGACCATACGCCGCACACTGCATCAAATTGGTCTGCATGGCTGTCATCCCAGAAGGAAGCCTCTTCTAAAGATGATGCACAAGAAAGCCCACAAACAGTTTGCTGAAGACAAGCAGACTAAGGACATGGATTACTGGAATCATGTCCTGTGGTCTGATGAGACCAAGATAAACTTATTTGGTTCAGATGGTGCCAAGCGTGTGTGGCGGCAACCAGGTGAGGAGTACAAAGACAAGTGTGTCTTCCCTACAGTCAAGCATGGTGGTGGTAGTGTCATGGTCTGGGGCTGCATGATTGCTGCCGGCACTGGGGAGCTACAGTTCATTGAGGGAACCATGAATGCCAACATGTACTGTGACATTCTGAAGCAGAGCATGATCCCCTCCCTTCGGAAACTGGGCCACAGGGCAGTATTCCAACATGATAACGACCCCAAACACACCTCCAAGACGACCACTGCCTTGCTAAAGAAGCTGAGGGTAAAGGTGATGGACTGGCCAAGCATGTCTCCAGAGCTAAACCCTATTGAGTATCTGTGGGGCATCCTCAAACAGAAGGTGGAGGAGCGCAAGGTCTCGAACATCCACCAGCTCTGTGATGTCGACATGGAGGAGTGGAAGAGGACTCCAGTGGCAACCTGTGAAGCTCTGGTGAACTCCATGCCCAACAGGGTTAAGGCAGTGCTGGAAAATAATGGTGGCCGCACAAAATATTGACACTTTGGGCCCAATTTGGACATTTTCACTTAGGGATGTACTCACTTTTGTTGCCAGCGGTTTAGACATTAATGGCTGTGTGTTGAGTTATTTTGAGGGGACAGCAAATTTACACTGTTATACAAGCTGTACACTCACTACTTTACATTGTAGCAAAGTGTCATTTCGTCAGTGTTGTCCCATGAAAAGATATAATAAAATATTTACAAAAATGTGAGGGGTGTACTCACTTTTGTGAGATACTGTATATTGAGCCTGTATCATTTCACACAAAATGACAAAGCTGATTTTGACCAATCGATCTAAACAGACAGTTTAAATCAATGTATGGTAGCAACACCACTTACTCTAACAATATGACCTGCTGGGACAGCAAACAGGCCTCAGGCAATGGCTTTAATTAATGCACACTGAAAACATTAATTATATCTTAAAAATTCACTCATGCTCAATTAAAATGAAATGAGTTTTTCAGTCATGGTAAAGGTCTGACTTTCACCAACAGCTTGGAAAAGAGCCAACTCAAAGCTGCCCAAAGAACAAACTGCAAATACGCTGTACGTCACAGGAACGGCTTGGCCAGTGGTGCTGAGAAAACATTTTTCTCACAAAAGGAGCTTTATGGACATCTGGTGTTATAATTAAAAAGCAGAAGTTACACTATTTGGCCAAAAGTTTGTGGACACCTGACCATCACACCCATATGCTGGCCAAACTGTTGCCACAAAGTGAAAGTATTCTGTAACATTACAATTTCTCTTCACTGGAATCCATCATTCAATACCATCAGGGAGGCATCTGATTGGCCCCAAATTTATTCTGCAGCATGACAACGTTCCAAACATACAGCAAAAGTCATTAAGCACTATCTTCAGCGTAAAGAAGAACAAGGAGTCCTGGAAGTGATGGTATGGCCCCCACAGAGCCCTGAGCTCAACATCATCGAGTCTATCTGGGATTACTTGAAGAGAGAGAAGCAACTGAGGCTGCCTAAATCCACAGAAGAACTGTGGTTAGTTATCCAAGATGTTTGGGCCAACCTACCTGCCGAGTTCCTTCAAAAAACTGCAAGTGCACCTAGAAGAACTGATGCTGTTTTGAAGGCAAAGGGTGGCCACACCAAATGTTGATTTGATGCAGTTCTTCTGTTCACTCACTTTGCATTTTGTTATTTGATAAATATAAACTCTTAACATGTCTATTTTTTGAAAGCATTCTTACTTTACAGCATTTTTTCACACCTGCCTAAAACTTTTGCACAGTACTGTATATACATACCTAGATTACAAATCACACTCACAAATACATCTGTGTGCAGACAATTCACAAAACCTTTTGTGGGTACCCATTCACTCACAAGAGCATTTGTGAGGTCAGGCACTAAGGTTGGGTGAGGAGGCCTGGGGTGCAGCCACTCGAGTTCTTGAGTCAACTCTTGGCAAACCATATATATATATATATATATATATATATATATATATATATATAGTATCTCACAAAAGTGAGTACACCCCTCACATTTTTGTAAATATTTTATTATACCTTTTCATGGGACAACACTGACGAACTGACACTTTGCTACAATTGCTCCCCTAATTGAAAATGTCCAAATTGGGCCCAATTAGACATTTTCCCTCCCCGGTGTCATGTGACTCGTTAGTGTTACAAGGTCTTAGGTGTGAATGGGGAGCAGGTGTGTTAAGTTTGGTGTTATCGCTCTCACAGTCTCTCATACTGGTCACTGGAAGATCAACATGGCACCTCATGGCAAAGAACTCTCTGAGGATCTGAAAAAAAGAATTGTTGCTCTACATAAAGATGGCCTAGGCTATAAGAAGATTGCCAACACCCTGAAACTGAGCTGCAGCACGGTGGCCAAGACTATATGGCGGCTTAACAGGACAGGTTCCACTCAGAACAGGCCTCGCCATGGTCGACCAAAGAAGTTGAGTGCACGTGCTCAGCATAATATCCAGAGGTTGGCTTTGCAGAATAGACGTATGAGTGCTGCCAGCATTGCTGCAGAGGTTGAAGGGGTGGGGGGTCAGCCGCAGTGCTCAGACCATACGCCGCACACTGCATCAAATTGGTCTGCATGGCTGTCATCCCAGAAGGAAGCCTCTTCTAAAGATGATGCACAAGAAAGCCCGCAAACAGTTTGCTGAAGACAAGCAGACTAAGGACATGGATTACTGGAACCATGTCCTGTGGTCTGATGAGACCAAGATAAACTTATTTGGTTCAGATGGTGTCAAGCGTGTGTGTGAGTTATTTTGAGGGGACAGCAAATTAACACTGTTATACAAGCTGTACACTCACTACTTTACATTGTAGCAAAGAATTTCGTCAGTGTTGTCCCATGAAAAGATATAATAAAATATTTACAAAAATGTGAGGGGTGTACTCACTTTTGTGAGATACTGTATGTATGTACATACCCTTGCAGAATCTGCAAAATGTTAATAATTAAATAAGAAAGAAAAAAAAGAGGGATCAAAAAAATTGCATTTTGTTTTTTATTTAGTACTGCCCTGAATAAGCTATTTCACATAACACATGTTTACAGGACTTGTAAACTTTTGGCCAAACTTTTGAACAGGATGATCTTTTGAAACTTTTGAACAGGATGATCTTTGTAAATTGTTATTATTTTGTCTTCTGGGAAAAATGGAAATATCTTACGTAGCTTCTGAAGGGCAGTACTAAATGAAAAAAATAAGAGCTTTAAACAAAATAACAGTTTACAAAGATCATCCTGGACTCATGAAAAACTATCACAAAACATAAAAACAGTCGTTGATCATCCAGGTAACAACACACAGTATTAAGAATCAAGCTGATGTAAACTTCTGAACGGTTCAGTTATTATTGCGTCTTGTGGTCTGTATGTAAACATCAGTTATGTGAAATAGCTTATTCGGGGCAGTACTAAATAAAAAAACAAAATGCAATTTTTATGAGCCCTCTTTTTTTAAACATAATTATTAACATTTTGCAGATTCTGCAAGGGGTGTGTAAGTTTATGAGCACAACTGTATGTGTGTGTACAAACATACAGTGTCCTTCACTAGAGGGCAGTGTAATACAGACCCCAATATAGACCCCAATACAGACACGCATCCAATTCCAGGTTGATTCATAACATTTCCAGTTGACTGGAACGTCTTAATTATTGCCCTGATGGTGGAAATGGGCATTTTCAATGCTTGTGCTATTTTCTTATAGCCATTTTGTGAATCTTTTGCCACACATCACAGCTATACCTTGGTCTAACCCATTGCTATGAATGACTAAGGGAATTTAGCCTGTGTGTTACCTCATATTTATACCCCTGTGAAACAGGAAGTCATGGTTGAACAATTTCCTGTTCCTAGTCACCCAGGTGTACTAAAAGAAATGTAAAACATCAATGGGAATATACTTCAAATATATTTTTCTCATATGAATTCCTAGGGGTGGAAATAATTATTGCACACCTACATTTAACAAATATTTATTTTTTGGATAAACATTTTGTGTTGTGTTTGCAATTGTTTGATATCCATGAGAGCAGAGTGTTTTTGTGAATTTTTTTTTAACAAAAGATCAAAAGGTTAAACAATAAAGACCATTTTTCACAGCCTTCTTTGCTCATATTTACCAAGGGTGCCAATATTAGTGGAGGGCGCTGTGTTTATGAGACTGTGTGAAATAAATGTATCACAATAGTACACATTATGTAGAAACAGAAAGCTTTAGTTACAAATCCTTCATCAGCTGTGTAAACAGAGTGCTTATGCCACTTTGCAATATTTTGCACTATACCTCCTAAATATTCTCTTTGCTCTTGTTACAGCTCTCTGTACATACTTTTCTGATGGAGACTGCTGTTACTTACTGGCTTTTTAGTGGCCGTGTGTATCTGTAGAGGTTCAGCCCTGCAGGAAATGTGCAGCTGAGACCTTCCTCCAAGCCCTTTATTTCTAAAGTGCTCCATATCAACTCAAACACAATTAATTTGAATCATATATCTCTTCATAACGTTTCTGACCAGCTCTTAGCAACTGTTTAAATTAGGGATGCATCGATACCGATACAGTGTTCATTTGCTTGTATTCATAAAAAATGCTGATCTCAACATCTGATACAATGTGAGCAAGCAGAGCATATCAGTATTTTTTTTTTTTTTAAATATGAACAAAAGGTTTCATGAATTGTCTGCACACAAATGTATTTGTGAGCATGAAGCAGAGAAATTGTCACACATGAGAGAAAGTGCGCACTGAGCACTGGGACATGCACACTTCAGGTCTACACTTTGCTTGCAAGGCAAGGTGCACTTCATAGCACCCTTTGCTCAATTTTAATGACCATGCTCGCTGATACTGCTATGCGCTCTATTAAAGATACTGTTAAACACCATAAAATCCTACACATAGAACTCAGTGGGAGGAGTTTATTGCTAGCAGCACACGGCAGAAACCAAAATAAACAGAACTAAATAAAATGTTCCATGATGCACCTGTTTGGCTAATACTGAGGAGGTTACTAGTACTATTAGTACATGTACTTGTACTCATACATGGTTTCAAAAATTGCTAGTCTAGTCTAAATGGTTCAACCCTCAATTCACCCCATGTGCTGAGAGCAGCAGTGATAAATTCATCTTAATCAAGTAAAATTGCCTTATGCTCCAGTTTCTGACTTTTCCAGCACAAAAAAAACATGTTGTAGTGCAGACGGTGCTCTCAGACATGCTTGTTACTAGTGACAGATTTGCTCCTGCTGTCTGCTACAGCAACAGGAAGGCAGCGTGTGGCACGACGGACGATAAATGGGCTGAGGTGGATCACAGTAATGAATCATTGAGGAGGAAAAGCAGGGCACCGAGACCTGATGGCAACATCTCCTCTGGTTAAAAATAGCCTATGTTGCGAGCGCTCATTCATAAAAGCCAAGGCCTGTTTAGACACTTTTATAAACCAGGTCTGCCCTCCCAAACCCAAGACTGCTAGTATGAAATAAACAGCAGCTGTATGACGCATCTGCCTTTCACTGCAATTTGTCATAGGAGAGACTGTGTGGATAATTTGCATTGTCGAGTCACGTCTATGTGCTGACAAGTGATTAAAAGTAGATTGTTTAGTATATTGTGGGAGTCCTGGTGTTGCTACCTCACAGCTCCAGGGTCCCTGGTTTGATCATGAGCTGTGGTTACTTCCTGTGTGGAGTTTCTGTGCATGTTCTCCCATGTCTGTGTGAATTTCTACTCTAAACTGCCTCCATGTGTGAATGTGTGTGTGCATGGCCTGGCCTTGTGCCGTGTGATCCTGGGAAAGGCTCCGGATCCACCATGGCCATTACCAGGACAAAGATCTTACTGAAGATGAAGGAATGATAGATGAATGAAGATGAATGAATGGATAAGATGAGCTGTCAGAATGTGTACCTTGGTATACAAGTTCTCCACCAGTGGTAATGAGCAGTGCGGCCGTTCAGAAGGGGTGTGTGGCTCGTAGTCAGGTTGTACGGTCTGGATGGCCTTCAGCACCATGTCTCGCTCATCCTGTCTGAATACACACTGTCTGAACATGTCGTCCAAACGCAGGCCACCTTCAGCCATCTGTTGCAGACATCTACAGACATATACATCGAGGAAATGGGAAGGTGAGCACCATCTAAATACACTGGTCAAAGTTTAAAGCTCATTACTGCTTTGTAGCCTTGATACTTTGGCTAATCTTTAGGCTAAGTTGTTGTAACCATCTTGCTAATGTTGCAGAGTGATGCTGCTCAGCTTCGCTTGTTCTATGTGTATTGTACCATCTGATATGTATCATATGTTCACCCTCTTCCAACGCAAGTAGGGAATTCTTGGCAAGATTAAATTATGAAAACTAGCAGATGCTATACTAAGAGCTAGAAGTCTGGCTTGAGCTGGGTATTAGTGAGTTCACAGTGATAATGCAATATAAATTATTTCCTCTAATAATTCTTTATGCAATAAAGAATTATTTCCTCTTTCCTGGCATATAAATGAGGTTTCACATGTAAAAACTTTTAACAAAAGAGACAGATGATTGCCTTTGCCAACAAGAACACAAGCCAAACATATACTTCTAGATAAACAGTGAGTGAAACAAGTTCTCTCAGAAGAAATTGGTTAAAGTGAATGAAATATGGAGGGGACC
The DNA here is from genome assembly GCA_023630585.1 of Cranoglanis bouderius. NCBI lineage: Eukaryota > Metazoa > Chordata > Actinopteri > Siluriformes > Cranoglanididae > Cranoglanis > Cranoglanis bouderius. Next base: position 13,436,932 of record CM042553.1, on the reverse strand, counting down.
AAGAGCCTTTTACAAGTACCTCAAAACTTGTTAGACATTACAGGAAAAGAATGTTATTCACTTCAGGGAAGCATCCCAAAATATTCATTGTATGGAGGCCAACAATTTAGCAACCAGTGTTTTGTACTACTCAAAAGATTTTTATTTGTAAAAAAAAAAAAAAAATAATAATAATAAAATATTAATAAAATATTAAAATATACACACATACTATATACAGTATTTCACAAAAGTGAGTACACACCTCACATTTTTGTAAATATTTTGTTATATCTTTTCATGGGATCTTTTCAACACTGAAGAAATGACACTTTGCTACAATGTAAAGTAGTGAGTGTACAGCTTGTATAACAGTGCAAATTTGCTGTCCCCTCAAAATAACTCAACACACAGCCATTAATGTCTAAACCGCTGGCAACAAACGTGAGTACACCCCTAAGTGAAAATGTCCAAATTGGGCCCAAAGTGTCAATATTTTGTGTGGCCACCATTATTTTCTAGCACTGCCTTAACCCTGTTGGGCATGGAGTTCACTAGAGCTTCACAGGTTGCCACTGGAGTCCTCTTCCACTCCTCCATGACATCACAGAGCTGGTGGATGTTCGAGACCTTGCAGTTCCGTTTGAGGATGCCCCACAGATGCTCAGTAGGGTTTAGGTCTGGAGACATGTTTGGCCAGTCCATCACCTTTACCCTCAGCTTCTTTAGCAAGGCAGTGGTCATCTTGGAGGTGTGTTTGGGGTCGTTATCATGTTGGAATACTGCCCTGCGGCCCAGTTTCCGAAGGGAACTGCTTCAGTAAGTCACAGTACATGTTGGCATTCATGGTTCCCTCAATGAACTGTAGCTCCCCAGTGCCGGCAGCACTCATGCAGCCCCAGACCATGACACTCCCACCACCATGCTTGACTGTAGGCAAGACACACTTGTCTTTGTACTCCTCACCTGGTTGCCGCCACACACGCTTGACACCATCTGAACCAAATAAGTTTATCTTGGTCTCATCAGACCACAGCACATGGTTCCAGTAATCCATGTCCTTAGTCTGCTTGTCCTCAGCAAACTGTTTGCGGGCTTTCTTTTGCATCATCTTTAGAAGAGGCTTCCTTCTGGGATGACAGCCATGCAGTCTATTCTGCAAAGCCAACCTCTGGATATGATGCTGAGCACGTGCACTCAACTTCTTTGGTCGACGATGGTGAGGCCTGTTCTGAGTGGAACCTGTCCTGTTAAGCCGCTGTATGGTCTTGGTCACCGTGCTGCAGCTCAGTTTCAGGGTGTTGGCAATCTTCTTATAGCCTAGGCCATCTTTATGTAGAGCAACAATTCTTTTTTTCAGATCGTCAGAGAGTTCTTTGCCATGAGGTGCCATGTTGAACTTCCAGTGACCAGTATGAGAGAGTGTGAGAGCGATAACACCAAACTTAACACACCTGCTCCCCATTCACACCTGAGACCTTGTAACACTAACAAGTCACATGACACCAGGGAGGGAAAATGTCTAATTGGGCCCAATTTGGACATTTTCACTTAGGGGTGTACTCACTTTTGTTGCCAGCGGTTTAGACATTAATGGCTGTGTGTTGAGTTATTTTGAGGGGACAGCAAATTTACACTGTTATACAAGCTGTACACTCACTACTTTACATTGTAGCATTAAATTAGCATTAGCATTGTAGTCATTTCGTCAGTGTTGTCCCATGAAAAGATATAATAAAATGTTTACAAAAATGTGAGGGGTGTACTCATTTTTGTGAGATACTATATATATACATATATATATATATATATATATATATATATATATATATATATACATATATACAGGTGCATCTCAATAAATTAGAATGTCATGGAAAAGTTCATTTATTTCAGTAATTCAACTCAAATTGTGAAACTCGTGTATTAAATAAATTCAATGCCACAGACTGAAGTAGTTTAAGTCTTTGGTCTTTGGTTCTTTTAATTGTGATGATTTTGGCTCACATTTAACAAAAACCCACCAATTCACTATCTCAACAAATTAGAATACTTCATAAGACCAATAAAAAAAAAAAACATTTTTAGTGAATTGTTGGCCTTCTGGAAAGTATGTTCATTTACTGTACATGTACTCAATACTTGGTAGGGGCTCCTTTTGCTTTAATTGCTGCCTCAATTCGGCGTGGCATGGAGGTGATCAGTTTGTGGCACTGCTGAGGTGGTATGGAAGCCCAGGTTTCTTTGACAGTGGCCTTCAGCTCATCTGCATTTTTTGGTCTCTTGTTTCTCATTTTCCTCTTGACAATACCCCATAGATTCTCTATGGGGTTCAGGTCTGGTGAGTTTCCTGGCCAGTCAAGCACACCAACACCATGGTCATTTAACCAACTTTTGGTGCTTTTGGCAGAGTGGGCAGGTGCCAAATCCTGCTGGAAAATAAAATCAGCATCTTCAAAATGCTGGTCAGCTGAAGGAAGCATGAAGTGCTCCAAAATTTCTTGGTAAACGGGTGCAGTGACTTTGGTTTTCAAAAAACACAATGGACCAACACCAGCAGATGACATTGCACCCCAAATCATCACAGACTGTGGAAACTGAACACTGGACTTCAAGCAACTTGGGCTATGAGCTTCTCCACACTTCCTCCAGACTCTAGGACCTTGGTTTCCAAATGAAATACAAAACTTGCTCCCATCTGAAAAGAGGATATTGGACCACTGGTCAACATTCCAGTTCTTCTTCTCGTTAGCCCAGGTAAGATGCCTCTGATGTTGTCTGTGGTTCAGGAGTGGCTTAACAAGAGGAATACGACAACGGTAGCCAAATTCCTTGGCACGTCTGTGTGTGGTGGCTCTTGATGCCTTGACCCCAGCCTCAGTCCATTCCTTGTGAAGTTCACTCAAATTCTTGAATCGATTTTGCTTGACAATCCTCATAAGGCTGCGGTTCTCTCGGTTGGTTGTGCATCTTTTTCTTCCACAATTTTTCCTTCCACTCAACTTTCTGTTAACATGCTTGGATACAGCACTCTGTGAACAGCCAGCTTCTTTGGCAATGAATGTTTGTGGCTTACCTAGTGAACCAAACTGAGAGACCATTTTGAAGGCTCAGGAAACCTTTGCAAGTGTTTTGAGTTGATTAGCTGATGGGCATGTCACCATATTCTAATTTGTTGAGATAGTGAATTGGTGGGTTTTTGTTAAATGTGAGCCAAAATCATCACAATTAAAAGAACCAAAGACTTAAACTACTTCAGTCTGTGGCATTGAATTTATTTAATACATGAGTTTCACAATTTGAGTTGAATTACTGAAATAAATGAACTTTTCCATGACATTCTAATTTATTGAGATGCACCTGTATATATATATATATATATATATATATATATATATATATATATATATATATATATATATATATATATATATATATATATATATAAAAAATGCTTATTTGCATTAAGGGTGCCAACTCAGGACAGCAGTTCTGTGCTTTGGTCTCGTGATATATTTTGGAGGAGAAAGATCTCATCTATGACTTGACAGACTCGTAGGCCTGGGCTGCTTAAAGACTCTAGAACTGTAAATGGAATAAAGAATAAATGCTGCACTGAACTGCAAAGCTGGACATTCTGTTAGTGCTACAGTATGTCATCTTATGCTTAAAAATAACAGTCATGCGCTTACATTAAAGCGACCCTCAATGATGGCGAGCAGAACGTTTTGAACTAAAGTGAAATACGCTATACATCACTGACCTCCAGTTTATGCAGATTTATTCAAGTAGCATGAGGATGAAAAGCATGCAGTGGACAATTTGAATCTTTCCCTTATTCTTTGTGACAGGCCAGGGTCTTGAATTCCAAATCGTGCCTTAATGCGACAATTCTGACAGCGAAGGCAACAGTGACTCATGGCATCAGAATATCAAATATTTGCACTGACACCAAGAGTCTTGGGACAGAACACTGTTCTCCTCTGATAGGCCGTTGCCATATGGTCAAGAAAATGCATGGGTATTGTTGAAATGAAAAGGACTCGAGGGCTCAACGTCTGATGGGAGACCGGACCGCTTGATGTGGCCGCAGGCAGAATTCTTAATGATATGAGCAGGAGGAATCTGGACCGGAGTTATTTGCAATTCGCTCACAGGTGAATAAAGGGCAGAGTGGAACATGGGCTGGCTTATAAATGTGGATATCTTATACAGGAATAAGACAGAGGGGATGGAGCTATTGCAGATTCAGAATCCTTTTTTCTAATGTAAATGTAAATGAAGATTTGTGCTCATGCAGATCATGTTGAATTGACTAGTAGTAATAACTGAACGCATATAACTGACCAAGTGACGTGTCACCAAGTGACAACTGTCCAGTTTTGATGAGTCTGTACCCACTGTAGCCTCAGATTACTACAGAACACCCATAATGCACTTAGCCAATTGTAGGAAAAATAGGTTTTAACACCAATTTTAGCATTCCATCATCTAAACTTAACTCATCTGAAGTTGCTCAATGTTATAAAACTATTGATGACACCTGAGCGCATTGGGATATATATTGTAATTAATAATACATCATATCATCAGCTGTTCTCTGGCCTTTAAAGGTTCACACGTGAGTCACACCTACATATGAGGTCATGAAAACTGGAGACTTTCTTTGAGGACATATTCAGGGCAGAGAAGACAAAGGGGACACAGAGAAGCCATGCGAAGCTGGATCAAGCCAGTAATCTATTTACAATGCCATCATAATCTAGACAAAGGGAGACGCTGGGCCATGCAGAGGCACGTTTCACAATCCTGCAATGCAAAGTCTCGTTTCAGCTGGAACAGAGCACGCACTCCCTCTTGTGGGCTTCAAGTGAAGGGTTGGAGCAGACACAGGGAGGGGCTGGCCATAAAAAGCTGATCGACCATCCCGTCTGCCTGTGACTCAGTAACAATCACAATCAGATCGCTGGCTCCTTGGCCTTTCATACACAAGCTCGTTATGACACACAAACAGTTATCAACTTTCCTCCATGGCCTAATCAACATGACTCCTTTGATAAATTTCTTTGTTCACCTGCATGGCCATTTTAAACAAAAACAGAGATGACTAAAACCACAAACAGTTACTATGAGCGTCAGGCCGTGCCATTTTGGAACATCAAGTGTGTCATTTTCATTGAGTGAATGGCTGAAACACACACTGCTTCGGTCTGTGGGAGGTGTTGCCTTTGTGTACTGAGGAATCAGGATGACACAAGGCAGGTAGCAGACTGGCAGCGCAGGAGTGTCAGTTGTGGAAAGGTGTTAAAAAATGTTAAAAAGGAGAATGAGAAATGCATGGATGAGTGGAGTAGGTGACAAGAACAAAAGACTGTGAGCTGGGAGGAATACTGAAGTAAAGGGAGCTGAGCTGCAGGAGGACAATGTCATTACTATTGCCTTACAGAGATCGATTGGCTATGCAGCGCCACCTGCCCCATACACCCCCCTCCTGTCATTGGACTGAATGCTAACAGTCACCTTCACATCTTCTGAGCAAAATAAGGAATGAGTGCTACTCTGTCCATCAAAAATCTGTTTTTTTTTTTTGTTACAGTGGTGGAAATTACAACACACTTTATCAAAGTCATTATATTTATTACTGAGTTCTTATAGTTATTATCCTATTTGACTGGTCAATTGAATTTAATGGGTTTAATCCAAACCTCAATAACTCCAAAAACAAACAGTCTATAAACAATGGCACTTGAACCTACAAGATGTTACATCAGTGGAAAGGAATAATGGCTCCAATAAATAGACAAAATATTATTGTACACATTAAAAAAAAAAAAAAAAAAAAAAAAAGGGCAGTATTTTTAAAGTTGGATTATGTTCATCAATCTTTACCGAGACAGACTGTGAAATTTATTTTACAGTTAAAGTGTGCCCTGGCTATAAAACATTTGAGAATCCCTGCCTTACCGCATGCTTGAAATGTGCCAACAACAGTAAGAAAATAGCAAGGCAAAACTTTAGTGTGATGCTACTTAATAATAAGCAGCTGCTACATTTTCTACTGACCAAACAGATCATAGTCCTGTTAACTTGATTTCTACTGGCTCATGGTATCAAAGCTCATGAATTCACACGTCAAAATCCACCGAGATAAAGTTGAAGCGGAAATAACAGCTACCAAATGCCTTTAACGTCACGTGTCCTTTCCCCTTCAATGAAGGGGTTGTGTTGTTCTGTTGTGGGTTTGGTCTGACAGCTAAAAAAGCGGAAACGTATCATTTTCAGGTGGCTTTTACAGTGTTGTGAAAAAGTATTTGATTTCTTCTGTTTTTGTGTATCTCTCATACTAAATAGTTTTAGATCTTCAAACAAAATACATAAACACAAAGACAACAAAGACAGAGTAAACACACAATACAGTTTTTATTTATTTATTTATTTTTAACTGAAGCTGAAAAAGTTATCCAACACCTATCACCCATGTGAAAAACTAACTGCCCCCTTAAACTTAAAATCTGGTTGTGCCACCTTTAGCAGCAATAACTGCAACCAAACGCTTCCGATAACTGGAGATCAGTTTCACTTACTTCTAGAACTAGGACTTACTCCTATGCTTTGGATCAATGTCTTGCTGCATAATCCAGTTGCATTTGAGTTTCAACTCATGGACTGAAGACCGGACATTCTCCTTTAGGATTTTCTGGTAGAGAGCAGAATTCATGTTTCCCTCAATTATTGTAAGTTGCCCAGGCCCTGAAGCAGCAAAGCATCCCCACACCATTACACTACTACCACCATGCTTGACTGTAGGTATGATGTTCCTTTTGTGGAATTCGGTGTTTGGTTTACACCAGATGTAACAGGACTCCTGTCTTCCAACAGTGCCACTTTCAACTCATCAATCCACAGAACATTCTCCCAAATGGTTTGAGGATCATCAAGGTATGTTTTGGTAAAATTCAGACAAGCCTTAATGTTCTTCTGGGTTAGCAGTGGTTTTCACCTCACCACTCTTCCATGGATGCCATTTTTGCCCAGTGTCTTTCTGATAGTGGAGTCATGAACAGTGACCTTTATTGATGCAAGAGAGGCCTGCAGGTACTTTGATGTCCTTGGCTCTTTTGTGACTTGCTGGATGAGTAGTTGCTGTGCTCTTGGAGGAATTTTGGAAGGTCGGCCACTTCTGGGAAGGTTCACTACTGTGCCGAGTTTTTCCATTTGGAGATAATGGCTCTCACTGTAGTCCTTTGGAGTGCCAGAGCCTTTGAAATAGCTTTGTAACCCATCCCAGACTGATGTATTTCAATCACCTTCTGCCTCATCATTTCTGGAATTTTTCAACTTTGGCATAATGTATTACTGGGTAAGACCTTTCAACCAACATCATGCTGATGAAAAAGTTCTATTTAAGTGTTGATTTGATTGAACAGGGTTTGCAGTAATCAGGCCTGGTTGCATCTAGTCCAGCTGAACCCCATTATGAATGCAGTTTCATAGATTTGGGGAATTAGTAAAGCCCAGTTGGTATTGGATAACTTCTTTGCTTCAATAAATAACATTACCATTTAAAAACTCTATTTTGTGTTTACGCAGGTTGCCTTTGTTTCATCTTAGATTTAGTTTTAAATTCTGAAACAATTTAGTATGAGATATACACAAAAAGAAGAAATCAGGAAAAATATTTTTTCACAGCACTGTATATTGCAGAAGGATGGGGTCATCATTTGCAAATGCTACACCTAAACTGTAGATCTTGGCACCTCTGCTGTTTGTTACTAGCTCAGCTTTCCCACCATGTGATTTTCAGTAAAACTGCACGAGTGACAAGAAAAGATTTTATACATTTTATATACCACATATTAGTCTGGGGGGGGAAATAAATGCCTCATTTGACTTCTGAACAAGGGTCAGTGCGAAATGCAGCACTGTTTAACACCAACCTGTAGCTAGTGGCTTAGTGTACCCATTCTTTCCAACAAATATCCAACCACCCACACCTCTGCTTGGAGAGGAGAGCAGAGTATAAAACAAACCACAGTCCAGCATAAAAGACATACACCCTGAGCACATACTCTCCTGGATCCATAACGACAATTGCCATTTCTATTTTTGGGCATTGTCAGGGTCTGCTTAACATCTGTCAAACACCTTCACGCCTGGATCAACTCACTGTTACAGCTTGCTAGAATGTTGGGGGAAGAATGCTTACACACCCAGGCAGTGAGGATTCTCTCAGGAGAAACAGATCAAGGTAAAGTGTAAGGATAGATTTATTTTTGTCTACAGTACACGATTTTACAAACTCGTTGTAAAGCTTTGAGAATACGCAAAGAGAAACACTGACCCCTGGAGGGCATCACCATCACCACAAAGCACTTCATGAAATATATTTGTGACAGGATTTGAAATCTAAAACAGCATTCTCCCTATTGGGACAAACACCTAAACAATAACAGAGTTATTTCTTCATTTGTATCCAAAGCAGACAATTAACAAGCTAGTGTTTTTCCCTAAAGAATGAATTATTTAAATTTTGTGAAATAATTATTATACCACAGCACAGCTTTCCTGATTTCTTGGTTCTGATAGGTCAGAAGCTGTTAATTTTCTGTAACAGCAGGTCTGACTGTAGTTGAAGCTACAAGTTTTTTTTTTTTTTTTATTAATGCACTCATTCTATTAAGTAACAGCTTATTCAGTGACTTGTGAGAAAAAGAGTGAGAAAAAGAGTGGCTGGTGAGGGGATAACTGTTTATAGCAGCAGTAATGTGATAGCAGACCTGAACTTGTTTTAAATATAACTATAAATGGATAAAAAGTAAAAGGTGTCAATCATTAATAAAGAAGCAATTACTATTGATGGCAAATGACTGTGGTATAAGTAAGGGATAATCCACGGCTAAGTGTGCGTTACACGGTTTTAATGCACAATGTGGAGGCAAAGAACCACCCGACGCGAAGAGGTGGATTAAAATCGTGTAATGCACACCTACCAGTGGATTATCCCTCTAATACCATGGTCACTTGCCAGCATTGACAAGTTAAAGCTGTCATTGATGTTTGCAGTGCAAAATGTGAATGAAAGGATAAAAATAACGGTTTAATTTTTCATTTTTTATATATGGGTCATTAGATCTAGAATTCTGCCCGCTCTAAATCATACATAGAGATAAAGTAGTGCGATAAGATTACATTTATTTGAAGGAATTATAATAAATAGTTATTACAGAGAAAGAGAGAGAGAGAGAGAGAGAGAGAGAGAGAGAGAGAGAGAGATGTGCGTGTGTGAACTACCCATGTCTGTGCCGCGTCTTTACTAATAATGAAGTTGTCTGTTTAACTACTGTATGCAACTGTAAATGTATGTTACTATGGTAGCAGTTGTTTATAGGCAGCACAGTAATTTAGAACAGTGATTAACCTGATTGGAACTACCTGCGCATTCAACTGTTTGAATGCACTCGTTCCATCAAATCAGAATCGAGTATTCAGATAGACCATGGTATAACAGGAATAAAACACCACAGGACAGACTGTTATAGGAAAATAATCGACCTTAAGGTGGTAACAGTTCACTTCACGTCAGGTTGCATCACACCACCCTGTCATCGGTTATTCTCCTATAAAATCATGCCCTGTCACGTTTTATTCCTTATCTAAAATGTTACAAATCAAATGATCTTTTTCATTAAAATAATTTTTCTGATAAATATTAAACTAATCACTAATGAGTCTGACCAACACATGAACTGCCATTAATGACTTTTTATAAATTTGCTATCAACATGTTCAAGCATAGCATGAAGTAGTAGTTTAGAAAATCTGACTCGGGCCTGAGGATGTTTACCTGTTAATGGTGTGTGACGAGGTCTCAGGATTGCGACCCATGCACTCCAGGGCCGCAGAGTAGGACGCCAAGTTGGGCTTCAGGCCTGCCTCCTCCACCAGAACGAATAAGCGGCCAATGTAATTCACAGATCCCTACAACACACTCAATAGAATATTTGATTGCAAAAGATTGCAATAGACAACATCTGCGTTGTCAACATAGCATGTAGCATGTCTGGTGAATCGCGGCATTCATTTATAGATTACAAGACTACAGAGCATCCTTGGGTTTGTTCTAAGATAACAAGCGCTGACTGTACATATAATATTATATAACATACTGCAGCTCCATATAAATGCTCAAAACAGTGAGTTTGCAGTAGTCGCTCGGGGTTTGCTCTCACCTTCTTGGCCCACATCCTCATCATGATGTTGTAGGCGCTGATAGAGAGCGCTTTGCGTTTGCTTAGGTGTCGGTGGTGAAAGAACAGGCAGCGCTGCGCTCGCTCCACATCCCCCGTAAAAACACACGCCTCCAGGTAGCAGCGCAAGTTTAGCTGCGCATCACCATAACAGTTCCCGTCTTTATCTTCTAGAAGTTTCTCGGCATTGGTCGGACTCCACTCACCGATCATTTCTTTGAGCTCTTCGACTTCAGCCAGCTCTGCAGCTCTGGAAAGTTCTTCAGGATCCTCTTTCAGTGTGGTTGCACTTGTACAACGTTTAGACACCTTTGGTTTTAAGTGTTTGGACTGAGGTGTTGGAGCCGTTGTGGACTCGGGTTCGGGTTGTTTGCTCTTTTTGGCAGTAGAGATTGTTTTCATGGATGTTCCAGGAGCCATCAGATTTCCTTTACTGCTTTTTGCTGCTGCTGTTTTGTTGCGGAGTTTCTGCTGCAGAGACGACTGCTTTTTAGATTTGTTTGACTCCTCAAGCTTGAGTTTCTCAATCCAGCGGCTCGTGTGTGTTTTGGAGGGCGGGTTATCTGAAGTGGCACTTTTTTTAGTGGACTGAACAGCTTTAGGAGTTTCTGATTCTGTCTTTTGACTCTTCACTGGAGCACCTCTTTTTTCTCCCTTTGGCAATTTGACAAATTCAACCTTCACATGTTTTACATGTAAAACATCAGACTGCAACTGCTGCATCCGAGCCTCGAGAACTGCAGTTGAAAACAATCAACGATACAGTTATTCCAAAGATGATCAATAACTGCACCCCCAGAGCTATAAACATCTCACTTCAATATATTAATTGAATAGGTAAATAAGTTTCATTTATAAACAATGATACAGTTTTCTATTTATTTACAGATCATAAGACCAGGAGAAAGCTAGTGCTATGTAGCAAATTCATAACTAATAAGTGAAAAAAATTCATTCATTGCTTCTATAATGTTCCATTTCAAATTGACAGCAGAAAAAGGTAAATTATATTACATACCCTGAATCTTTTAACTGTGTGAAATATTTTTTTTAAAAATATTAATATTAAACATTACTCTCTAGTATAGAATGAAAACGTCTTCCTGGACTGGTAAAAAAAAATGTATTTACATGATCATCAGTTTGATTCTTTAGTTTTGCACTAGGTGTACAAGGCTAATACTGGCAACAAGTAACTCATCAGCCTTAGATACTCTAGCTGCCCACTAGCTTCAGGATCTGATTGGCTCCCTGCACATGCCTACTCTGATTTTCTATGAGGAAAACATTTATACACTGTGACGCAATAAGCTTTTCAGCACAAGATAATGTAACTTTATTGAAAAAAAACAAATATTAATGAGAAAAACCATTGAGTAAATTATATAATCTCTTGCATTTGCTGATAGGCTATGGGAAAAGGTCTGTGGGTGATCATCTGCCATGTCAGTCAAACTGCCTCCATTTGGGAAAGTAAAGGTTTCATGGCCATATTTATTGACACAGTGTATTGTACCAGACCCTCCAGCAAATGCTAGTGAAAAAAATCTCTTTTCCTAAATACCTGTACATAACCCAGTTTTCACAATCTTGTTTCAAATTATGTTATTAAACACCATAACCTCATCTTCCATCCATCCATCCATCCATCCATCCATCCATCCATTTTCCGCACCACCTATCCTACACAGGGTCGCAGGGAGCCTGGAGCCTATCCCAGGGAATTCGGGGCAAAAGGCAGGGGACACCCTGGACGGGGTGCAAATCAATCACAGAGCACAATCGCACACACGCTAACACACCCATTCACACACTACAGACAGTTTGGAAATACCTACAACGCATGTCTTTTGACGGGAGGAGGAAACCAGAGTACCCGGAAGAAAACCCCTGAAGCATGGGGAGAGCATGGAAACTCCACACACTCAGGGTGGAGGTGGGACGTAATCTCATCTTTACACAAATAATTTTGTGAAACAGTAGCATCTGTCTGTATTTATATATTTAAGTTTAAAGTGCAACCATATCATCTTAATAAACCCGTAAACCAGTAAAGGTTTGTTCATGTTTACAGATTACAGTAAGTCATACTGTGTTCTGAACCTCTCGTCAAGAATGTGTGACTTTACAAAAGGTGCATATATTAGCAAAAAAAAATTCTGGCTCCAATGACTTGTTTGCTAGATTAGTCTCGTACTTCTAGGCCAAAACTATGCAAACAAGTCCTAGCTGATTAACTATGTTTATAGTAGTCAAAGATGGATTGTCGATCTTATGCCATCAGATCTACACTTTCTGAATATTAAGGTCACACGACCAAGAGAGGAAAGAATAATACCGTCCAACAAATGAGACTGTTCCCACACCCGTCTTTTCCCATCTTCCTTCTTTGGAATAGCGGAGTAGTGCCTTTGGTGTAGTGTTGTCCATGGGTTATCTGAGAAAACAGAGACAATTAAGATCAACTGAATGATAGGTTAAAAAAAATAGAAAGAATAAAGTGTGACAAGGTTTCAGGAGTCCATCAGAAGGGATGTTTCAGCCATAATGGGTTTTGGTGGTATTTAGTACTCACCAGAAAACCACTAATGAACACACACAGGAATCTTAAGGAAACTATTGAGCCAAATCCAATTAAAGGTTGAAACCATGAGAGTTTCTCAATGGATTGCAACTGGTGTTTTGTTTTGTTTTTCAGCATGGCTGTTTCTATGTACAACTTCTTATCCAAGTTCTACCCTGTCAAACGATGAAAAGAGACTATGCTAGCACCACAGCTAATCATATCATTTGGGTGGTGGATTATTCTCAGTATATCTAAGATACAGACATGGTATTGTATGTTTGGCACTGGTTTCTCCATTCAAATCATATCTGGACAGTGGTGGTCCTGCTCCATTAATGGATGGGGTAGAAGGGTGTATAGCAACAGATCCTGCTGACAAAAACAATAGAAACCCTCAAAGAATTTGTAATGGTTTTAATGGGAATGGTCTTTACTGGTAATTTGTTGCCTTCTATTTGTGGCATGTTATGTCTACTGGATACCATTAAGGACCAATAATGGTAATGGTTTTAATGGTTAGCTGATGGTTTGTAATGGTATTTGTAGTGGGAAACCATTAGAATTTCTCTGATGGTTTCTTTTTTTGTTTTGTTTTTCCCCACATGGGTTTACATGCCAAATCTGCCAATGACTGTAACTACATGGCAGCTGCAGCCAGTAAACAGGCTGCTCGATTGCACTGAGTGTACACAAACTCAACTACCAAGGTGCCCTGATACATTTATCAACACATATAGCTTTATTTTTCTTAAATTAAGAAAAGGATACAAATTATTTAAGTATTGCTACAATGCTAGCATCGTTAATAACTTGGTAACACATTCTGGGGAATATAATAAATGGGTAAATATAATTGTTGGCCATGTAAATATGGGTTAAATCACAATTCGTCTACATTTTCACACACAGTGTCCTACATTGCGTGTGCATGCCACTATGTAATGCTCTGTGTAGTGCTTTTATAACGTGACTACGAAGCCATTTGGGATTAACGGGCAGCCAGGATAAATATGTAATAAACTTAAGCTAAGACTTATCATTTTCCACCTGGAAGAACAATATACAGCACCCAGCACGTGCCGTGCTTCTACCGTTAGCTACTATTATGAATTGCAAGTTCATATTTAATAGTCATGTTAATTACCTCTTGTTCCTCTCTCGCTGTTATTCCGGAGTCTGAGGCAGCTTTGACATTGGCTGACATTTAATGTAAGACGAGCACTTCTTTCAAACATGAATCTACCGCACAAGTGTTTCGGAAAAGCGCACAATCTTAAAAGTGACATTTCGGCATGTTCAAGAGTTCACAACAGCCGCATTACTCTCTCAGTAGGCGGCCATTTTGATTCAGACTCGATCAGAAGACCGTCGACGGTTGGCGTTCAGGACAGCTAGATGATCACAGGCATATCAAGTTCCAGTCACTCCCGTGCTCTAGTGTTAGCTACACCTACCATTAGAGGCTGTATGGTGCTGTAGCCAAGAAATATCCATTATTAAACATTGTTTGCATATACATTTGAATTGTTCGTTAACTGTTTAATCTTTTAAAAAATAAAACTTGTGGTTTACCTGTATACCTGTAGGTGGCAGTCTTCCCTAGTATGCCTTTATAAATTTGTCCAAAGTTAGAAATTCAAAGGCAGCTGGTTGTTTGACATACGTTAAATTTTCCTCAAGTCAAACAAAGAAGCTGAAATCACACATATACTGCTTATACACTGCTTATGATTATAGAGTAGTAATTACAGTGAACTAACATGCTAGTAGAAAAAATAAAATAAAATAAATAAATAAAATTGGCCAGTCAGTGACCCCATTTTAAAGACCCCAAATTCTAGTTACTGCCTCTCTGGCAAAGAATTCCTATAGTGGATTTAGTAGAAATTAAAGGCCTCCTATCTAAAAACATTCACAGCTCATGACTACAAAAAATAAGTGCACAATCCACACGATGCTAGCAAATCAATATAAAAACAGCTAATAATACAAAAACATATATCATACATGACATATAATTATTATATACTGTATTAAAGAGGGGAAAAAAGCACATAGATTCTTTTTAATTATACACTCAGCAATGCTTTTATGAATCATCATGTGCAAGAGGCACTCTGCACATGTCTAAAGAGAGGACTGGGCTTGTGCATAACACTGCAACTTATTAAAGTCAAGAGCTATAGTCAAAACCATGCATCTAACCTAGATCGCTATGATTTGGTGCACACAAGGGCAATGAACCCATTATCCCCTAAAAAAGTGTTCGCAAATTGTTGGGTTCTTTATGTTCACTTAAGAAGAAGAACCCTTTATTTGTCACATATACATTACAGCAGAGTGAAATTCTTTTTTTTGCATATCCCAGCTTGTTAGGAAGCTCGACTTGAATGTTGGTGTGCAGAGGATTGATTTCTATATTTTCTTTCACAGGTTTAGTAAATTATTCCTCACATAACAACTAATTCACTCTATCCACTTACACATGTTACGCAGGAACAGTGAGAACCATCACACATCGCAACAACACCACAGCATGGCTGAATACACCACCACAAACATTCCAAACACCCAGTTCCAAACAGGAAGCTGAAAGTCAGCCTGTACTTTAAACAAATCAAAGAACTATGCCTACCAGCTAAGCATGCTGGGAAGTATTCAAATGAGCAAATCCTTAATTTGACTCAGTGACGCCAAAGGTCTTACTTATAAAGTCTTACTTTGTTAATAGTACAAGACATTAGACAATGATAGTCATAATGATTGTTTGAAAGGGCCATATTTTGTATTTATTTACAGTGGGATGGATTCTGGGCTGGTTTTTGGTTGGCCATTGGGCCAGGTTTCTGCAACCATAAACAATTTCACTGATGGCTTTGATATACAAATTTATGTGGGTGATCAGATATGATTGTGAAAAGAAATATAGATCTATGGCTTTTAAATAGGTAGTGAATGTCTTCTGTGATGACCAAGAGTTGCTTTTTTAAAAAATATTAAATAAGAAACATTAAGTAACTTTAAGGGTGTTGGGCTATTAACTATTAAACAATAATAACTAATAATGGGCTTTTCAACAGAATGTTATATTTAAGACACTTGTGAAAATGCGCTCTAAGAATAGTGTGAAATTTAGTCTCAACACAACTGTTATTGCAAGTCACATTTAACTGTTATAAGCATACCTCACACTGTGACAGCTCACACAGTCAGTAAAAGTGGTCAGCAAGTGATGTGTGTGTGTGTGTGTGTGTGTGTGTGTGTGTGTGTGTGTGTGTGTGTGTGTGTGTGTGTGTGTGTGTGTGTGTGTGTGTGTGTTTGTGGGTGGGAAGCCGAGGGTGTTTGGTGTCACAGCACAGTTCATGAGCTTGCCTCCTTTTCGTTTTTGATGTTTTCTGGCCCTTGTCGGCGTCTGCCACTTAGCGCTGGTGTGACAGTCATTGCCCGGGGAGAGACTGTCAACAAAAGAAGAGAAGACAGGCATTCAATCCTGTAATAATAGCTCAACCAAAGCAGGTCCACCATTCTCATGGACTTTGATCACAGGACCTGCATGCACACCTATGTGGGAGCTATTTATTTGTTTTGCAGATTTGAAGACTTTCAGTTGGACAGATGAGACTTTGTGCACGGTTCTTGTTAGATAATGCTTTTGACATCTGTGACCCTCAGGAAAGGGAAAAAAAGGAGTTTGGAATACTGAAGTAGCTGTTCATAGTGACTTGAACTCTGTCTAGACACCTCTAAAACTCTTTTTTTTTAAAATACAGTTCACAAGTGTTGTATAATTAAGGGTGCTATTACAAATTATGCTGTACAATATATCTTTAATATTCATTTACATGGATTCCTTAATCCTGTAATTGCATGTCGCAGTTTAGCAAAGGCTACATAATGGAAATTAACCATGATTTTTTATTTATTTATTTATTTATTTTTGTGAGGAAAAAAAATAGCACTGACGTAATATTCAGGTAATTGAGTAATTGTACTTTGTTTGTTGTACTTAAGTATTATTTTGGCATATTTCTACTTTATTTGAGTATTATTGAAATTTCCAAGAAAAACAACTCTTTATATTTTTAATTAGACTTTCAAAGTACTTGTTACAAATCTTGATGGTCTTGTCTCTCATCCAGCCAGTGACTGTACACTATATATCAATTAATCTGAGTCAGTTTAGCACCCAATCATTTCAGTTTAGAGTTCATTCAAGCAAGTTCATTAATGTGGAACAAACAATCAAGAATTGCAACAAATCGTCATCTGCTCTGAACTTTTCATCCTACACAATGTAGTTAATGCTACAGCTACACACACACACAGGTTATATGTACAGTGGGGGGAAAAAGTATTTGATCCCCTGCTGATTTTGTACGTTTGCCCACTGACAAAGAAATGATCAGTCTATAATTTTAGTGGTAGGTGTATTTTAACGGTGAGAGACAGAATAACAACAAAAAAATCCAGAAAAACACATTTCAAAAAAGTTATAAATTGATTTGTATTTTAATGAGGGAAATAAGTATTTGATCCCCTATCAATCAGCAAGATTTCTGGCTCCCAGGTGTCTTTTACACAGGTAATGAGCTGAGATTAGGAGCACTCTCTTAAAGGGAGTACTCCTAGTCTCAGCTTGTTACCTGTAAAAAGACACCTGTCCACAGAAGCAATTAATAAATCAGATTCCAAACTCTCCACCATGGCCAAGACCAAAGAGCTGTCCAAGGATGTCAGGGACAAGATTGTAGACCTACACAAGGCTGGAATGGGCTACAAGACCATCGCCAAGCAGCTTGGTGAGAAGGTGACAACAGTTGGTGCGATTATTTGCAAATGGAAGAAACTGTCAGTCTCCCTTGGTCTGGGGCTCCATGCAAGATCTCACCTCGTGGAGTTACAATGATCATGAGAATGGTGAGGAATCAGCCCAGAACTACACGGGAGGATCTTGTTAATGATCTCAAGGCAGCTGGGACCATAGTCACCAAGAAAACAATTGGTAACACACTACGCCGTGAAGAAGTGAAATCCTGCAGCGCTCGCAGGTCCCCCTGCTCAAGAAAGCACATGTACAGGCCTGTCTGAAGTTTGCCTGAATGATTCAGAGGAGAACTGGGTGAAAGTGTTGGGGTCAGATGTGGTCAGATCTCTTTGGCATCAACTCAACTCGCCATGTTTGGAGGAGGATGAATGCTGCCTATGACTCCAAGTCATAACACCATCCCCACCGTCAAACATGGAGGTGGGAACATTATGCTTTGGGGGTGTTTTTCTGCTAAGGGGACAGGACAACTGCACCGCATCAAAGGGACGATGGACGGGGCCATGTACCGTCAAATCTTGGGTGAGAACCTCCTTCTCCTTCAATGACTTGGAGAGGATCTGCTAAGAGGTGTGGGACAAAATCCCTCCTGAGATGTGTGCAAACCTGGTGGCCAACTACAAGAAACTTCTGACCTGCCAACAAGGGTTTTGTCACCAAGTACTAAGTCGAAGGGGTCAAATACTTATTTCCCTCATTAAAATGCAAATCAATTCATAACTTTTTTGAAATGCGTTTTTCTGGATTTTTTTGGTGTTATTCTGTCTCTCACTGTTAAAATACACCTACCATTAAAATTATACACTGATCATTTCTTTGTCAGTGGGCAAACGTACAAAATCAGCAGGGGATCAAATACTTTTTTCCCCCACAGTGTGTGTGTGTGTGTGTGTGTGTGTGTGTGTGTGTGTATATATATATATATATATGGGGATCGGGATAATTATGCACAGGTAATTCTACTCAAGAATTACCCTCACCTTCATCCCCAAACTTTGTCCCCTGTTAAAGCCTTTGCTAAAACCACTCCATAGTTAAAACCCCACAGTGTAACTGTGCAAATTAAAAATAAACGAATCTTGACTCTTGTTAAAGCACCACAGTAAAGCCATAGTACTGTATGCTCATGGTTCAGAGACTGATCAGTAAATTCATAGTGTATTGTCTCTGAGTGAATTGAGGTTTAAGTGGGTGCCAAATGTTCATTTCATGTTGGCATGTTAAACGTACAGCTGTCATGCAAGCAAACTATTATGTCTTAACACTTTACACACCACATTTGAGAGGTGGATTGCCTGGAATCAGTAAAATGCTATCTAGTGTTTGTATGCTAGATATCTCACCTATCAGCAGGGGTGGCTCATATCAATAGGCTAGAGGGGCTAAGCCGCCCTGTCTTTCAAAGATTAAAAAATGTTGGTTTTTTCAATATTTCAATATATGTCATTTTTGGCATCCACATCGTCTAATTTGTGGTTAACAAATGTTTTAAAGTTGATTATTTGAACAAAAGAATTTTAGCTTTTCTACTTGCTGGGTTTACTATTCAGAGGAAACATTCCAGAAGAGCATTACAGGTTTGAAAAACTCTGTGTGTGTGTGTGTGTGTGTGTGTGTGTGCGTGTGTGTGTGCGTGCGTGCGTGCGTGCGTGTAATAATTTGCCCCAATTTTATTTTTTATTTAGAGCTCAGCAGTGGCAGCTTGGTGGTGCTGGTATTTGAACTGATGATGATAATGGTGATGTAATTATTATTATTATTATTATTATTATTATTATTATTATTATTATTATTATTATTATTATTATTCATCCATCCATCCAATTATCCTACACAGGGTCATACGGAGCCTGGAGCCTATACCAGGGAACTCGGGGCACAAGGCATGGGACACCCTGTGCAGGGCACAATCACACACACTCACACACCCATTCACACACTATGGACATTTTGGAAATGCCAATCAGCCTACAACACGTCTTTGGACTGGAGGAGGAAACTGGAGTACCCGGAGGAAACCCCTGAAGCATGGGGAGAACATGCAAACTCCAGACACAAAGGGCAGAGATGGGAATCTAAGCCACTGTGCCCCCCTATTATTATTATTATTATTATTATTATTATTATTATTATTATTATTATTATTATTATTAATTTATTATTTATTTTATTATTATTATTTATTTTTTTATTATTATTTATATTTTTTTAATCTGATGTCTTTGGGACATAATCTATTGGTCAACACTAATAGTTTAATTGTTGAGCTCTTCATAGATTTTATCCCTCCCATCTAATATCACCACCAGCCACCACTGCCCTATCAGATATGCCACGTTCACTCTTTTCTCTTCAAAAATGTCTCACTTTGAAATCTCTATTCATTGTAGGGAAGAAGCGTGCTGTTGATCAGACAGATTGCCCTTATCACAGATACTACAGACAATAGAGCATGGTCACAAAGCAGGAAATGCAAATGGTGCCCAGTGGTGGCGGTGGCAGTCAGGTCCTGAATTAGAAACGGATGTTTATACAAGCAGTCTGGCAGTGTGCCATGGAACTTATCTTGGGCACCTGCTTTGGAGGAAAGGCAATGGACATCTTGAATAACTTCACTCTGATATTACACACACTGCTTTATTTTTTTATTTTTTTATTAAGGAAATGCTATTATTTTTAAAAGGGCTGTAAAATACACAGCCATGAAAGAGGGCAGGACAGTTTTTTTTGTGTAGTGTGGCTGTGAAGGAAGACAAAGCAATAAAATAAAGACACATTTCAACAACAACAACAAAAAAAACTAGCAGCATGGGTGATAAATGATAGGAGAGGCAGAGTTGAAAAGCGAGTCATGGGAGTTCTAGGATTGAAACGGTGAGTTCACAGGAGAGAGAGAGAGAAAACAATAATGGAAGCTGTTTGAGGGATATTGTCAGTACTAAGAGGGAGGTCGGGTTTCAGGCTCTTTTTGAGGACTTCGATGATACAAAACAGGCCTCATTACTGAGATATTATCTCCATTCATACACTTCCAGAGCTGCTCGGAGCCCTGCTGGGAAAGATTAGGTTGCTTTCGCTTGTGAACATCCTTCCCAGCTGCGGAGGTTTTCTAAACTTGGGGCACACCCAGACATTCTAAAACATCATTTGAGCACACGGAGCTGTTTAAGACCTCATAGCGTAATATGTGTATATTTAGGACTCAAACATGGGTGTGAAATGGTGATCCTTAGAAAAATATTTAATATACCAAAATCTCTCTCATGGAAATTTTTCTGTATTGAGCACGAGCTTCACATTTCAATTCACAAAAGGCCCAATCATTTATATTTCAAAATGATAGTATGCAAAAAGTGTGATCCTTGTACTAAATCTCAGGGATCTCACCATACAGTAGTATGCTAAATGAAACAAAGTGTCCTTGTTTGCACCGTGTTTCTCAGAGCAGTGACCAGAGTGCACGGCTGAATGTGGTGATATCTGCAGCCACATCTGACGTTCAGATGGACGACGAGACTTTGTTCTTAACCCCAAGGGCACACAGGCTTTAAAGTGAAACATCTTACAGTGCCCAGAATGATTTTAATTACCATTAATTTCCAAAAGGAAAGGGGCACAGAGACTTCCGGGGTGGTTTAGTGTTCCGGAGGGGCAGAGATTGCCTGAATGAAAGGGTTTCCTGCTCATATGGGACGGCTGAGAACAGACATCTGCTCATAGGCTAGTGGAAGGAGGACATTTCATTTGTTAACAGCACATAATAAAAATGAATCACCCACAGGTCTACGCAGGATTATTGCTTACTTCCAAAACATTTGGACACATGGCGCTAAACAAACTTCTTGATGGCTTTGGTCACCTTTAAGGAACGTGGAGAACGATTTCCATCCCCAGGGCTTGATAACAAGACCTGAACATCCTTGAACAATTACACAGACAACCTGTAATCATTCAGCTCTCCTGAACACAACTTCAAGTCATAAATTTTTTAAACAGATGGTAAATTTAGCTCTTGTGTAACCAAACCACAGTCAGTCTTACATAAATGCTGTACTGTTCCTTGAACAAGAAGAAACTAGCGTGAAGCGTGGCAATTACGATCGCTCTGTCCCGCTGTTTTGTGTGACAGAAGATGCTTGTGGATGCTGAGAGCACTTGGGGAACACTGTGGTGAGGTTTAATTGGGGGTAAAGGGTTGTGAATTTTTTTATGACGCCCAAAGCTGATGAAATGGGGTGGCGCTAAAGAAAACCTTTGATGCCCAAGACCCAGAACCCCAAAGGCCAACCAACACAAGTGGACAGGAATGAGTGACGGGCTGAGCTCAGACACTCCAGACTGCTGTCTCCACCAGGTTTTATGAGTCAAGCGTAAACCCCAATGTTTCTTCGTGATGTTACTACCTACTGTAATAAGTGTGAAGTGACAGTGGCCCCTCTTTCCCTGATGCACACTTCTTAAGTCCCTTTTCCATCCCTTCTCCCTCTTCATCCTCAGTTCTGCACAGATCACTAGAACCTTTTAAAGGGATAAAAGCACTTCCAATGAGCAGAGGCTTAATTAAGCACTACTGCTGAAGCATGCAACAACCAGTGTGTATAAATGGTAAATGAGTGGTAAATATTTGACATTGCGTCTCTGTACATGACGAGAAATGGGTTTCGGTCATTTCATACTTTTTAAAATATTATGAACCTGATATATTATTTGAAGTAAGGGTTACAAGAAAATCTAAATAAAAAAGTATAAACTAAACATGTTAATACTGAATACCATAAATAAATGAATGAGCAAACAATTAGACAACAAAATAATTAATTATTATTATTTTTGGTTTTTAAGGTTAACCAGGACAAAATAAATACAAGAAAATTATTTCCTCCATTTTCTCCGGTTTCTTCCCACCTCCTAAAAATATGCTGGTAGGTGGAATGGCTATGTTAAATTTCCCCTAGGTGTGAATGAGTGTGTGTGTGTGTGTGTGTGTGTGTGTGTGTGTGTGTGTGTGTGTGTGTGTGTGTGTGTGTTGTGCCCTGCGACAAACTGAAGTATTCCAGAGTCACACCCAGTATTCCCAGGATAGACTCTGGATCCACTGTGACCCTGACCAAGATAAGGTGGTTACCAAAAATGAATGAACGAAGGAATGAAGGAAGGAATGAAGGAATTAATGAAACTGGACGGAAATAACAAACAAAAGAACACAAAACTCATTAGTTTAATTTAAAGTTACATTTGTACCAAACATCATATCAAATCAAAGTGGCATTGCAGTGATATCCATGCTTATCTAAAGCTTTATATTTAAATGATGCATCTTTTGTTATGATTAATTATTTTATGGGAACATCTGGATAAGGCATAGTGATTGTAGATCATGATACACATGGGTATGCCATCAAGACCAATAACCTCCCAATAACTTGGGATACTTTTATATATTTGTTATTGCAGTTCTATTAAACAGTCACATTCTTTATAGTCTTCCATTATCTGTGATAATAAAACATAACATTCTCATTATTCTCTTTTAATTCTCATTAAAAGAGAAATGGCATGTGGGCAAAATAATAACATGAAACAGTTCTGTGGGTTGGAACAATTAATATAACACACACTACTCTTGTCTCATGCTGATTATCTTTAAGGGCATGGCAGTACAGGAAAAAGGTGATAAATGATTGAGAGGGTTATGCTTCTGCAGTGATTATGAATAAACCTGGACCCACCCATCTTCATTAGTCCCCCTGATATAAGCCCAGCCCAGGATAAAATGTGAGGGAAGAGTGAGCCACCCCGCCAAAGAGCAGACAGCAGGGCAAAGAGAAAGAGTGTGGACACCCAGCTACGGCTTTACAGCCTCTTTCGGTCACACAGACGTGCTCTCACTGCTTGTTCTCTCTCTCTCTCTCTCTCTCTCTCTCTCTCTCTCTCTCTCTCTCTCTCTCTCTCTCTCTCTCTCCTGCTCCACTCTCACTCCCTCTCTTTGACACACACACATAGACACACAATTTGCTCAACTCATTCACAGACACGGGTCAGGCGGCCTCACGTTTCACCTTGCTCTGCCCCTGGCTGAAGGGAGAGGGAGCCTCTGCAAGGTGCAGACATCCCACAGTGGTTTCACAGCCGGGTAAAGTCAAGTCAAGAGACCTGAGAACTCAAGGGAAACTTGAGAAGAGCTAGAACCTTCTTTGGAGATGGAATTACAAAGCGCTACATCACCTCTGCAGTGAAGTTGCAGGACAACAAGGCACACGGACTCAAGATCTTTGTACGTCAAATTCTGACTCACATCAATTTGGTTTGCCATGCTCTTTCCGAATGGTTCCTGGTGAAAGCACCTGCTGCTCACAGGGACTATACGCAGTGGGGTGACGAATGGGGAGCAACATCATGCCAGCTGTTTGTGCAAGGTGCACCTTGGGAGTGTGACCCACCATGTGCAAATGGACGGCGGCCGTTGCTGCTCACCGCGCCGACCTCAGCTCTTTCGGCTCAGCCCATATCAGGCTACCTCTTCTGCCTGGCGCTCTCCCCGTGCACCTTGCATGCGTCTCCTTACTCTTCTTTCTGGTCAGTGCAGCTTTTGCAGGATGCCCGGCCGGACTGGGTCATGACCCTCTGCACGTGCTGGCGCGGAGCACAAACTGCTCATGGACTCTGGAACGCCACACACGCAGTTACAACCACCTGGAGGGCGACGTGCGGCTACGACGCCTGTATTCCGCCAACAAGTTCTTCCTCTGCATTGACAAGACAGGCAAGGTGGACGGCACACGGCGCAAAAACTATCCTGACAGTGAGTACGCAGCAGTGATCTTTCCTCTTAGTCTCCTACAAAGGGTGTGGAGCTTATTATGTATCAGCCTTTACTTTTATTACCATGCATGCTCTTTTTATGGCCTTTTTATATCACTTGGGATTCCTCTGCACTTGGTTGGGTCAACAGATTTTACCTGCAATTGGTGTCATGATCTGCTGGCGCAAAGCATTGTTGGATATCCTTTGGAATATCCATGGGAAAGCTATGGCCATGTTTACAATGGAGTAGACTCGATGGCAGACATGTGCGATGGCTGGACATGAATACAAGAGCAGGGAGTGAGTGCTTTTGAGGAAACTCGCCAAGAATTTGGCCGCAAGATGTTATAATCACTTTATAATAAGGGTGATATGATAGTGTCTGGTAAGAATAGTATAATGCAGTATTTTCCATTACTCTAATATTTCACCTGTTTTTCCAAATTCCGGCTCCGAATTATCCACGGTCATAACTTTCCCATAACTTTTCCCCTTTTGAAATTGCAGGTGCAACAGCTTATTCATTTTCCTCAACATTTACTGGGACAAATTGCCAACATTTTCCTGTTGTCACTGGGCTTTCATGCTTCTAGCAAATCATAGCCACGCATGACCTACCACATTTAATTCTCAACAACTGGAGATTTGTCAATATGAGGTCATGTCAAGGGGTCAGTGGTCTGGCTTTGGCTTTTAATGGTCATGAGACTAAAACAAAGTAGTGGTTTGGGGGTCTGACCTTACTTTGACCAAAGTCTTACTTTGTATGTTTATATGTGTTGCTGAGTACCCTTTTTGCAAACAGTGTGAATCATCTCTTCCACACCAGTCACTCCAGCTGGGAGCACAGCTTTAGTCTGTTGGTGTGCAGCTGTCCAGATTCAATAGAAGTACATAGAATTGCAAGTGAATATCAATGCATGATACTAGGTGTGCAACAATGAGAAACTTAGGCAACACGTGACAAGCAATATGATAGACTTGTGATTTCAGGATTAGGTTCAGGAAACCCATGTGGACGTACATGTGACCGTAACAACTGAGTTAATATAATAAAACTCTAGGTGTCTGTTCATTTCTGCGGCCAGTATTGTGTTGTTATAGACCCGGGGAATATCTGTCACCAACAATTGCTTTCCGTAACTGTGGATTTTCTCAGTTCTTAGTTTCCAGGGCTCTGTCAGGTCTGCTTAGATGTTGCACATGAGTTTGGTGAGGTGAAATAGTGCAGCCCTCGAATGCAATTTCCACATGCATTTACCAACTATACTCTCATTTCCTGCTCCTAAATTTCAAAAGTGCCCCTTGAGTAGCAAGGGCCTCCTTTGCCATGGTATAATATATCTTGCATAACTCATGAATTGTTCTTATTGGTGCTAGTGAAAATAAAAAAACAACACCTCCCTAGCATAATAGATGACTTGGATTTATTGACAGTTTTACTGAGAATGTAAGGCAAGGCCAATCAAAGCATGTTAAACATTAATCAAATTAAACTACTGTACAGAATGCACCCAAACATAAACCTGGGCATATCTGATCCTTATTATTAATATATTCCTTAAAAATGCGTTATGTAATGCAGCAAAATACCTTCATACAACAGCCTTGAATGAGCTATTGTGTAAGTGTATTCTCATTTACACACCAGATCTTATTTCTTACATATACACTAGTGCTGTACTCATGGGTGGAGAGTGCTGGTAATGGTGCCATCCACCTTCATACCATCCACCTTCGTCCTCGGCATAGCCCCTGTGATCTGTCAACACGCTGCCAGAGCCCAAACAGGGGACATTCGTGCCCACCCCTGGCCCTACTCACTTTTTCCCTTTTTCCAGCCCCCGCTCCTGACTGCTCAGGTGCAAAAACAGTCAGAATTAGTCAACGAGCCCTCGGCTAATTGAGGTTGGAAAATATTGTATCAATTCCAGTGGAGTGGAACAGCAGAGGGAAGATGCAGAGCCATGAATTCAAAGAACAGAAACACAGAGAGAGAGAGAGAGAGAGAGAGAGAGAGAGAGAGAGAGAGAGAGAGAGAGAGAGAGAGAGAGAGGAACACCGGTTTAAAATATAGGTGGAATGAAAAAAGAGACGGGAGGTTTGTGTGGGAATGATAGTAAGCCAGAGCAGCTTTTGTGTCAGAGAAGTGTTTTGGTGAATGGAACAGTACCCATCTTGACTAGTGCTGGCAGTCTGAGCTGAATTAAAACCTGACCATGAGTTGAAGCAAACACATTTTTTTCAAATGTTCTGGATTTAGCACATGTTTGTTGACATGCCTATTTTTAGGAAAGCTCTAGTTTAGCCAATATAAAAGATAGAACCCTGACTCTGGAAAACAAATAATTTCTTACACAAGGAAATTCAATTCTGTGCTTTTGAACACCTTGTGCTGGCTATAGTTCCTGAATTTTCACTTTATTTGAAGTTAAAGTTTTGTAGTACAAATTGGTTTAGCAATGAATGGTTGAGATAAGGCAATTACAATGTTGATGGACAATCAGTGCAAATAAGTGAAGTCGTTCAGCATTTGATAAAGTGGTTATTGGTGGAACTCCACTTGTTTTGTACAGGACATAAAAACTAGCAAGAATGAATCATGGTTTAAGAGGTCGCTTACTAAACAAGAGATTTTTGAAGAAACACAGATCATAAACTCTATTCTGTCCTCTCAAGGGTCAATGGATCAAACAGCTAAAAAGCATTATCTTATATTCAAATGTTGAAGGGAAGAAAAAAAAACACCTTATCCACAACATTTTTTCTCCAACAGCAGTCCATTTGGAAGACAAAGTTGTTTTCCTTTTCATTATTCATGTCACAGGTACTTATGAAATATTGGTGGCAAGCAAGGCCAGGTTGCACAATCTTTTTTTTCCTCTTAAATGGGACTTTAAAAGGACACACTGTTAAAGTCTTGGGTGTGTGTGGCTAAAGACATCAAATGTTTGATTCGGGTCCAGGCTGTGACACTGCGCTCAGCCCTGTGGAAATAAAGTCATGTAACCGGCATAATCAGAAAAGTCACTTGTGTTAAAATATGCTCACTTTGCTGTATGCCAGGCCCTGTGACACCCCCCCCCCCCACTCCCCGACCCCCCTGTTTCAGCTGTATTTCCAGGGGCTTGTGTCATTTTTACCAAGTTTCCCCGTCGTAGTTCTGCATCTCCCTTTACACGCTGCCCTTTTCCTTTGCTGTGATTTCATAGGCGTGTTGCGCTTGGCCGCAAGTCACAGGAAGAAAATCATCCACCCGTTCTGAATATATTGTGGAATTATTTAAAACATATTTCAAGAAGCAAGACTGTCAGTCTACTGAGGCACGGACAAGCCACAGTAGGGAGATTGTACACGGCTAATGCTGGCGCGTAGGACCTTTAGCAGTCAGCAGAGGTGAAAAGGAATGTATATAGAAGTTATATTCATTATTTTGGCTCAAACATGTCAAATGAATCTTATTTTTTTGAAGAATGTGTTTTAACATGCATTAAATTACTCGTGTCCAATAACAAAGTGTGTCTCAGATTCACAGACTCATGAATTCAATACAGAAATGACAGTAATTATGGGAAAGACTTCACCAGTAATTTAGCGGTCAAGCACTGTATTTTGATGGACAAGATTGAGGCTATATACATATGTGAGGATTTTAAACAACTTTCCATTGATTCAATCAGAGAGGTTGATATTGGTATTGTAACTTCGTACTGCTATATAGTAGCACAAAATATTTTGTTGACACGTTGATTTTGGAACAGTTCTCTTTTAGCCAGGTCTTGCTATTTCATATCAATGCCATGTGCCTGAGAAAAAATAGCATACATGACCTCTGCACCTTTCCTCATGAGACATAAGTAATAATCTTAATTTAGCAAAACAGGTAGCCCTTTTCCATGTGGCGTTCAAATAATTCTTGAACAATCTAGTCAGTCTAATGTGTGGACCTTGTCCCACAAAGATGAGCCCAGACTAGACTTGTGCATGATTGATTTTTCCTTGCTCACGACTTATGCTGCATTCAAGGAGAAGTTGCAACTTGTAATAACTTGTTGCAACATCCCCACCTACAACCAGTAAAAGCCAATGAAAATGCCCCTCAAATTGAAATTTCGACTCGTTACCTTGAAATGGTCTTCTCAACTACCAGTCCCTGTTTATGGAGTGATGTCAAATCTACATGGCCGCGCTCACTGTGAACAGTGTACACAGTTACTTTATAGCAGTATTTGGCTTTAGAGCTGTCAATATACAGACACAGTATTTGGTTAAATCTATACAACTGACCACATTAAACGCTGTTTTGAGAAGGTAATACCAACGCTAGAGTTATCACTTACGTTAGCTGGCTAACTTGTTGCTAACGCTACTTGTTATTATCCACTGGCTAGCTCGTTGCTAAGCTACTCACTATTGTCCTACTCATTATTGCTGTACTGCAATTTCAGTCCAAAATGTTGCACTGCTCACTATAGTAGAATAGTAAAAATAGCCACTCAGGCCTGTAACTGTAAAAATGCTTTTTTTGAGCTTTAAGTGCTCTGACAGAGCAAACAAAAGCCATGCTTTCGTGTAGACGCCAATGTTGTTTTTTTCCACTTCGCATGTTAAATGTGCCAAGGTGGGTAATGGCGTTATTAAAACTTGCAAATTACCACTTACAAGGCACCACGTATACAGCATTACAGGTTTTTTTTGTTTTTTTTTTTAAATCGCAATAAGTTATTTTACTCTCCAGCTTTAAAAAGACAGGAAAACCAGCATTTCCACTATTTCAGGTTTAAGGACAGTACAGGAAGGTGTAATAATAATTGGATTTTTTTGGTGATTCTGCACAAATATTTAATAACTTTCTACTTATCATCAGCATTAAAATGATTTGTAAAGTGGTAGATTTGACAAAAGAGAAAAAGACTGCTCTGTTGTTATCTTTTTGAGCGATAACTAGTGTACGAGTTTCAGGTTTATTTGTCATGTGCACTCCAATATTAAATTGTGAGAATGTATTAGAGATTCCTGATTAAGCAGACATGCATGCCAGGTGATTCCAGACGCTTCTCTGAAATCTTAGAATGTTGCTTACTTTAAGCCCAAAGAGAGTTCCTGGGGCATATGGTGCCAAAGAGATGGAGAAAACGGGCCATTTAATCCTTTCAAACAGGGACATTGGGTCCAACTATAGTGGGAAAATGCTGAAAGTTCATCTCTTGCCAGTTGTTCTTGGCACTGAATAGAGACAAGGGAGAAACATGAAAGACACACACACACACACACACACACACACACACACACACACACACACACACACACACACACACACACACACACACACACACCTTGTAGGAGAAGTGTGGCAATAATATTTTAATTAGTATAACTTCTGCTATCCAAGAGCCAAGTTTGATACCATGAATGGACACAAAAAGTCGCAATTAGCGGTTACACATTTTTTCTTCTTCTCCAGTCTACCTTTGGCTTCATACTCAGTTTTACTAGGTTCATCAATATTTATTGAGTTATTGAATTTATTGAGTCTGACTCTATGTCCAGAATGCTTTTTTCTGCTTAATAAACAGGGTACTTAATATGCAGAGCTGTCTTTACTAGTAATGATCGAATTATCACACACAACATCGGGGGGTCAGAGCAAGCTGTGCAACACATATTGAAGCTTTGTGAATAAGGTCAGTAGAATTTGCATATTTAAAAGGCTAAGCAAGCCTATTTTAGCTTTGGTGTTTTAATCAGCTTTGGCATTTTAATCAGCTTCAAAAAGAACAATTATGTATGTAGTTGTGGTTCTGTGATTCCAGATAACTGCCAGAGGTGGTAAGAATCACCTGTATACTTTCTCGTGAATATATGCACACATGACGGGACCTTCCAAGAAAGTCACAAAGTGACACAGTATTTGCAATAAATACCGCTGGCATACAGCTGGCATAAGTTTTGGCCAAGTCTGTGATGGTTCTGAATGAAAAAAAACAACAACCTCAAAAAAAAAACAAAAAAACAAAAAAAAACTGGCAGTTACCACAGATACATATGTAACTCACATTCTGTTTCACCCAACTTATCCACTATGGCTAGTGAGAATCACCTGGAAAACACATGCCTCAGTGAGGAACCGACTCCCCTTAAGATTCTCTGGAATGATTTTTGGAGATGACTGCCACCCTCAAGCCACTGTGAGGGATGATGTTAACCTTGTAGAACCTGAGGAAGGTGCACTGTAATGGCCAGGTAGCAGCAGTGCATAATTCCTGAACTGCCACATCTCCAAGTATTGCGCATGAGGAAGAAACAGTCCTCATAGAGGGTCTGAGCGTCCAGCCCACCTATAGGCCTTGGTAGTGACATCCACAAACCAGTGTGGTACAGTTCCATCTAAGTAGAAATATAGGGCATGCGCTGTGCAGGACAAAGAATGCTCTGGATGTTTGCCTTTATAGAACATTCCAAGGTTACTTGGTTGGTTTACAAAATTGGTTAATATGACCAAAAGGACAGAAACTGGCATCCTTCTTCTAAATGAGAAAGTAGAGAACATTGAGTAGTTTTTGTTCTGGATTGTGGTGTTTACCTTTTCAATTTTCTTGGGTCAGAGTGACATTCTTGATTGAGTCTGATATCTTCAAGGTCCTGTGCTCTGAGAACATGGGGGCCAAACACAGAACTGTAGTTTGTATGTACCTGTTGAATCAGTGTCCATCATTCATTGAATAAACTAGCTATACATAAACTAGTTATATAAGCAGGGAGGATACCTTAACCACAAAGCAGCTTCTAGCAATAGTGTCAATATATGCAATTCACTTATTTGTTATTATTCATGGGTCTGAAGACCAGCATGTTTATCAAACCTTTAGAGAACTCTGATCCAGTGAACAATGAGATGGATACTTGGAATGCTGCATTCAAATTTGAAAATAAAGCACCTAAGAGGGCAGCTGCCTTCTGAGTGGGACAGACAAAAGTGGGAATGCGCAAAATAAATATACCTAAATGCTGCCCAAATAAAGATATTTTATGCACATGTACAAAATCATTGATGTAATGTTAGTAGAATGGGTATTGCTCCACTACACCAACAGTGTGCTAAACCAGCTAAATGGTGACTTTATTGAAAACTGATCCAAGACCAATTTTCTTTCCCCTCAATGAAAAGTCATTAGCACTGTTATTATAATGTTTTTATGCAGGATGTAAAACAACTATTAATTAGATCAGTTGGGAATCTGCAGCTAGGCTTACTCATGCAGCACCATATGCTGACTAACATCTGCCAAAGGAAACATTGTCGTTCTTTCTGCCTGCTGAGGCTAAATGAGCGAGAGCAGACAGGCGCTGACAGTCTCAGCCTCACTGTGTCAAGACTGAGGTACTGGCAGCATCTCTTTAGAACGCTCTGTGGGAATTTTAGGAGCTCTGAATTGACCTTTTGATTAAGACGCACGTTAACCCAGACAGTATAGTATTTTTTGGAAGCTGATTTCTCAGGACTACTGGGGATTCCCTTGTATTTACTTATGAGATTTCTGAGTTGCAGGTTCTCAGACCTACTGAACAAACTGAGCCTAACTGAGAAGATTGTGTGAACTAGTGATTTAATGTAAGCTTCCAGGAGAAGAGCGCTGAAAGCACAGAGGTTTATTACACCCATTAATCTTGAGCTATAACATGCATGAAATGGCATGCATGAGGCATGGTCGTCACACTTTTCCTCGACATAGGAAGTAAAGCATTTCAGGGGTTGAGAGACTTAACCCAGGCTCTGTAACTCATGGCCTATTTGATCATGCAAAATGGCTCCATTGAAACCAAGCCACTGTTTCATTGCTGACTAAGGTCAAATATGACATTACAAATCTCAGATGGCCAAATGATAATAAGAGAGTGGCACACCCACAATTTGGGTGTTCACATTTCAGCCAGGATTCCATGGACATTCAACTGATTGAGCTATAAAAGGTCACAAAAGGCAACTGTATATAAAAAAAAAGCATGAGTCATAGCAGACATATATGAAAATATCCCCAAAGCCACATTTTGCCAAAGAAATAGAGATTTCATGTATTAAAACAAGAGCAATCAGTATATACTTCAGATAATATATACAATGATCCTCTATAATGTGATGTCCCATGTTTGATTGACTTGACTTGGTAATTGTATAGCCAGTACATTCAGCCCATCCATTCAATGTCTAAAATTTACACTTGAATTTGAATAAATTTATGCATTTGATTCACTGTGAAAACAAACCCAGATGAACGTAACTAATAAGAAGGAATCAAGAACTACGCATTTTTTCCTTTCTAAGAACAAAATAAAACTGTATCCAAGGGAAGAGACAGGCCTGTTTACCACTGCAATTCATAAGGATCTTTGCCCAGCTGTTTCACCCACTTATCCATGTATACATGTTCATAAATAACATGTAGGTAGGTTATAAAATCTTCTAGAATATGCAATAAAACTTCTTTATAGCTTCATCAGTTGCTAGTTTGCACAGGGTTGACCTGACAATCTGCAGCTTGTATTCGTGACCTGTTGTAATTTATCTTAAGCTGTATATAATCTTTTTTTGATAAAGTATAATCTCTTAATGATCCTACAGTCTAGTTTTGTATACAACAGTAACCAGGCATGTAACAAAACTGCTACCTGACAAAATGTGTGGTTAACAGAGAGTTTGCCCTCAAGGTATCTATGAAGTTGCTTGCGTACCTGACTGAGACTAAAATAGAACAGTAATTGATTCTCAGAACTACCAACTTCTCAGTCATAGGAATTGTTCAGTAAATGATACTTAATACTTTGATACTTGATACCATGACTTCATCGTTTGCAACTAAGGTAAAAGGATTATTCATCACAAGTTCAGTGACAAAAGGTATATGTCAGTTCTGTATAATTTATTGAATGCCACTTGCTATTTGGAAATCAGTTGTTACAAATATTTGGTATTGATACACACTTCACTAGCTTTTTCCTGTGTGGCTAATTACCTGAACAGGTGTCCATTCTGAGGGTGAGCATTATCAGTTATGCTAAAAATAATATTTTGTTTGCCAAAAAAAACCCCAAAAACCTAACCTTGATGACATCTGTAACATATGTGGGATTACCACAATTTCTATACTGAGAAAATAACAAAAATGAAATAAAATTAAGTGTAATATACAATAAAGGGCTTTGAATGTGAAAGATGTCTCAAACCAATTTGCCAACAGCAAATAAGGCCATCCAGAGAAGTAACACAGAGTCAGTCTTCTCCAGCAGAATATTTCCAAAAAAAAAAAAAAGCCCTCACTTGACTTCACTGGTTGGTTGAGCAGGTGTCAGTCACCCCCTGTGGAGGATAGGGTTAAGGTCAAGGCCTCTGTCACTGCTGAAGACTTTTGACGGGACTGACAGGTGGCTGATGGTACTGTTGTGTCATCTGTCACCTCCCTGTCTAGTTTGTCTCAATTCAATAATGAAGAATAGAGGCTGTCCTTTGTCTGATCAGCCGAGTGTAACATCCTAGACCTTGCTCTGCTGCCCTTCTCTTCTCATATATCTGGAGCTGTTTTTAGCTTTTAAGGTTTTGGCGTAATAAAGGAAGTAAGAGTGATGTAATTTATGATAATCTGGTTTGTCGCTTAAAACATGACCAGATTTCAAGTTTCAAATTAGCATGTCATGCTATGCCATATGGGCAGAACAATGATGACAAAGCAGTAACAATGTGTTCCCCAAATCCGTTTGTGGACAGGCCAAGCAGCTGCAGAAGCAAATTGGTGCAATTAAGCGCTCCTGAGCAGTGAGCTCCCTCTGAGTCTCCCCTGGGCCTTTTGAGAGCTGCTGGAAACAAGCAAATCTCATCAAATCTGTCTGTAAATGCCACAGCAGGCCTTTTGATGCAAGGCCACCCTCTCCTTGATTAAAGAAAAGTTCCTTCTTGGGCCTGATTTCCGTCCCCCACAAATCATTCAGTACCACACAGAAGCAGGCTTTCTTAACCACAGGTTCCTTAACCTCTTTCACCTCATTGGCCCTCAAGTGAGAACCCACTCTAGACCTCCAGGACTCCAAAGGTTGGGGTTGGAAGGCAAGTGATATTTGGTATTTTATTTTACGACAGATTTTGCAGTGATTAATGACCAAGCCCTGCTCAAAGAGTCATTCCGGTAAGTTACATTTGCTAGAGAGGCATTTCAGAACTCTTTAAATGCTGAATGTGATTAAAAAGTCAAGAAAGGTTACACACATTGTTTATGAAAGCAGACACAGAGACAACTCTCCACCCTTCTTAGGCTTACATATCGGCATTCATCCAGAGTTACTTCAGCCATCCTGAACTGTTATGAGGCACTTTTCACAACACTGATAAGATTACCGCCCTTGTAATCAGTTTATACACGGTGCAGATCAGATTCCCTTAAGATCACCTACAGAGCATTACAAATCCCTGTCTTTAATCTGTAGTTCAGGAAGTCCCTGGATGAGTGTGGACTGATTGTAAGAGTGTAATTCTAAGAGTGTATAAATCTGACCGACTCTGTTCATCTGAGGAAAAGATGGCCTCTAACCCCGGGAACCATTGACTGTGGAAGTGGCCTATTTATCTGGCTCAGTAATTGACTAATGAAAGACTTCCTCTGCTCGCTGAATGTCCCCATATTCCACTGCCTCAAGAGGGGGTGTGACTATGGGCTGTTTTTCTGAGGGACTGCATATACATAGAAAAGCTTTGCTGAGAAGCGTTCCTTTAATTCATTCATTATATAGATAGTAGGGTTGTAACAATGTTTGTAGGTATACTTTTTCAATCCTGCTTGTTCTGTTATTATATTTGTACCTGGCTGCAATATTTTCTAACAAATTTAGTTGGTTCTATTTCACAAAATATAAACAAACTAGTAAGCAGTTACTAAGACTACTGTAAATGCATCATGTTCATGTTAAGCCTGGTGCATGCTACATGATTTTAATCCTGATTTCCCACTAATTTTGGGGCTCGGTGTCTCCCCACCCCACGCTCGACAACTACGCTCACAGCAACCACTAGTAATATTTTCAAGCATGTTTGTATTTTTTTGCCAATGAAGGTAATTCCTGCAGCCACTAATGCATGAAGTTCTGAACAACCAATTATTCTTCTTGACTCACATTTCTAACCTGACTCAGTCATGCAGGTTACTGGGATTACTGCAACTCACTTGTGGCAGGTCTTCCAACGGACCCTTGCAACTGATCCAAAATGTAGACTTGTTTTTAACGTCCCTAACATCTACCACACCACCTCATTGCTGTATTCCCTGCACTGGCTTCCTGTAGCTGCCCGCATCAGATTTTAAACACTGATGCTTGCCTACAAAGCCAAAAATCAGCGTCCACCTACCTTAAAAGCTCTTATCACACCCCATTCTATACAATGCTCTGTCTGAGCTTCTAGCACAGCTCGACTGGACCCACTATCCTTAAGGATACAAGGAAGACATGGATCAAGACTCTTCTCTGTCCTGGCACCCAGGTGGTGGAATGAACTTCCCCTGGCTGTCTGAACAGCTGAGTCACTAATGGTCTTCAAACGAAGACTAAAAAACTACATCTTCACCATGCACTTGAATTAACACTTCTATTTAACAAAGAATAAATAAATAAATCCTTTGTCTTGTGTCTTTTCTTTCATGTTGTACTAACCGTCTCCAATAAACTGTTAGCTTGATGGTATTCTTAGTCCCTGACTAATGATTGTTAGGAGAAGCAAAAAAAAAAAAACAAAAAAAAAAAAACCAAAAAAAACCAACTGTCACATAAATCCTGATGGAGCAGTATAAAAATAGGTTCTTTTCACTATACCTCTAGTTCTCTTTGCAGAACAGAAATGTCCCGCATGTCCCAAACCAATATTTCCTCAATATTTTTTCTCTTATTTCTCTTTTTCTTGTTTCCAAACAGAATAGTGAAACAAGTCACATGATAGATAACTCTCTGTGTGTGCATCTAGTCTGTGACTGATTGTTTAGTGTGTACTAGGCCCTAATGAACATGGTCTTTGCTTGTCCCACAAGCGTTATATCTAACCACTCACTTACGCCCTCTAGATTAGTGCATCTCCTATTTGTATTTGTATTTGGAGCACATTACCTGTTTATTCTAAATATTGTATTCTTATTTGGTTACATCTGCGATAGATAGTTATACAGTCCCTCCAGTATATTTCGATTTTGCAATCGCAGAAATGAACGCAAAATCAAGGAAACTCAGCCATATTCGCTGGAGCCTGCAATTTTTCTAAATTACCACAGATTTTCCGCAGATTTGGGCCAAGACGCATCATGTGACGTCTTCACAACGCACCGTGTGACGTGATCACAATGTGCCTTTAGCCAAAGCCCACTTCGATTCATGTGCGTCGAACATGAGTACAGATAAAAGGTCACATTTACCAACAAACATCACTGTGAAAGACCGTGCTAAACAATTTTGTGCAATTGCAATTTCACCAATTCAAATAGTCTTCCACAAAAAAAGCACAAAAAAACCTCTGCAAATTGCACTGCAAATTTTGGAATAAGCTGCAAAATCCTGTATGGACTGGTTATACCTTAACTGCGTTTATAGTCCTAAACGCTTTTTAGAACCAAAATGAGGAGACATTTACCTCTTTTACATAGATCATAATGGGAATTTTACAGTAATGGGAAAACAACTCGGTTTATGTGAGAGAAGTGACTAGATAAGGCAGTGAATAAGACAGAAAGAGTGAGGGGGTCCTTGGCTTTAGGTGGGTCTGCCTCTTTGTCCTCGTCTGACCCCTGCCTCTGTGCCCCTTACCTGGCATATCTGTGTGTGCGTGTATGTGTGCGTATATGTGTGTGCAGGGGGTAACGGGATACCTGTCACTGCCACTAATGGCCTTTGAAGGACCTGGCTAATCCCTAGAGCTTGCATTCAGTGAGGCATAAAGGGGGAACGGGGATCAGGGCAGGCCCCTGAAACCGTACAAGCAGCGGATTGTGTGAGCAGGATCGTCACCCAAGTGTGCAGCAGAGTGAAAAAGGAGCACAAAGAGTCCCGCTGCCAGCGGTGCCAGGTCACGCTGCCCTAATTACTCGCCTAATTTATACAAAACGTCATTTGAAATGTACCATTTTATGAGCAAAACTGATGACCTCTATTAATCATTTGCTAAACAAGCAGCATAAAATCGCAGTGATCGCTACCTTACTGGAGTATGTAATAAGTTCAGGTAAGGAACACAGTGATAGACATGGAGATGGAAAAATTGACAGCGTCAGCGTTAAATGCAATTTCCAAACCGGAACTCTTTGGTGCACTGACTATTCCTTTCACTGTCAGGACAACTTGAGTGAATGTGACATATGTTTTAATATGTTGTAACATGATGAAGGATAAAAAAAGAAATAGAAAGTGAGTCTCAGACAGGTGTTCCATATTATAGCCCGAGGACGTTTATTAGGTAGGACGGAATGCTCTGCAAAGCTGTTAAACTTTACTGAGTGTGACACTGTCAATTTTTTTTTTTTAAATTATCAAATCATCATAGGCTGTAAATTCCACAAGATAGAACTTGGTTTTATTCTACCAGTAGACTGAATGTTACACAAATCTACATTATTATATCTGACATTGTCTAGCAGTGAACTTTGCAAAATAGCATAATCTCCTTAAGATGTCCTTAGTGAATATTATTGCTTTTAAGTAAGGAATAAAACATGATTGGGCATGCTGTTATAGGAAAGTAATCAACAATGAGGTTGCGTGATGCAGCCATATGTGAAGCAGAGTTATTGTTACCACACCAAAGTTGGTTATTTTTCACTAATAGCATTTCCCAAAGTGTTTTATTAATTTTATACCACCCCCAGTGATTTGCCAATGATTACAAGTTTAAAATTTCTTATTAATTAAAGAACAACATGCCATGGTTTTTATGTTACATTTAATATTACATTAGAGCAACTGTTATTCCCTCACCAACCTCAGTTTTGTTGCTAATAAAACAAACAAACAAAACAAATTGCAGCTTTGTTACAGAGAAACCGCAAAGCACTTCTGTCCTGAAGACTTTCCTGAGGTGTAAAACGTACAATTTTCAAGTCTCAGTGAATGAGCTGTTATTATAGAAATGATGATAATCATTTCAGAGTGCATTAATATAAACCTTGCAGCCGGTACTACTGTCAGAGCAGGAGAACTTAACAGCATAGTGGTATAAGTATAATATAACTCACTCAAGCCTCTTGTGCAAGTGAATAGGTTTACAGAGACAGGGTGTTATCAGTGTCAGTAATATTTATTTCCCCCACGAGACAGCAAGAATTTGGGACAGAGAGAAGAAACAGGCCACACAATCACTGAACTCCTTTCCTTTCTCCTTACATTTTGTCTTGCACTTTTACTCTTTGTCCATTTCATAGGCCTGTGACAGAATCAGTGGTTTTCTTGCAGTAGGATTTGTCTATTATCAGTCCATTAACATCCATATCAGAATAGATTTTAATGTCACCATTTTTCCAAACCTCATATTGAGCTGAAACAGTTAATATACAGTATGTCAAAAATATTTTTGACACTCTTGAGACATAAAACAAACTTATTTGTAAATAATTTTTGTAAATTATATTTGTACTTATTTTATCTGAAGTTATACAGTCTGTATTCTTTGGGACCCAACTTTACATCAATCAGCCATAACATTAAAACCACCTGCCTAATATTGGGTAGGTCCCCCTTGTGCCGCCAAAACAGCTCTGACCTTTTGAGGCATAGACTCCGCAAGACCTCTGAAGATGTGCTGTGGTATCCGGCACCAAGACATTAGCAGCAGATCCTTTAAATCGTGTACAGTCGCTCTTCTGTGGGATCGGACCAGACAGGCTAGCCTTCACTCCCCACGCACATCGATGAGCCTTGGGCGCCCATGACCCTGTCACTGGTTCACCGGTTGTCCTTCCTTGGACCACTTTTGTTGGTCCGATGACTAACCATTATATTCAAGAACACCACCAAGACCTGCCATTTTGGAGATGCTCTGACCCAGATGTCTAGCCATCACAATTTGGCCCTTGTCAAAGTCACTCATTTTTCCTGCTTCTAACACATCCACTTCACGAACTGACTGATCACTTGATGCCTAATAAGTCCTACCCCTTGACAGGTGCCATTGTAATGAGATAATCAATGCTTTCACTTCACCTGCCACTGGTTTTAATGATATGGCTGATTTGTGTATATATTAAAAGTGAAAATGACAGTATACTGCAGAATTAGAAAAAAAAGAATAAATCTAGAACTTGTCCTTTAGGAAGCAAAGAACCCTTAACTACCCTTAAGAACCATTGAGAAACAATTTTTCTAAGGCTGAAACCCATTGGTTTCACTTAAACTGCCTAGATTCCCTTTCTACATCAGCCACAGACTCAAACACGAGTTCACTTCCTTTCACTTTTCCTTCCACTAACATTATTCTTGGTTAGCTTTTGTAAACAGTAGAAATTATAACATCATTAATTATGAGAAGTTGTGTTTATTAGTGCTGTGGGTTGTCATAAGCCTTCATTGTAACCATTGTAAGCTGTGAAGAATTACCTCATTTGAGGAATTGAATGTGAGACCAGCCCATGGCAACTGCAGTACAGTCAATATTTTGTTTACATGAACCAGGATGGGTAAAGAGGTCATATCTTAAATTGCCAGTCAAACTCTGGAGAGAAAAAAAGAGGGGTGGGGGGGGATTAGGAATATCTGACAGATACACCTGGGGGGTACATTTGTCTGGTCCTCAAGCTTACAAAACTGTAGATTTTATTTTAAATAAATAAACAAACGTGCCAAAAGATTTCCTTTTGTTTACTGAGGTTAAGGTTACAGTTAGATTTAAGTGGTGTAGCTGCATTAAAAATCATGTCAATGGAAGGTCCTTACAAGGATAGTAAATGTGTGTGTGCGTGCGTGTGTGTGTGTGTGTGTGTGTGTGTGTGTGTGTGTGTGTGTGTGTGTGTGTGTGTTCAGTGAGACATTTCTCATAGCCTGCTGGGTGGGATAAATGAATCTCACTCGACTTCAGAGACTTACTGAGTGTGATGCACATCCAGAAACGCAAGTGTTTTCCTCAGAGCTCACTCTGTCTAATGTCTCTGAGGAAAACTCCAAGCTACTCATACAAACCAGTTTTTTAAGAAGTTGTACATTTTGTAACTCCAGCAAACCCCTTGATGGAAAAAAAAACACATACATGTATGAAACTATGTAAAGTGTCTAAAAACCACATTTCATGTGTATATAGTATGATTTACCTAAAAGTCTGCAATTATAGCACAAATTAAAATATTGTACACTGACATTAGGCCATAATAATGCTTGTAATCCCCATTAATGGTGAGCATTATTGATGTCCAGACCGCTTCCATTTTGTGTCATCTGTAGATTAAGGTGACAACTTACACTAGGCTTACATCACATATAGCATCACGTGGTATTGCTTGTTGGTATCATAGCATTGTTTATGAGTACAAGTAGATGAACATGGTATTAGTACTGATACCTGATACTGTATTGGTACAGATGCATCCCTAGCAAAAACATACTCTATTGGGTTCTGAATACACTCGAAAAACGATTAATTAAGTAGAATGAGCTAAAGTAACATGATTTTTGAACATTGTGTCACAATTAATTTCATTGTGTTCAATCCACGTAATATATTTAAAACTGAAGTTTACTTAATTCATTTGTGTTAAAACTACATGAATCATTTTTGTTGACATAACTAACTGGGCAGTGGATCTGTAGTTCCTAGCATGAATTGCAAGGGACTGCATTAGGAGAGTAAATTTAGGGATTAAGTGTTATTTCATGTTTTTTTCAGTAAAGAGAAAGACATGTTAGTGTTTAATGTTCAGTTATGTTGGACATTTGAAGGAGTTTCTGCAATGTATTTGAATTTTGTGGTTACCATTGTGCTGAAGAGTGGTGCTTATGCTTAGGCTGTGGGCACTCAGGGATCTATACTGTCAACACTGACCCCAGTTTTTTCTTATTTGTTCATTATATACATTTTGTATAATGGTGAATGAAACTGCTTGTTTAAACTTAAGAAAAACTTAAGTTTGATAAATGTAATAAAGTTAAACATACAGTACTAGAGTAAATTAATTTGACCTAAACCAACTAAATTGTGCTGACCCAACTAAACTGATTTATTTTGAATGAACTAAATTAAATTGTGTAAAACATTTCTTCAGTTAAATTAAGTAAGAGTAATGAATTCTTTTTTGAGTGTAGGGATCTATAAAATAATCCTTAAACAAAATCAAAATAAACTTATGTATAATAGAGTTGCAGACCCAAAAACTAGAACGGTTTCTGCAAATGTCACCCCTGAGTTTGTGTGTCAAACCTGACAAACAGGTGAAGACGTTACAGAACTTTTTTTTAATCTTTTTTTAATCTCTGCTCCCCGGCAGGACAGAGCATCCTTCAATTCACAATGACGCCATTCACCTGCTCATTGTCACCCTCCGTGATGATGTCACCGCAAACCCAGCTCATTCATAAAGATCATGCTATCATGTTGCAGGTTCACAAGCTTGAATACCAAGTGTTACTCAGCACCTCAGCAGCAGGAATTCTGCCACTATGGACATGATATGTCAAATTGTGACACAGGAAAGTTGTGATGAGATGGTGCATGACCTAGAGACAGTTTGACCAAAACAACAGTTTGGTCAAATAAATTAAGTACACAACTGCCAGTTTAGCATCGTGGCTAAATCACACATCTATGTTATATGTTTTTTTATCTATAAAAAAATTTGTAAAAATAGGAGTATTATGAGCAACCATTTGGGAGCTTCACTCAGAAAAGTTGTGTTTTTACGACATGTGTTACATGTGTTGTGCTCTTTGGCTGGCCTTTGTTATTTGTCAGTTGTTTACTGTGAAATGATTCTTGTTCACTCGT
Organism: Cranoglanis bouderius; assembly: GCA_023630585.1. Classification (NCBI taxonomy): domain Eukaryota; kingdom Metazoa; phylum Chordata; class Actinopteri; order Siluriformes; family Cranoglanididae; genus Cranoglanis; species Cranoglanis bouderius. Next base: position 13,394,531 of record CM042553.1, on the reverse strand, counting down.
GAGGATAAGAAATTTGTCTTGGAAATTAACAATAGATTTGTCCAATTAAAATGACAACAAAGCAGTGGGGTCTTGCTAATCAAGCATTCCGTTATACTTTATAACAAATTGTATAGCAAAGGCTAAATAACAGAAATTAATAATGTTTTTGTGGTAAAAAAAAACAAACAAACAAAAAAACAAACAAAAAAAAACAAGTAGGATTGAAGTAATATTGTCAATCTTTTAGTCTGTGTAAATGTTTTCGAAGGACAAACCAAATGAAAAGATTTACAAAAGTTTCAGCATTTTTGACACCCCACAGAATTCCAAAAAAGGCAAAAAAAAAGAAAAAAAGATCACCTCCTAAATACGTTCCAGTAAAGCAGCTTACCCACTGCAGTATTTAAACTATGAAAGACACATACTAACTCTTATTCCTTTTATACAGCAACATTATTTTCAAATTCAATGACTAGTCTTATTTTTTAATGTAGGCTATGGATTTGTTTTGAATTGCTTTCTTCCAAGTCATTAATATGAAATGACTGAGCTTCACAATTACTGAGTTTTGTTAAATTTGTGTGTGCATTTGAAATAAATAAGCTATTTAAACTTGATAGCATAATCTGTATATAAAATTGAGTGCTTCATGCTAATTATATATGATTTGAAGCCGATCAATTGAAGATCACATTAGTGAGTGTCCTTATACATAAATTTACATTCTTGTAGTATATGAACATTTTTCCAGCCTAACTTGATTTTCATGAATACCACATTTTTTGTGTACAAGCTCCTTCAAATGATTTATGAGGCCCAATGTTCTCTAGTCCCCGTGAACCCTGAAACAGTAACTCTCATGAGTCGGCACCAAGCTGTTCATAGCGATAACTGGTGTGGCCTTTTTATGGTGTGAGATCTCACCACACACAGGCCGAGACAGGAGCCGGCTCGAGAGCACATCCGCGGAGGCAGATCAGATCAAAGGTCCTGGTCACGGCCATTAGGGCCAGCAGAGAGGAACCCGACATGAAAAGCCTGTGTTTTGAAAGGGAAGCAAAGAAGAGAAAGAGAGGGAGCAGAGAAAAAAACAACAGTGCCCTCTCTTAGCAAACTGTGAAATAATTGAAAAGGTATGTCAATCAAGGGCAAGCGTACCGTTGGAACCGAGAGATTCCCATGCTTTTTTGTAGAGGGGGCGACAGGCCAGGGAGAGATGCTGAAGGGGGTGACCTGCAAAATTAAAGACCTCCAGGCAAGTTGGGAAAAGCTAGAGAAACTCTGCCCAATCTTTCACCCGGTCTACCCCCTCCTTCCCTTTTAATTGAGGTGGGAGGAACCTTGGTTTTTGCAACAAAGGCCGGGTCATTAATAAGTCCTTGTCGGCTTCCAGATCTCAGGTAGGTAACAAAGGCCTATTCGGAGCAAAGGGCCAGTTGAAGGAAACATAATTTTATGACCCCCCTGACCCCTGTAACCCCCCCACCACTACCACCAAGACCTTCTTACTACCATGTACAACTCTTAGCCCTCCCCTTCTCCTTATTCAACTATAATTTTGACAAAAGGAACCCAGTGAGAATTCTCTTTTCCCCCAGCTTCTCTTTCTACCTATTTTCAAGGTCAAAAAAGACCCAATGATCTGAAGATGGGCTCACTTCCAAAAAACTCTACAGACTGGGGGGCTGAAAGAGAAGACTGAATGAGGAGACAAAACGAATAAAGAAGACTAAGCACAGGACTTGTTCCATGCTTTGAGAAATCCCATGCAAGATCAGAAAATGTCTGGTCCACAGTTGACTAAGCAGAAGCGAGGATTTGCTTAATTGACAGTTTGGGCTAAAAGGTTAAGAGAGCACAGACACACAAAATGACCTTTTTGAACGATCTTTGGCATTGCAAACCTGAAGTGTAGGTTACAATGCTTTTTTTCCGTGTATATAATCCAGTTTAGTTTAAGATATATTATGTGGGGCAAGAGATTAGAGATGTACACGCTTAAGAAAAAAGATTTCATCTGGTGCCCTAAAGGGTTTTTCCATTTGTCCCTCTAGGGGAATCCTTAAGGTTATACAATGAACACCAACTGTTTAGGGAGTGAAGAACTCTTAACTTTCCAAATCAGCAAACACCCAGGAGTCTGTTAAGCATTTTTTAAAGTTTGGTTACAGTTATGTGGGGTGGTTCATGGTGGCTTAGTGGTTAGCACATTTGTCTCACACCTCCAGGGTTGGGGGCTGAATCCTGCCTCCACCATGTGCGCAGAGATTGCGTGTTCTCCCTGTGCTTTGGGGGTTTCCTCCAGGTACTCCAGTTTCCTCCCCCAGTCCAAAGACATGTGTTGTAGGCTTATTGGCATCTTTAAATTGTTTTTAAAAAATTTATCTAATAAATGTGTGGATTCTTCGGGTTGCATGACATGAAAACATGGTGTGTCGGCTGATGTAATAGACACATCCTAAACTTAAGCTAGTATAATGGCCTTAAGCACATTCAATATCATTTTCAAAGGGAATTATTGTTAGTATTAAACTATCATGCCTTTCAAGATTGATCCCAAGCTAATTTTGTTTTCTCTACAAGAATCCCAGAGTATTACTCATGTCTTTTGAAGCATCCTAAAGCTAATCCACAAGAGGTCAATTATATGCCAATAAGGAGAGGTCTCCCTGGGCTCATACCTAATTACAGAGATTAGGAGTAGCAGCACTTTCAGGCACCAGTACTTTTCATTTGACTGGCTCAGTCCTCATAAACTCACTGTGAACCCCAGTCATCTGGGACGCTGTCAGAGAGGATTACGAGCTGTACACATGCTTCTACCACATGATGTTTGCAACACCCTAAGGAAACATAAACAGGAAAAAACACACTGGTCTTCAAAGCATGGGCATTTCTAATGGAGATGATGAGTTGGCTCTGCAGCTGGTGAAAGCTACCTGCATGACCTGCCAGTCTGGCTTCAAGCTGCGACTGGGCCTCCTTCACCCGCATGTCAAAGAAGAAAGCCGCTCGATTTGTTTATTTACTTTCTTTCTTCACCTGAAGAGGGTGAGGTCTTTAACTGGCATGCATACACGGACACGTGGCTGCTCTTCTTTTGCTGTGTTGAGAGTCATTACCACAAATGGAGCCAGTGACCACCTAAGATTAAGGGTTCCAGGTGATACAATATTCAATAATAAAACATGGAATAAAACACGATAGGGTATGTTGCTATAAGAAAATAATCAACAATGGGGTAGTTTTACTGTTACTGTAACCACCTCAAAGTTTTATTATTTTCCAATAACAACACACCCCAAGGTGTTTTTTCCCCTTCTACACAGCAATTTGCCAATGATTACCATTTTTATTTATTAAAGAATGACACGTCATACATTTTATCCATTTAGTTAATGTTGTGGAACTTCCAAAAAATGAGCAAACAGGTTATTACCTTGGCTATTCAACAGTTTAAGCTGGTCCTCTATAATAGATTTCACATGCACAAAAGCTGAGGAAATGATTTCTTTGTTCATACAGAGTGTGCCATATCTGATACAAGTTTTCAGCATAATCTGTTGGTTAAAGTTCTGCTTGGAGAATTTATTTTTATCAAGGTTTAATCACAGGCTATTCAAAGATTCTTTGGATAGTTAAGTGTGTTCTGTTCATTTAAGGGTTTCCCTAGAAGGATTGTACCAAAGAGCCCTTAACTGTTATGCTTTTAAGAGTGTAGTATTTACTTTGGTTTGACTATTAGAACTAACACCATTTGCTAGAAAAAAACAAACAAACAAACAAAAAAAACTACTGAATGTTTTTTAAGCGTTTGATGTGACTTTTAGGTGTGACACTGCCAACCAGATATCAGATGTTGGTCAGATCCTGTGAGGGTTTGTACAGTCTAATGACAGGTATCAAAATCTAATTCTGCTTGGGACATATCAGCATTTGTGTGAGCCATTGAAGCCCTAAGGCTATTCATTTTGTAACATATTGTTATATATTCTATCTGTTAATGCTAATAAATTGACTCTGAAGGTATAACAGGATGTTTCTAGGAAAAAGAAGGACAAAATGTGACCACATGATTAAACTGACTGCTTAAGATTAAACTTAAACTGAAGACTATTATATTTTTGAGTTGTCTCTGCATCCATGCATCTGTCAGTCTGTCCATCCATCTGACAGTTTCCTTGGTGCAATATCTCAAGTAGGAATGCTTGAATGTTTGTAGGATTTATATAGCATTATCATTGGAACCAGCAAACTGATTAGGTTTTGGAATTGATCCAAATAGGATCAAGGTCATAGCAATTTTCCTTCAGTAGCTTCCTTAATGTTTGAAGAATATTTTATGGGTATTTGACTTCTTGGTGTCAAATTCTACTTGTTTAAATATACAGTATATCTGTTTTCCAAATAACAAATTGTTAAGAATTAGATTTAAGAAGAAATTAGGTGTAACTCTGGCAAGAACATAAATGTCTCTCAATTATGCCTCCCTCAAGTCATGCTCCATCATCTTTTCAAATTACACTCAGAGTGTTTAATTTAGTCACTCTTGCTTTCATTTCAGCTCAAACCAGTCTGGTGATTCTCCTCTGACCTCTCTCATCAACAAGGCATTTGTGCCAGCAGAACTGCCACTCAGTGGATGTTTTTTGTTTTCTGCACCATTCTGTGTACGCTGTAATGAATCGAAAATCCCAGGAGATCAGCAGTTTGAAATGGCCAAATCACTGAGATCACATTTCCCCCCATTTTAATGTTTAATGTAAACATTAATTGAAGCTCTTGACCTGTATCTGCATGATTCTATGTATTGTGTGACTGACACATGCCACATTGGCTGATTGGATAACTGCATGACCAAGTGTACTGGTTCAGTGAATCACTGAATCACAATAAAGGCCAACACCAGACATGTTTCTGAAGTGTTATTTAGACATAAGTCTGATTTGTATCAAACCCAGCAGAGAGACGTTGGTTTTAACCAGTTTCAACACTGTGATATGCTGTCCTACATGCACTGTACAGTTACATTATGGGTCTGGTGTGAATTCTATTTCAATATTAATATTTACAATATTATTATGTTGGTGAGTGAAGCTAAGCAGCAGACCATGTTTGTCCTAAAGGTCTTAGGTGTAACACGTATGATCTAATGCTTTAATGCCGTCAACCAGAGCTCAGACTCTAAAAGCCTTGAAGTGGCCTCTGGGTTAGTTTTTGCATTTGCTGCCTGCATTTCCTTACTGGCGCTGGGTCAACATCTCATTCAGCACCTTCATTTGATTCTGTATTTACAGTCCAGTGCAGGCAGCTGATTTGTCTATGTCATTTCCTCTCACAACCCTCAGCGGAGACTGAATGTTTCCTAGGGTGTTTGCGTTTTTGCTCTTTGAGCTAAGTAACACAGCCTTTAGGTAACAGGGATTATCTGAACAGATAGCATGATGCATCAGGGTTCCTTTGTAGGTGAAATCTGAAACAGTGTTGAGAAGAGAGCCTCCCGTACAGCAATCAGATCCCATTCAGATGTTGATGGACAAGCACTGAGGTTTGTAGTGGACTATCTGCTTTATCGTTGTGATCTGGATTCCAGTTTTAAACAGAATCAGATCACCAAAGAACATGGGCAAGGTCTGATTTCTAAGAAGCAATTAAAGATAGATTGTGCTCGGTAAAATGATAAAATAACATGGGTGTTCACAAACCCAGCGTGACGCATTTAAAAAGGTTTTCATTTATTCCCACATGTAAGTGTATTACTATAACTACAGGATACAAGTGCAGCTGCAGATACACAAGTAGACACATACCTGAAATATGCTTAACTTCTCAATAAATAGAATAATTCAAAAAGGGCTATTGTTGCTTGTCCTATTTTTTTTTCTACTACTGGGGAAAGAAATATTCCTAGTGCACATGGATGGCTGTTTTTCTAATCGGTAATGATAGAGTAGTTTTTGATGGGGAAACTCCCCCTTCTCTAACCTAGGCCTCTATTTTCTGTTTTCTTCTCTAGGTCTGATGGAAATCCGATCTGTTAGTGTGGGAGTTGTTGCCATCAAATCTGTCAGCACCGGCCTGTACTTAGCTATGTCCAAAAAAGGAACACTCTTTGGATCGGTAGGTACATCTTCGATCGTTTTACAAGACATTCTGTAAGGGCTGCAGTCCAATCTCAGGAGAACTAACAAAATACAGTATATAATACAATTAATACAGTAGAGCAATGGTATATGGTTTACTTTGCAATATGGAACCTCCTATTGCTTGAAGTGAAAATAATATTTACCTTCATCCACACCTGGATGTGGTTGATTTCTGTCTTAGCCCAAAAGAAAGAATGAACCTAGCAGTCAATGTCACCGAAGTGCCGCTGAACTTGCCAGAAAATAAGTGCACTGACCTAAATCCCATTTAACTGAGCTCAGTGAGCTGCCTGAGGTTTACGAGAACTCCTTGAGGGCTCCTGCTGGTCACAGTCCTGTTCCTGTGAACCTTGTGCGTGCCATCAGACAGTTGTTTGTGTCTCGTTTAATGAGTGTGCAGTGCCTGAGAACATTATGCGCTCTATGAGACCATCTCAACATGACAATCAGTCACCCGCCGATGATAAGTCTGCCTTTCAGACATCTCTAGTATGAAAGTAAACAAACAAACAATCCATGTAGCACGAAAACGTCTGATTTCATCCCTGTTTGAATCTCGCACTAATGACTATTAATCACAACACTCACTTGAGAGCTGATCTTATCTAACTGCAGGCAGCAGGACGGCGCTGATAACATCCCCTGAGCGGAAACCTGAACTACATTGTCATTGTGCCATCTCTTCTTCTTGAGATAAGAGCTCTACCCAGCCGTAGCAGAGAAGCAAAATATCACTATAGTAGGGGTGTAATGTAATACCACTCTCTGTATCTGTTTAATGTACCTATATTCAGATTTAGAAATGCCAGCATTGATTGTGGTCTGTGAATTCTGGCTCTGACAGTTCGTCAACCTCAGCTATCACAACAGACGTATGTGGGACTTGGGTTTTATTTATTTCTTTATTTATATTTGTCACACAGTTATTTTTGTTTGTACCTGCTTGCGATATTTTCTAAATAATTTATTGTTTTTATTTCCCAAAATATACGTAAGTAAGCTTATAGCCTAATTTGTGTAGTAACCTAAACTGTGACCCTGACCAGGCAATTACTAAGGATGAATGCAGTGACTCATGTTCACATTTACATGCTCTTATAGGTTCAATCTTGTTCTATTGGCAGATTATTTTCCTAATTTTAAGCATTTGTTTGTAAAAAGAACTGAAATTATCTGCTAATAGAATAAGAACATGTAAACCTTGCAATTATTAAAAATGTCTAGAAGTAAGATTATTAGTCTTATATTCGGCTTATTATAATCGTCTGATAAGGCAACCATATTCAAGATGTTTTCACTTGCTAAGATGTTATTTTTTGCAGTGCTGTCATATTTAGCTTCAAGCAGCAGCGGAAATAGAGCACTTTCAGATCACAATGTTGCAATGTATCAGAATGATTCAGATGTCTGTGTTGAACTTGAGTTGAGTTCTCTGTAGTCTGAAAATGAAGATAGTTGTTATTTTTCTCCTCTTTTTTGTAGGTAAGATATAGCCCAAGCTGCAAGTTTAAGGAGCGCATTGAGGAGAACGGCTACAACACGTACGCATCCTTGCGTTGGAAGCACGGCGGGAGACAGATGTTTGTGTCACTGAATGGTCGAGGGAAACCGCGGAGGGGCCATAAAGCTAGAAGAAGACACCCTTCCACTCACTTCCTCCCAATGCTCCCAACATAACTGCAATCGCTAATTAGCTTTTATTATTATTATTATTATTATTATTATTATTATTATTATTATTATTATTATTATTATTATTATTATTAATGTCATACACATATATAGCTGTATATGTATGTTTGCAGAGGATTCTTTCTACATCTTTTTTTTTTTTTGCATTGTTACATAGTATATTAACTTATTCCTCCATCCCTGTTAGCTTAAAGCCTAATAAAGCTGTTGTAAGGTGTTAATAATATTATTAATTTTACACATAAGCAATTACCTGCCATATTTATGTTCTTTCTGGAGAAACTAAGCATTTACAACATCTCTAACCAGCTGTTGTAAAATACATTATCATATTTACGTGACGGCAATAGAATAGTAGTTAACATTTTAGAAACAAAACATCCCCAAACACATTTTACTCAGATATAATGGAAAGGTATTTGTGTTGTAACATTTGTGTCTTCAGTTTTGACAAAAAACAGGTGTTTGTTTCCCCCCAAGATTTTGTGTTTGCTCAGATGTGTATTTTTATGCCAGGTGTATAAATATGAGTGGAAGTGCTTTTAACTTCTTTGCTACAATCAGACTACACTTAGATTAAACAAAGTTACATAGAAGGGTTATCAAGTTTGTCCCTTTGAGGGAAACCTTAACAGTTATAAGTAGAACCCTAAAACTGAGGATTTCCCTTTCAGCTGACAAAAGTATTTGAATATAAATTTTGTATATTTGACTTATATTCACATCACATTAAATAAAATTCCAAATTTTTCTGTTGTGTATTTAATATATTTACATTTTTGCAGTTTTTTTTACCTTTAAAACCTTTAACCTTTTAACCTTACCTTTAAAAAACATATAATTCAAAATTACACATTATGGTTTTGAGATTTGAAAACATTAAAACCATAAAAACAAAACACAGAAATGAAGATTTTTCTTTTTTTTTTTTTTTTTTTGTAAAATGGGCCAAATGTGAAGCATCCTGGATTCCCAGGCAGTGGGCAGACTCAGCATTTAGCCAGTCAAGCTTGCACCATGACCAATACAGCAAACAATTTTCTATGTTCTACAGAAGTAGCTAAATTCGTGTTAAGCAGCTCACTTAAGCTAACATTACTAGGCAGATCATCAGCTACAGCAGGGGCATTATCTGGACTGTTAATCATCCGGGGCTGAGCCCAGATTCTTCTCCATCAAAAAACTTTTAAAACATACTTCTAAATAGACTTCCATGCATTTTTTTCTTCTTGCATGTGAAGGGTAATTGCTTAAAAAATTTGAAAATTGGACAAAAAGTTGGATTTATCATAAAACTTGCCTCAGGTGTTATCACTGTTTGCAGGACTACCAGACCGATAAAATGTAAAACTTTTTGGCTATCTAACACGAGAACAGGCTAGTTTGGTGTTGCTTGCCAAGGGGAAGCACAACTGAGCTATCATTGTATGGGTTTAGCTGCTACAGTGCCCTGCAAAGTACATTAGCTGTCCTTATGCTCTGCTCATATCATGTTCATGTAATTGGAACTCATATAGACACTTACACACCTTGTTTTCCTGATCACCATGAGAGTGTTTCAGTTTCATTCTCTTTAGTGATGAAAAAAAAAAAAAAACGGCATATATCCATTTTCCCCCTCATACTATCTAACTGTGTGAGCTAGCGTTTGCCAGAATTGAGACCTCTCAGCCAATAAGTCATGAGTATTTCCACGTATTTTCCTGTAAAACCTGTCTGATTTGTCTTGCCTCCGTTCACTGAAGATAAAATACAACACTCTGTTCACTGAAGCTATGAAATTACAACACCGCCGTCTTCTTTTACTGATGTTTAGTTAAGTAGTAACAAACAGCTCCAAGTGGAGAATTATTCGGGGCTAAAGAACAAATCTTTAGGGCTACAACCCTGAATGCCCAGGCCAGGTTATAGCTATTTTAGTAGAATATAAAACTTATAAATTTGTCTAATGACTGATCTACTTTTCTCTGGATGATTCACCTTTGGCCTAATTTATATAACCTATATATATATATATATATATATATATATATATATATATATATATATATATATATATATATATATATATATATATATATATATACATATATACACCATAGAAAAAAATATTCTATTTAATATAATGTGTTTATATTTCAAATATGCAAAATTCATCTTCAAATACTTCTGTCAGCTTCCAAGCTCCATATTTCCAAGAATCGTTTTAGAGTGCTAGAACTGTTAACCATCCAAAAAGCCCTAGAGGAGCCTTCTTTTTTTAAAGACTGTAGAGTGATATCAGGACTAACCACAAAACACTAGATCAGGAGTTTAACACTCTGTAATGTCGAATTTTCTCTTCTGTAACACACCTCATTCAGCTGATCTGGACTGATAATGAGATAATGAGCTGGAACAGGTGTTTTAGGAGGAAGAAAAACATTAATCAGTACTGTGTTATATTCACTGTCAACTTTTCTCAAAGGACTCTTGCTGGAATGAAGGAGGTCAGACTCAAACACTGTTTCGAACCTCCACACACAATTGATCAACCATTAGAACAATGGACTGGATTGACAGCTTGTGTACTGGACTATTTCTCTAAATGACACTTTGTATTATTCATGTTTAAATCACACTAACATTTCCTCTACAACCTGTTGCAAATGCAGCATTTCATATATTTCAACCTTACACATTCTCGAGTTTAGAGGTGGTGTTGCTGTCAATCGTTTGTCTTTCCAAACTGTGGGCCTGGTCCATGAATTACTGACTTCGTGCCGTAAACCACAATGTGCTGATCTGACAGCTAACGCTGAACATCATGTGACTGGCAGAGAGAGGAAATCTAAAGCCACTGGCTGAATTCTAGCTGTTCTAATAAAGTAGTTATATGCTGGAGTGCAAACAGAATCCTGCTCACAGCTGTTATGTTACCTGGCTTCTATGACAGGCTTTAGAGAGTTGTGTTTGTCTAGTGAAAAGAAAAAAGAAAAAAAAAAACAATTTAACAGATTTCTTCATTAATAGTAATAATAATAAAACCCAACCAAATAAAACATGTGAAAAAAAAAAACATATATTACAGTAATATTTTCTTTAGTATTATTCTGTCCACTGATACATCTCCATGCTCCATCAAGTGTACTTAGTAAATGTTAGGTGAATAGGAATGTACAGTACCATTCACTGGTAAAGCATACTGATCTGAAATGAAATCTATAGTACTGAAAACTACAGTATATAGGTATGCTAGACAAACTGTTTAAATTAGTCATTTGTATTGCATCCACATGAGGAATAAAACACTTTGGAATGCGCTGATATAGGAAAATAAGTACTGACAGAGTGGTGTTGAAACAAAGTTGATTAATGTATGCCACATTATACCACAGCAATTTGCCAATGATTATACTTTGCCCTTTATTAAACCATGATGTGTAGTACTTTTTATCCATTTATAGTACATTTAATGTTGTGGAACACCCACAAAACAAGTTAGTTCCTGTTATCAATTACGTTTAACAGCTACAAATAATCATTTCTTCACCAACCTCTTTTTTTTTTTTTTTTTTTTTTTTTTTTTTTTTTTTTAAATCTGTCTCTTTAAGTTATTGAGACAAAATGCATCTTGTCCTGTTATAGAAAAACTGTCCTGCAGACTTTCCTGTGGTGGAAAACTTTCATTTAAAGTTACAGCTTTACCTCTGACTGTTACAAAGCGCTGACACTGGAGACTCCTTCCAAAAATGCTAAATAAACATGTCCTCATAAAAAAAAAAAAAAAATATTGCAACAACTATTTCAACAATTACACACATTATATGAAGTCCATGTGTACATTGTTACTATAGGACATATTAGAATGAGTGCATTAATATAAGCCTTGCAGAGTTGCTGTTACAGAAAATTAATTAACCTTCTGACCAAACAAAATTGGGAATTCAGCAAACAGGGTCATGGTATAAGCCTGTTTTAGCTACTGCAGACCTTCAATCAATACCCATAAGATTGTGGAACTGTATGAAAGGATGGAATTCTTACCAGTTTTCTACTGACCCGTTTAAGGGCCAAACCATTATTTAATCAAATGAGGGAGCTTCTTAAGATGGCTGCATTTGTCAAAGAAAAAAGATGCCTGTGATTGGTCCAAATATCACATGGTGGATTATGTCACTGCATGTAGCAATAGTTGTAGCAGTTTGAGTCCTGTTTCTGGGTGTTTGCTCGCAGCTATTGAAGCAGCAAGCCCAATATGTTCAAAGAAAAACCTAATAAAACCACAATTATGTTTTCTGTTCCTTCTTTACTAAATAAATCAACACTACAGCCAACATTTCTCTGCCAAATGTTGCCTCTTTTACCTCCACTCACCCACTGCTGTTCTTTGTGCATTTGTTCTGTTTATAGTGTTGCTAGGTCAGTGCTACAACAGTAGCCACAAAAGGAGGCAAATGATCAAATTTGGCAGCTTCTGAACTCTGCCTACACTGCCTTTAATATCTAACAGTAGGACTACTAGGGTTATACTTATCACAACCACTGTCAAATCCAAGACAAGTTCAATACCAGGAGTAGCTGAGACTGCGTCTTGAGGGGGGCAATGACAAGTCCAAATGAAAGTAAGTCAAAATCGAGACCAAAAACCATCAAATCCTTCTTGAGGCCAAGCCTTTACATCAATTTCATATATGCCAAACCAAAATTTCTAAATACCTAAAATCCTGCAGAATCATTCTGGACAATAGATTAGGCATATAATTGGGTTACCACTAGAAGACAACACATTTAATGTGATGCAGTATTTATATAATTAAAATATCCCAGATTCATATACATTTTTCAGCTTTACATCTTCATACCCCTACAGCTGTGTTCACTGGGATTCCAAAATTGGGACCTGATCTTAGATAAATGTTCTCAGTCCTGTTCATATACAAGTTCTCTGATCTGATCAAACTCTCTGATCTACAAGTTCTTAAACTTGAACAGAGGTTATCAAGGGTAACTGAAGGGCTTGACAAAAGGCTGGTACTTACAGTAGTAATTATAGCTCAACTGGTGTATAGCTAATGACATAAAAGTGGTGCCTCCGCTAATGCTAACCTCTTATGCTTCACAGAGTGAAGTAGAATAGCAACAATGGTAACTGTGTGGTATGAATATGAGCAGGTGTAAGGTGTTTCATATAATAGACCTCCCAGACCCTGTAAAGAGCCGCTACTTCTGAGCACCACAGGAGTGCTATTCAAATACCAGGGCTCACAGCATGGGAGGGCACCAACCTTTTAAGATCTCAGAGGAATCAGATGAGAAGGAGAAGAAATCAAAAGGCTGCATCCAACCTGCCTATTAGGTCTGGTGTAGTAAGCTGGTTCAGTTTGGACTGCATTTAATTCAGTTTTGGAAGTGCAACAGATTTCATTCGTATGACCCATACATGATTTCCAGATCTTAACTGAGGCAGGGCCATAGCCATATCTTTTACAACAGGGTAGCCAGGTTAGAGCCTGTATTGAGGTAGTGGGGCAAATACTAATACCATGTAAAATGACATAATGTGGCTACCCCTATCTGTGAATGGCCTGTGTAGGATCCCCATGGGACATAAAAGGCAAACACTTTTGTCTAGCAAGTGACAAAAAAATCATGGCTAATATAATGTTAGTCAATACACCAATCAGCCATAACCCACTGACAGTTGAAGTGTGCATCGCTTACTTGTGGAAGAGATGGTACCAGGATGCACTATGGGAAGAAGACAAGCAGGAGGAAGCAGTATGATGGTCTGGAGAAGGTTCTGCTGAGAAACCTTGGGTCCTGGCATTCATGGGGATGTTACTTTGACATGTACATTTGCAATCAAAATTATTCAACCCCAATTGCAAATCAGGTTTATTGTCAAAATTTACAGACTTTCAGCTGTTTGCAATGAGCAAATCAAACAAAAGCAATTGAAATAGTTCAGCGAATGCTTCAAGTGGTTTCCCCAAATTCAACTGAAAATGCAACTTATAATGACTTCTCCAGTCTCAAAATTATTCAACTCCCTGAATAGAATCCCTCACAACAGCACATATATGCAAGACAGGAGTTGTCTCAAGCACACCTGATGCAACTAATCAAGGGCTTCATTAGTTGCACCAGGTGTGCTTGAGCTGGAACACATGAAATACCTGAACTAACTAGGGGTTTGTTGAGTGTCACGTTTGACTGCATGTTAGAAATATGGCTAGGTCAAAAAAATGGTCCAAAAAGTTAAGAAACGAGATCATCGTCCTTCACAAACAAGGAACAGGATACAAAAAGATAGCGAAGGCACTGAATGTTCCTAGAGACACCGTTGGAAGCATAGTTCGCAAGTTCAAAGTTAAGGGAACAGTGGTTACACTACCTGGACGTGGCAGAAAAAGGAAGCTATCAACGGCTGCAACCAGATTTCTGAGAAGGCAGGTTGTGAAAAACTCTCAAGTGACTGCAAAAGACTTGCAGCAAGACTTGGTGGCAACAGGCACTGAGGTTTCAGTGAGCACAGTAATATGTGTACTAAATGCAGACGGTTTACATGCCAGAACTCCAAGACGTACACCACCACTGACCCAAAAGCACAAGAAAAGTCAGCCCCAATATGCTCAAAATCATATAAATAAGCCACAGAAGTTTTGGGATTCTGTTCTGTGGAACTTTTCAGCACGATGGATCAGCGATATGTCTGGAGAAAGAAGAATGAAGCATACGCTGAAAGGAATACTCTGTCCACAGTCAAGCATGGTTATGGCTTGGTGATGCTCTGGGACTGCTTTGCATCCTCTGGCACTGGAAACCTGCAGCGTGTGGAAGGCAAGATGGATTCATTGAAGTATCATGAAATCCTAGGAGAAAACGTCACGCCGTCTGTGAGGAAGCTGAAGCTTGGGCATCATTGGACCTTCCAACAGGACAATGATCCCAAGCATACCTCAAATTCCAACAGGGCTTGGTTGCAGAAGAAGTCCTGGAAGATTCTACAGTGGCCATCACAATCACCTGACTTGAACCCCATTAAAAATCTCTGGTGGGATTTGAAGGAGGCGGTTGCAGCACGCAAACCCAAGAATATTACTGAACTGGAGGCCATTCTCATTAGGAATGGGCTAAGATTCCTCAGGAACGCTGACAGAAGCTGGTGTCTGGTTATGTATCTCATTTGCAGAAGGTCATAACAGCAAAAGGGTGCTCTACTAAGTACTAAAGATTGCCATGAAGGGGTTGAATAATTTTGAAACTGGAGAAGTCATTATAAGTTGCATTTTTAGTTGAATTTGGGGAAACCACTTGAAGCATTCTTTGTGTTGAACTATTTCAATTGCTTTTGTTTGATTTGTTCATTGCAAACAGCTGAAAGTCTGTTAATTTTGACAATAAACCTGATTTGCAATGGGGGTTGAATAATTTTGATTGCAACTGTACCACCTACCTAAACATTGCTGCAGACCAAGTACACCCCTCCATGGCAATGGTGTTCCCTATCAGCAGTGGCCTCTTTCAGCAGGATAATGTGCCCTGCCATGCTGCAAAAATTGTTCAGAAATGGTTTGAGGACTATCTTATGAAGTATACTAGTGTTATGATGTATCTGTAGCTAATGGTAACTAATAATAAGGGGTGTAAAACTCAGCCTTCCACAAAATATGATATGGATTGAATTCATTAGGCAATGGTTTGATATTTGACAATACCATTCTGCTATGATGACGTACAGAAGGACAAATCCAATAGCATCAGAGTTATGTAATTCACCTTTCTAGCCTATTAAATGGTTTACACATCCATTTAAATACATGAAACACTTTTTACACACCATTTTTCTATAATAATCAATTTATAATTGTTGCATTGATTAATCTCAGTCGTTGCCTTTTAATTCGATGCCTTGATCTAAATCATCAGATCGTTGCACCTCCAGCCTAAAAAGACCAGAAGAAATCCAAAGCTATGCCTCCAAATAATGAATATCGTTAACATAAAAATGTTTGACCAATGTTTGTTTGTTGTGTTGAGTGGGGCCAGGGAATCATTTGTTTCTATGTTAGCTATCTAAACTTGTTTGTTCCTTCATGAGAATATGCTCATTGACAGTCCTCGCCATTGGACAATGATAAAATTAACTTTCAAATTCCCCAGTGATTAGTATAGCATGTTCTGTTATTACTCAAACTAGCCTACACAGCTAGATTTGCCAAGCTGTTCAGTTTCGCATCATATGACATTGGTGGCTGCACTGAAAATGATAATAATAATAATAATAATAATAATAATAATAATAATAATAATAATAATAATAATAATGAGGGGAAGACCACCTCTTAGCTATGCCCATGGGCTGAGGGCAAACAAAGCGACTTCTATTAGCGTCTGATGTAAAGGAATTCCCCTAGTTGTTAAAGCCTAAGCACTGAGTAAATAAAAGCTATAGAAAACAGGCCAATGTTACAGCATGCAATTCTTCATATTAATCCTATTTTCCACATCTTTAGTATCTAGCGTAAATGACTTCTAACCTCTCTCTCTTCATCCCTTATGACAGTTAAGGAATTCAGGTCCTGTGTCTTTCTCCCTTCTTCTTGGCTTTAAGGTAAGGCCATCTGTTCATGCCAGTCCTTTGCTCCAGACGCACAGAAACAAAACGAGGAGCCTGTAATTATCATTGTTGCGCTACTGTCCTGTCAGTTCCCTCGCCAGAGAAACCAGAGTGATCTCTTGGCAGCGCTGGGGCAAAAGATCAAAGCGGCAGATCTTTGATCATCAGCTTCTGCATGGAAAATCAAGGTGGAATGCTTTAAAGAGAGCAGTGCAGAAGGGCATGGGTAGTTCTACAAGATGTCCTCCGCCAGCGTTACAGTTGCGTGTCAGTACACGATACTCAGGTGTTTTATTTTAAATTCACGCCATCAGATGACAGGCACTTGAAGTTCTTTTATTGTGTGACATATGCTGGGACATCGACTGTGGTTAGTAGATGGGAATCTTATTAGCAGATGGTGGACTATTTGAGAGATTACAAATGACCTTTGCTGACCTTTCCTGCCCCTTGCAAGGAACAATCAAGTAACTTTTTTGTATGAGAGATACAAATATATTTAATAAAATTCTATATTTTTTAATTATATTTTGAAGTGGAGTGCCTCAGTGAGCTTGTGTTTTGGAAGCTGACATCCTCCTAGGCCCTGAGAAAAGTGTAGGAAAGTGAATCATTAGTGAGTCGCTGTGTCTCTTAGAGAGCCACACTAATCCCTCTACTTCTTCATAACCATTCAGTTCTATGAATTTAGGATGAGATGTTTTTTGTTGCAAAACCAGACAAATAAATAGTGAATAGCTGTGCCGGTGGCAGCAAACTCTTCTCTTCTCTTCTCTTCACTTCTGTTCTCTTTTCTTTTCTTTTCTTTTCTTTTCTTTTCTTTTCTTTTCTCTTCTTCTCTTCTCTTCTCTTCTCTTCTTGCCTTGTCTCTTCTCATCTCCTCTTGCTTCATCTCTTGTCTTCTTTTTTGTCTCTTGTCTCATCTTGTATCATCTCTCTTCTCTTCTTTTCTCATTTCTTCTTGTCTTGCCTCTTCTATTCTTGTTTCTTATCCTTTTTCTTGTCTCATCTCTCATCTCCCAAGAGAAGATACAAGACAAGAAGAGAAGTAACAAGAAGATATTCTTTTCTCTTCTTGTCTTGTCTCTTCTTGTCTTGTATCTTCTCTCTACTCTTTTACTCTTATCTCTTCGCATCTTGTCTCTTCTCTTCCTTTTTTGTCTTCTCTTCTTTTCTAATCAGATTCTCTCTTCTCTTCTCTTCTCTTCTCTTCTCTTCTCTTCTCTTCTCTTCTCTTCTCTTCTCTTCTCTTCTCTTCTCTTCTCTTCTCTTCTGCTCCTTCTGTGTATGTGACCAGCGCACATTAAGAGGAAGGAAATGTCCTGGCATTCATGTTCAGTATCAAACTGCAAAGTCTCCACATTTGTTTACAAGGTGGATTAGCTGGATTAAATGTAGCACAATTGAAGTCATTTCTGTAACTCAGTGCTTGGGCAATATACAACAGAACACATGCTGGGTTAATTCGACCACACACTGCTTGGTTATGTGTAGAACCCAGTGTGGTGTGTTGCTTTAATTACCCACAAATTGGTTCATTGTGATACAGTCACGGGTCATTTTTACCCTTATTTCTAAGCCATGTTGGGGTCCTGAATACAATGTAATAAAAAAATAAATACAAAATAATAATAATAATAATAATAATAATAATAATAATAATAATAATTTTTTAATTCACTTTTTTAATATATTTAACTTATACACTTTATTATGCATTAGATTAAGCAGGGCACACTGAAATACTATGACATTTCATCAATATATATCAAACAAAAGAGCTGTTATTCATTCATGAAGATGTCTCGCTGTTAATCCTAATGGCTTCATTAGTTCTACCTGATGACGGGAAAATCCCCGCTATTTAATGCGGCATGATTCACACATGTAGCATTTTGACATGACACTGGAGTTTAGAGCTGTGAATCTTGGTTCAGAAAAACATGTCAGGACGGTGCTGCTGGTAGGTGATTTCACAGACTTCGCTGCTGTTCTGGGATGTTTGTGCCATCCAGCTAACTAGTCCTGCCAAAAAAAACAGACTAATTTTAACTTACTTATTGTGTGACATAAAGTAAAATGCAGGAAATAAAGAACTTGCACATATTTTCTCAGTCGTGTGCTTCACCTCTGACTTGTTTTCTGAAATGTTTGGTTGTTGTCATGTTTTAGTGGAAAACTTTCTCCCAAATTCAGGGTTCTAATGTGTTAACTATGCAAAATGACCCAACCCATTCAACCCAGTGACTGGGTTATGTAAATAACCCAACGATTTTTAGAGTGTTTATTATGACACTGCAAAGCCCCTGCATTTATGTTTATTATGCCATTGCATTAGTTTCCATATTTGTGTTTATTCCAGTACTGCAGGTAAGTAGGGGTTGCATGACTACTGATTCCTAGTTAATGAGCATTTAAAAAAGTAGTCAACTAGTCATATTTTCCATAAAGCAAAAACTCTTTCATGGCCCAGCTATTTTCAGTCTGTTTTATTTGTGCAAAAAAAAAAAAAAAGTCTATCTGCACTTCAATTAATTCAATTCAACAGGCTACAAATGCAATTTCCAGCTTCAGTGCTGCACTGTTAATGATGAAACTAAATAAATTGGTGCAATAAATGTGCAAATTACACTTTATAAGGATGTGCCAATTCTTAAAATGTACTTGTGTGGACAAGCACCAGCTGAAATCTCTGATTCTGAAATTGAGAATGTGCAACACGGCATGGAAGCTCTTTATAGCTACTGTATATACACTACCTGGCCAAAAAAAAAAAAGATCGCTGTTTGGATTTAAATAAGCAGATACTTAAGAGCCTATGATTGGCTCATTATTGCAGTGATTAATATGTTTCAGCTGCCAAACCCTTCTTTCAACCCTAACTGATGCAGTGTATAGCTTCTCATTTCTTAAACAACCATGTTGGAAGACATATCCCATGGTCATGGAAAAGATGTCCATGTGTTTCAGAAGGGGCAAATTATTTGCCTGCATCAAGCAAAGAAAACAACTAAGGAGATTGGTGAAATCCCTGGAATTGGGTTAAGAACTGTCCAACACATTATTAAAACCTGGAAGGAGAGTGGTGAACTGTCAACTTTGAGGAAGAAATGTGGTCGGAACAATGAATGTTCAAAATCTTGAATGATCATGATCAGAGATCTTTAAAAATCGCTTGGTGAAGTCACATCGTAAAAAATCGACAGTAGAACTCATGGCTATGTTTAATAGTGAAAGTAAGAGCATATCCACATGCACAATGCGACGAGAACTTACAGGATTGAGACTAAACAGCTGTGTGGCCTAATCAGTGTGAGGCTAATCAGATAAAAACAACTTCAATTCGCTAGGGAGCATAAAGATTGGACTGTGGAGCAAAAAAGGTGGTCTGATGAGTCCAGATTTACCGTATTCCAAAACGATGGGTGCATCAGGGCAAGAAGGGAAGCACATGAAGCGATGCACCCATCATGCATAGTGCCTACTGTACAAGCCTCTGGAGGGAGTGTTATGACCTGGGGTTGCTTCAGTTGGTCAGGTCTAGATTCAGCAACATTATGCGGCAATAAAATGAAGTCAGCTGAGTACCTGTACTAAATGACCAGGATTATTTTTCTTCCCTGACGGCACAGGCATATTCCAGGTTGTCAAAACAATGCATGATGAATGCGTGCTGTAATCAAAGCTAAAAAACAGTCTTGTACACAGCTCTCCACTTCACTTCAGTGATACCAAAGTCATAATGTTCCATTAAAGTAGAAGCAGAATAAATAAATAAAAATACTTTTCCCAGTGTAGACTTATGCAGCTGACTGTAGAATTGGATTCATGTAGTCTGAAATATTTTTCAGACTAGCAAAGTACATTTAGCCTCCGTTCTTTACCATCTGCCTCACTGGTTTTATTTATTTATTTATTTTTTTTTTCCCACCACCACAACTAGTCGACATACCCACAGCAGTGACTAGTGAATGTATGAGTCAACCAGTCTATGCAACTCCTACTGCAAAGTACCTGCATTTTTATTTATTAGGATATTGCATAGTACTTGTATGTGTGGTCTTTATGTCACTGCAAAATCCCTGCATTTATGTTCTAACCCTACACCATTGTTAAGTCTTCATGTTTGTGGTCATTGTGTCATTGTAAAGTCCTCACATCTATCACATTCTAGCACTGCAAAGTCCCTATGTTTGTTTTCATTATTTCACTGCATGGTCTTCACATGATGCTTATAATTTTTGTACCAGGAGAGGCCAGTATTCAAATTCTACCCCCCTATAATAAAAGAATTCCAGTTATAATGAGACATCCCCAGTTCTCATGCTCCAGAATGTCCTGCTCTCTTGTCCATTTTGGCAAACACAAGCATATCTGTCACAACAGCTCTTTTCATCGCATTGTGGATTAGTGTGTGTTGTCTGAAGCGACTGGAGGCAGATGAGAAGCAGCGGTCTTCGAGGCACACGCTCTTCGTGGCCATTTAAAACCCCGACGTGCCCCTGCTGAGGTATGTGCCGCCACTGTAAAGTCCCCTCAGCCTTCGGCCCCGAGCTGCCATTCCCTGCATGCCTGCGGCTGAGTCAAATGATGGCGGATGTGCTGAGTGTAGAGAGGAGCCGGAGTGCCTTTCACTCTCTGCTAGACAGCTTTGGCCAGCTGAAGCAGCCTGGATTTTGGCTGCCGTCCCAGTCAACATCACAAGGTTGTCTTTGGCTTTTGGGAGACTGGAAAAGGTATAAGTCAGAATGGGTTCAGGCACAGCCAGAGCTATGCCAAACCCTTGTCTACAATGCACCTCAAAAATGTGTGTGTGTGTTTGTGTGTGTGTGTGTGTGTGTGTGTGTGTGTGTGTGTGTGTGTGTGTGTGTGTGTGTGTGTGTGTGTGTGTGTGTATGTGTGTGTGTATGTGCGTGTGTGTGTTTATGTGTGTGTATGTGTGTGGTATCTGTCTTTTATCTTTGCATTGGCTGTGATATTTACCTAGAGCTGCAGCACACACTTGTAGCTCAAAGACTGCACCAGTATTTTTTCTTTTCTTTTCCATGCTACAACTGGTCCAGCAAATGATTTATACTGTACAATTTCCATAATATGTATATTACACACAGTCATTCAGATTGCAGTTGTCAATCTGTCATTAAAAAACGTGCCATCTAAATTTTAAATTTAAACCCAAGTTACACCCAACAGGCAACACTGCACAAAAACTGATACCCCATACATACAATTTCATCACATCAAAAAAAAAATTTAAGTGTTACAAGTCCATAATGCTCTTCTGGTTTCATTCCATGTTTCCTCCAAATACCAAATATGGTAAACAGGTAAACAGGTTATAACCCTTTCTTTCTAACAACAACAACAGAAATACCCACTAAATGTAACTGTTCTGTCATCAGCCTTTTTGCGTAATTCATACATTTATTGGACAATGTGTACTTAGTCTCTTTTTGTTTCTCCTCCAAAGGAATTTTTGGACAATATAGTACATAATCAACCTTGTTCATGGTCATTACTCCTGCAACACATGCACTTTCTCAATCACCGCTGATGATGAGGTTATGGGTGTCATGAAAATATCAGTCCAAATGGAGATGAAATCCAGGGATTGTTTCAGACTGTGTAATCACCTGACATAGCCGCCACTGATACGCTGCATGAATCTCCAGTCTGTGCTAGAAAGAAATTAGCCCCAGCCTCACTTTTTCATACCATTCTATGTATTTTTCTTATGACTGTTGGTGGTGCCGTTGTACTTGGTTCTACAATAATCCAAAATAATCCTTGAATCTTTGAAATATTCTGATGTGGATGCCAAAATTGAAATGTTATATTACTGGCTTCTTTTTTTTTTCATCTTTGGAAGACAGTGGAGGCTTAGCCCTGCTGGCTCATTTATTACAGCAGCCCCTGGTTATAACAGCTAAATCCCCAAAAAAAATACCTGATGTTAATCTGATACTGACATCTTTACAGTACTGAGCTGAATCTCTGCAGGTGTCTAGCTGTAAGTATAGTGAATTTGTGTCCTATGTTCAAGTACAATATCCTCATTGTGTCTGTACATCCTTAGTCATAGTTTGTGGTATGTACAATTTTATTATATTATATTATATTTATTTGTTTGATAAATATTTTAATTTGTTGCTGTGGTGAAAAAAGGCTGCTGTATTTTTATAGTAGGGAACTGAATGGATATAATACTTGAATATAACTACTTTTTACAATAAAGCTATGAAAACTGTTGTATATCATGACACAAACTGTTTTATCCACATTGGTTTGAGTAAAAAGTTAAGGAAATGCAATGGGCCAATAAATGAATTTGATAGTGCACAGAATAACTATCTGAATAATTGGATTATGCTCATAGAATAAATCTGTGCTGTTATCATAACGAGGTCTGTGGAAATGTATTCAGACTGGAATGAACCTGTGATCACAAAAAGTTTAAGATATCCTGAGCTAAACATTATTTCCAACAATATAAGCACTAACTCTATAAATAATGATTTTTAATGTGTTGCAGTAACAAGAAACAAAACATGAGTGGACGGCACTCATCAGACACTTAATGGGATTCTGGCAGTATCAAAGCTCGACATAAGAGAGAAAGCCTCTCCTAATCTATACAGCCATCCAATTATAGTATTAGAGGGCCTTCTATTTGTGTGGAAAGCGTTTGGAGATCAGAGAGAGGGAGAGAGAGAGAGAGAGCGAGCGAGAGAGAGAGAGAGAGAGAGAGAGAGAGAGAGAGAGCATGGGGGGGACAAAGACCTGAAGATACCAGGGCAGTTCAGCAGCATAGAAGTACCTCCTGTCTTTTCTCTCTTGTCCTTTCATTTCATGCACAAGCACAGATCCTCTCTGTCTCTCTCTCTCTCTCTCTCTCTCTCTCTCTCACCCCCCCCCCCCCCCACCACCACCACCATAAATAAAGGATATATTTTCAATACATATTACACCACAGGGTTGCTTAAACATCAGATCTGGTGGTTTCCCAGATGAAAATAAGGAAGAAGCCTACACTGAAAAAGAGTGATCAGGAAGGAAATAGATTTTAAATTAACAGGACTTAAGTTGGTCTATGAAGCTGTACTGCTCAGTAAATACTATATCAATAGCAAACATGGCATCTGACACCATAGAGCATTAATCACAATAAAATAGAATGAGAATAAATATTTCAGGATTTCCATGTTAAAACAGAATGAGAGATATTCAGGTAATAGGTTTCCACTTTTAACACAATTGTTTTTAGGGGCACCATTACTTTTTTAATTTAGTCATATAATTAAATT
Source organism: Cranoglanis bouderius (assembly GCA_023630585.1). Lineage (NCBI taxonomy): Eukaryota > Metazoa > Chordata > Actinopteri > Siluriformes > Cranoglanididae > Cranoglanis > Cranoglanis bouderius. Next base: position 13,370,805 of record CM042553.1, on the reverse strand, counting down.
CTGGTGCCAAAAGAGGGTCTTTAATCTAGCCTTTACTCATTAAAGATTCAACAACAACAACAAAAAAAGTATTTTTCTCTAGTCTCACAACGTGGCTTGCTGCCTGAAATTGATTTCGTATTAATATCACTTCACTCACGGTGCTGTACAAGTACTGAGGCATTCTTCACCATCTCTGTGGCTCCATCCTCTGGCACAATCAATGTATTACATTTCAGACTGCACGTGGTATTGGGTGTTGTTTGCACACGCGCAGAGGACTGACTCGTTTACGCGGTACAAGTCGGGCGGCATTTTATCGTCTCTACCAGTTCCGCGTCCCGTCCTAATTTGTAATGCGCATGCGTGGTACAGTTCAGGTCGCGACACGTTTCATGTGTGGCACCTGCCATCGAGGAAGTAGAAGAAATAAGACGTAGACGAGTTTGAATTGCGTTGCTACTCATTCGAGGAGACGTCGATATCATGTTGTAGGAGATATTTGATACGATAGAAACTACGGATTAGCACATTTTCAACTTTATTCATTTAATTTCACTTATATTGTTATATGACACCGTTACACCAACCTATTGACGGTCAAAACACCGAAATCTTGTATTAGCTATAGTTGCTTACGTTGTTGTCGTAAACAGTGCCTTTGCCCATTTATTTGTATCCTACACCAGTCCCTAGATTCATGATTTAAAGTATTTTTGGCAAGGTGCTGTTACTTATTTGGAGGGTAAGTAAATGTTAATAAGTGCAAAAGTTTTGTGGAATATTAGCCTTTTTCATAATAAAATACTTTTATTTTGACCTAGAAAAAGCCATCACACCAAATCGTTATCAGATCCATTTGCCTCATAACAACTTACTTCTTCTTTTTCTTTATTATTATTATTATTATTATTATTATTGTGTGTGTGTTTTGTCAGTCTCAGGATGGCAGGCAGTGTGTGGAGAGTCAGAGTTGTGCAAAACCAGCAGTGAAATCCCTAAATCTGCAATAACACTGGGCCTAAGTAAGCTCAGCGAATACCGAAAGGTCACCATCCATGCAGCTTTGCCTCTAGCCAGCAGGAGGTGGGTTCTGCTTACACCTGGGTGCAGAGTGAGGCTGAGGAAGTGCTGTGGGTTGGTCCAGATGAAGTGGCTTTCACACTTTGTTCATTGTTTATCTCATTGAAATGGTCTATATACTGGATATTCATGTATACATTTATCTGAACACCAGCTGAATTTAAAAGTGCGGTGGATAGAAATAATTCCTTTGTGTTCAGCTGGCCCTGAACACACTAAAATAAGATAAAAAGAAAATGTACCTTTGCCACAGTAGAGGTTAAGCTTACACCATGATTGTAATCAATATTTGGGTTTACAGTAGGAGAAATCATTAAAGACCTCTTGCCAGAATGGGTCAGTTGTATCATGTGCGTGATACTGCATGATACCGCATGAAATCACAGGATCCCTTTTGCTTTGACGCGCATTTTCAATGGCCACATCTGTAGTGGAGAGATTGAGAAGAGCTGACCACAGCTGATGCATCAACTCAGGGGTGTCCAGTCTTGTATGCAAAGGGCCGGTGTGGGTGCAGGTTTTCATTGCAACCAAGCAGAAGCCACACCTGAGTCTATTAAAAGCCAAGATCAACTGGTGTGGCTCCTGCCTGATTGGAATAAAAACCTGCACCCACACTGGCCCTTTGCTGATGAGATTGGACACCCCTGCATTAGACTATGTGAGCTGACTTTTAAATTGATGCATTTGATAAGTATAACTTATGAAAAATGTATATAAAAATTTTAACGCTATTCCAAGTTTTGGTTGATGTATTGATGGCACTGATGTGTCTGTGTTAGGGTGGCAGTATTTTGTGTTTGTGTATGTTTTGCACTGTTTGTTGACAAGTCATTAAATATATATTTAAAAAAACAAAACAAAAAAGAAAACAGCCACTGAGGTAGAGTTTCTAAGGTTTTCTTGAATATAATGTCAGGGTTAAGGGGTGAGATAGGAAAAACATTTTCCACTATTTGAGTTGTGACTGATCCTTGGGAGTGAAATGCTCAGGATGGTGAAAACCAAAACAACAACACAAAAATGTAATCCAGTTGCTGTGAGTAAACACACAAATTTATTTGTTCCCTAAAAACAGTCAAATGGTTAATGATTAGAAAGTGATACAATACATTTCCTCCATGCAGATCTTTCAGTGCCATTGCGCACCTTTATCCTGCCAAACTCACTTCTGAAATGAAGAAACGCCTTAAAAACAAAGTTCTGCAATTGCTTGTACTTATACTTTGAACTAGACTTCGAGTGCTGTAATATCATGTATTTTGAGAGTGTGACATTAAAATAATACCATTTCACTTCCCTATACAATTAGAGACCCAGAAACCAACTTGAGGGTTATAGTTCAATTGTTTTATTACAACCCCAATTCCAAAAAAGTTGGGACGGTGTGTAAAATGTAAATGAAAACAATGCAATGATTTACAAATCTCATAAACCCATATGTTATTCACAATAGAACATAGAAAACATATCAAATGTTTAAACTGAGAACCCAGTAAGTGTACCATTTTAAGAAAAAAACAAGGTAATTTTGAATTTGATGGCTGCAACATGTCTCAAAAAAGTTTGGACGGGGGCAACAAAAGGCTGGAAAAGTAAGTGTTACTAAAAAGAAACAGCTGGGTGTTAACTGGCAACAGGTCAGTGACATGATTGGGTATACAAAGAGTATCTTAGAGAGGCAGAGTCTCTCAGAAATAAAGATGGGCAAAGGTTCACCAATCTGCGAAAAACTGCATCTACAAATTGTGGAACAATTTCAGAATAATGTTCCTCAACATAAAATTGCAGAGACTATGAATATCTCATCATCTACAGTACATAATATCATCAAAAGATTCTGAGAACCTGGAGAAATCTCTGTCCGCAAGGGACAAGGGCGAAAATCAGTATTGCATGCCTGTGATCTTCGGGCCCTCAGGCGGCACTGCATTAAAAACAGGCATGATTCTGTAATGGAAATCACTGCATGGGCTCAGAAACACCTCCAGAACTCATTGTCTGTGAACTCAGTTCACCGAGCTCTCATAGATGGAGAGCTCTATGCAAAACTAGAAAACTTCTACAAAACTTCTTTGCATAGAGTTAAAGCTCTATGCAAAGAAGAAGCCATATGTGAACATGATCCAGAAACGCTGCCGTCTTCTCTGGGCCAAAGCTCATTTAAAATGGACTGAGGCAAAGTGGAAAACTGTTCTGTGGTCAGACAAATCGAAATTTGAAATTATTTTTGGAAACCACGGATGCCGCGTCCTCTGGACTAAAGAGGAGAGGGACCATCCGGCTTTTTATCAGCGCTCAGTTCAAAAACCTGCAACTCTGATGGTATGGGGTGCATTAGTGCCTATGGAATGAGCAACTTGCACATCTGGAAAGGCACCATCAATGCTGAAAGGTATATACAGGTTTTAGAGCAACATATGCTTCCATCCAGATTCCACCTCATCTTTACTTCTGAGAGACTCTGCCTCTCTAAGATACTCTTTTTTTTATACCCAATCATGTTACTGACCTGTTGCCAATTAACCTAATTAGTTGCAAAATGTTCCTCCAGCTGTTTCTTTTTAGTAGCACTTACTTTTCCAGCCTTAAAATGGTATATTTACGTAGTTTAAACATTTGATATGTTTTCTATGTTCTAGTGTGAATAACATATGGGTTTATGAGATTTGCAAATCATTGCATTCTGGTTTTATTTACATTTTACACAGCGTCCCAACTTTTTTTGAAATTGGGGTTGTACTAATACCACTAGACTACGGTATTTGTGTGGAGGAAACGGCAAGTAGGCCAGATCAGATAAGATTGCAACTGTGAAATCTCTCTTGCATCTAAGAGTATCACATACTTTGCAAAACAAATCTCATGTATGAAAAGCAATTTAGATGTTCTATAGTCACCTCTGGTTCCTGATTTATTTCTGTTAATTTTAGCACACAAACTTGTTTCATAATTTCTGTTTCATAATTACTTGTTTCACAGTTTCAGCTGTAGTTAGTTTATGTTAAATCTTTTTGTAGGAGGTCAAGACAGTAGGAGGCTTTTAAAAAGTACCCAGGAATACATAAACTGAAAGTACTGATCCATCGGTGGAAAGGACACACAATTTTCTGTTAACTGTCAAAAATGTTCCACCTGTTCAGGCACTGCCTACTTATTGCTATGTTTTTCATTATGAGCCTTACTTTCTCTGAGATCCTGCTTTATAATACAATTCTGTTTCTACCTATTATATACATTATTGTCTGTTGCCTCATTCTACATTCTTCTGGTCAGAAAAGCGTTACATAATAAATACGCATTATGCCAGATCACAGACTACAGATTTCCTGTTTCGATCCTGTTATGAAAGACTGAGTCAGCATGTTAAAACTAAAGATAAAAGTTCAGCAGTGAACCTGATTTGCAACAATCACAGCATCCAAACACAATGATGAAATTTTAAATTCAATTTAGTTTAATAACATGCAAACTACATTTCTGTTTTAGTGCACCCAACAAATCCGATGCTCAAATGCTGGGAATAATAATTAAACAACAATCGATTAAACAAATCAGTCTGAATACAACTAATAATTCTCCATCTTTCTTAATAGTCATTGGCACTGATTCTTTGATCTCTTAGTATATACACTATGACCAAAGTACTGTACATGGACACCTGACCATCACACCCATGTGGTTCTTCCGCAAAATCTTGCCACAAAGGTGGAAACAGACAATTGTATAGAATGTCTTTGTATGCTGTAGAATTACAGTTTCCCTTCACTGGAACTAAGAGGCCCAGACCTGTTCCAGCATGACAGTGCCAATGTGCACAAAACGTGCTCCATGAAGACATGGTTTGCCAAGGTTGGAGTAGAAGAATTTGAGTGGCCTGCACAGATCCCTGACCTCAACCCCACTGAACACCTTTGGGATGAACCAGAACACCGAAATATCCTGTGCTCTTGTGGCTGATTGGACACAAATCCTCATAGCCACACTCCAAAATCTAGGAGAGAGCCTTTCCAAAAGAGTGGAGGCTGTTATGGCTGCAAAGTAGGGACAAACTCCATATTAATGCCCATGGTTTTGGAATGGGATGTTCAGTGCTCAGGTGTCCACATACTTTTGGCCATGTAGTGTAATTTCCATTTGAGTAGTATGAGTGGAAATGTTGCCCTTTCGGGGAAGAGCTCTACAATGTCAATTCTCTGCAGAAAGCAGCATTCCAGAGAATGTGTGAATGTATGAAGTGGTTGTGGTTAGCTGATTTGTTCAACATAGTATTTAAACCTCTGAGAGAAGAGCTCACTGTGTCTGATGCACAATGGCTCTCCTCTCACTGTTTCTGCTCACCTCTGTCCTGTCTCACATAGGACACACTGGTAAGTTTATTTTTTATTTATTTATTTTTCAACTATATATGGAATTTGTTGATGGTGAATAGAGTATAGCATGCAAGTTTTAGGATAAATGTAGAATAAAATCTACCCAGGATTTTTAGCTAACTGCTTTGACAGAACATTTCTGCATGTTTAATATCTGCTTAATATACTTTCATATTCTACGCATCATTACATCTAAGAATTTGAAAGAATCAGGTTTTCATTAGCAGTATTATTCTAGTGGAAGTGCTCATGCAAAACTGCTTCACTTCTTCAAACAGTAAAATGAATCACTGCATTTTCTTTTATCTGTCTCTCTCTCTGGAGCAGCTTACATGGACATGGGCATAGTGAATGGCTCGGTGGTTAAAGCACATTCCAGACCCTACATGGTTTCTGTTCAAAAAGACGGAAGACATCATTGCGGGGGCTTCCTTGTGTCAGAGAACTTTGTCATGACGGCTGCACACTGCTGGGAAGCGTAAGCTTAGTAATTTGCTGATAATTGTTACACACTGAGTCAGTCATGTGTCTGTGAGGGTCGTGTCACCTTTTCATTTGAAACGAAGTGGCTGGGGATTTCTGAGAAAAGGGTCTTCACACTTGTGTAATCACTTTCACAATTACACGTTACATTAGGCAGAAATATTATTTGCTACTACAATTGCTTTTACAAATATTATATAATAACTGCAATAAGTTATAAGTAACTCACTGGATTTAAACTTATAATCAGTATGTATTTTTATTTAGTCATGAGGACAGGTCAGAATTATTTAAGCCCACCTCATGCAAACGTTAATAGCTTATACACGCTCTATAGCTTATAATATACACATTGTAACTTACAATATAGACTCTGTAGCTTATAATATACACTCTATAGCTTACAATATACACTCTATAGCTTATAATATAGCACTCTGTAGCTTATAATATATACTCTATAGCTTATACACTTTGTAGCTTATACACACTATAGCTTATACTATACAGTCTATAGCTTATACACTCTATAGCTTATAATATACAGTCTATAGCTTATACACTCTATAGCTTATAATATACAGTCTATAGCTTATACACTCTATAGCTTATAATATACAGTCTATAGCTTATACACTCTATAGCTTATATACTTTATAGCTTATAAGATACACTCTGTAGCCTTAACAAGATTTGTTTTGTTTGTTTGTTTGTTTTCTTTCAAAACTGGGCTACTTTTGATTTGCAGGGTTTTTTTGGTATATGGGTTGGGAATTTTGCGTAGATTAATTACATAGATTTTATGCAGGTAAATGCACAGACTATTACACATGCATGTACGGAAGTGATAGGAGTAATGCTGGGGATGCAAAAAGTAGTAAACTGGAAAAACTGATCCAAATGGCTTCATTAATTCATTCATACATACATACATTCATTCATTTGTTCATTCAGCTTCACTTGGTCAGGGTTGCACACACACACACACACACACACACACACACACACACAATTTAGCATAGCCAATGCACCTACCATCTAGCACATTTTTTTTGAGGTAGGAGGACACTGGAGAACTCTGAGGAACCCACACAGACACAGGGTGAACATGTAAATCTCCATGCAGTCAGTAATTCATTTCAATCATTTCAGCTGTATTCATGGTTAGTTTAATACAGGGTTGTCTGTAATAAAATGTCTCCTCTATGATAAAACTATGATAAAACTTCAGATGGCTGTAAATGACTATAATCCATCAAGGGATGCAAACTTTTGCACTCAAGTGTACATACAAGCAGCAAATTATAAATCTCCTCATTGGCAAATAATATATTGCCCTCTTGTTCTTTCTAACAGAGGGGCAAAACTGACGGTTGTAGTGGGCACTCATGAACTGAAAAAGAGCAAGTCAGCTTTGAGCCATATGGAGGTGAAGCTGTACCACATCCACCCGAAGTTTGACTCAAACAGTCTGCTCAATGATATCATGCTGCTGCAGGTAAACCACCAGACACAATATGTTTCTCAGTATGATGAAAATGAAAGACAGAAATATCCTTTATGGAACATGTGAACATTTGAGGTAGCTGGCTGTGGGCTGATATACTTTAAAAACACAGAGTTTCACAGCAGTTGCGGTGTGGTTAAAGGGTGTGTGTTCTCACTGGGCTACAGTTTGGCTAAAATCCAAAAATTGCAAATAGTTTATACCTATAATGTTAGAATATATTAATGATTGCAAGTGCATGTTATAATGCACAATGGTACACCAGGACTGTTGAATTCTCGATTTTGATTGGTCAGAAGGATTCGTTTATTTTTCCACAACAAAAAAACAATCAGTGATATGGTGAATATTTCTGAAAGGGGACATTTCTTTAACGGTTATGGAAGGAGTCTCAAGTGTCAGCGCTTTGTAACAGTCAGTAAAGTTTCTGCCGTGGGTAATTCTTCAGGACAGAGGTGTTTGCACTTTATAGTTTCTCAGTAACTTGACAAGCTGCATTTTCTTTGTCTCTTTAACTTTAAGTGAGAGAAAAAAAATTAGGCTAGTTAGGGATTGACTATTTATAGCTTATAATGTAAGCGATAATAGGAACTAACTGGTCTTGTGAACATTCCATGATATAAAATGTAACACTAATGTAACACTAAGACACTAATAATTTTTTTTTAATCACAGTTGAACAAAACCATCAAAAAGACCAAGAATATCAACTGGATCCCCATACCAAAAAAAAAGAATCAGGACGTTAAGGCCAAGCAGGTCTGCAGCATAGCAGGCTGGGGGAAACAATCTGAAAATAGTGGACCAAGTGATCGTCTCATGGAAGTCAATGTCGCTGTCATGGACACAAAGGTCTGTGAGAAATCCTGGGGAGCGCCTTTCTCTGTCTCCAGTTTGGTGTGTACTAGTGGCCGCGGAGGGTTTTGTCAGGTATAAAGCCATGTACATTATTTTAAACACAAACATTACACTTATCGCACAGGCTAGATGGAGAGAAATTTATGACATGTGCATCTTGTTTACAGGGAGACTCTGGAGGTCCTTTGGTGTGTCAGAACACAGCCGTCGGTATTGTTTCATTCAACGGTGAAGACTGCAAATTACCAAAGTTGCCTTACGTCTACACCAAAATTTCATCATTTCTGCCTTGGATTAATTGTATTTTAGGACACATGGAGTGAGCACTTGGCTATTATTTCATATTTTGTGTTTAGGTTTTCATGAAAAAAAAACTTAAGTCAGTGTGTGGGTTTGTATTTATCTCTTGTATATGGGGCAGCTTTCTATTTATACTCCAAGCTCATAGGGACTAAATATGTGTTTGCTCTCAAACTAAGTAAAATGTGACAGTAATATAAAGGCATTGTAAAACAGGGGAGCAGCAAAAGAACCTCAAAAATCATTTTGTCACTTTGTTGTGCTTACAGTATGTAGGCAAGTCACAATTAAGGATAAATCATTAAAAATGACAAAATAAAATATTAAACGCAAATATTCTTTTAAAAATCTGTTTTCCTTTTTCAGTTTATTTGTCTTTTTCCTGCATTTATTTATCTATTTCTTTATTATTTGATTATTATTCATTTATTTATATTCCATTTTTCTAAGTTTCTTTGTTTTTACATTCAGGCACAGAAATCAAAACTAGATATGATAAACCATTGCTTTTTCACCTCACTAGTGGGCAGCTGTGGTACTGCACATTAGCTGTAAACATCTTGATGTTTTTTGTTTTTTTTTCTTGTTGTTTGTTTTGTTTTTAAATAAAATGCATTAAGATAATTTTGGTGTCCACTATAATGGGCATTTATAAATGGACTATTATTTTAACTCACAAATAACTAAACTGGTCTCAGACTTCACTACACAATTCCAGACATATTAATAAAAGAAAATATTATACATATTATATACACTCACAGGAACGCCTGTATGCCTATTCATTCATGCAATTATCTAATCAGTCAATCATGTGCCAGCAGTGCAATGCATAAAATCATGCACATATGGGCCAGCAGTTTCTGGTAATGTTCACATCAACCGTCAGAATAGGGGGAAATGTGATCTCAGTGATTTCGACCGTCAAGAGTCATTTATTTGTCATTTGCACTGGGTGCACTGGGCATTGATAATTGATGAAAAGTAAACTTTTTAACTTTCAGTATTTTTTTTATTTTTTTTTATTCCCTAAATTCAGTCTGGCATTTCCCCAACTGGAAGCCATTTCCATCAGTTACCGTCTTCTGATTAAAGAAGGGCCATGGAGCTGTGGAAATTAAAAGTAAAACGATCCCACTGACATGGGAATATTAACATATAAATGAATACATTTTAATTTTCTTTAAGGCTAAGCATGTGAGGCCCTTTTAAACTTTTCTGTCTGTAAAAGACCACCACAAGCCACATGTCTCCTTAAGCCGCGTCATCTGAAGCTTTGGGTTGGAAACGTGTGGTTGACTGCTTTGCAGGGTCGTTTTTTTCTTTTTAAAGGTCGGTGGTCTAAAGCCAGAATGCCTCAGCACAAATATGAGCCGTTTACCGTAAGACTTTTCTTTCTGACAACAGGAAAATGGTGTGTGGTGAGAAATTCTTACTCAGCAAGGCATGTTATAGTCAGAGGGTCTACAGATCAGCAATAAGAATTCTTATATATGCTCATTATTGATCATTACACATTGATAATGGAGATTATAACACATGTAGGAAGTAGTAGAGTACAGCTTAGTAATAAAAAAAAACATTCTGATGCATACAATTCAAAAGACTTTCATCATACTAATGGTTATTTGTTATGTGCACACAAATCCAGTTTAGTTCTCCAGAGGCCTCTTTCATGAATTTCCTGTTCTGAGACAAGGACACAGTATTTAGTATGTTTTTATATCTAACCCTTAAAGTTGCAGCTTATTTTCTAGTGAAACCACTAGCAAAAGCTATGTACTTATAAGATTAAGAACTATAAAGCCAACAGGTCTTAGGACTTTATGTGCATGCATGCAACTATTTAGTGCACATTTAGTGCCCCACCAGCAACCAACTTTTCAAAATTTTGTTTGTAACCACCTGGAACTGAAATGGACTAAGCATAAAATATCAGATAATAATGAATTCGGGGATGAAATTAATATAGCAAAAATTATTTACAAATAAAAAAATGTGAAAGTTGTTATTGCATAAGTATTAACCCATTTATTTATTTATTTATTTATTTAAAAAAGGGACAGTGTACATTAATCAAATTTAATAAATGTAAATGTACCCAAGTTAGCCCGAAGGCTAAATTTCATTGGTAGTCCCTTTGCCAGATGTTATTAGGCATTACTGGGGAACCCCTAAATTAGTTGCCCTCAAAAGTCACATAATTAGTTCAACTGACTCAACATGCAATTAAAGTGGAAGTTTGTTAGAGAACATACCTGAACAAACAATATCACAAAGACCAAGGAGCTATCAAAATCAATCCAGGACAAAGTTTTACATTTACATTTACATTTACATTTATGGCATTTGGGAGACGCTCTTATCCAGAGTATTTATCTCATTTATACAGCTGAGCAGCTGAGGGTTAAGGGCCTTGCTCAAGGGCCCAGCAGTGGCAGCTTGACAGTTCTTGAAAAGTTTCAATCAGGTTTTATCCCAACCTTTGAACATCCATTATTAAAGAATTTTAAGGATATGGCCCAACCACAACTCTGCCTAGAGGAGGCCATCCATCAAAATCAGTGACCGGTTATGGAGGGCATTACTCTGACAATCAACCAAGGGAGTGAACACATATGCAAGCAACTGTATCTGTAAAAGGGTACAGCATATGATGGAATGCATATGATGGAGAGGAGAATTGGTACATTAAGCAGATAAGTGTGCATGCCCCACTTGAATTGCTGCTTTTGAAAAGAATTCAACCTTTTAGAGTCAAGGAGGAACGATAGTTTAAATTACCGGAGTCATTTAAAACCACACAAAATCTATGTAGAATAAGAAATTGTCTTGTGTTTTATGTTATTTGTGTTATTTGATGCCCAGGTAGGTGGCACATGCCACAGCAGGTAGCATTGTGGCCTTGCAGCTCCAGGAACCTGTTTGATCCTGAGCTTGGGTTACTGTCTCTCATGTGGGTTTCCTCTAGGTTTTTGGGTTTCCTCCCACCTCCCAAAAACTTGCTGGTAGGTGAATTGGTTACGCTTAATTTGCCTTTAGGTGTAAACGTGTGTGTGCATGTTGCCCTGCAATGCACTGGCATCCCATCCAGTGTGTATCAGTGTGTGCTCAGGATAGGTTCCTGATCCTGAGCAGGATAAAGTGGTTAGCAAAGATGAATGAATGAATAATGCCTAAGAAGCTAAACTATAAAACTGACCTATAAACATTTTTTAAATGCACACAAGGAGCTATGAATATGCATGGATATGAGTTGTCAGTTTATTAGTTTACCTACATTGTATCTAGAGCATTTTATCAGGTAAACCTAGCATATGGAGTGTCTCTGTGGTCTTTCACAATTGATCATCACAGATTATTTGGGTGGAGGACAACACACACAAAAATGTGTGTGTGTGTGTGTGTGTGTGTGTGTGTGTGTGTGTGTGTGTGTGTGGCATTGTGTATCAGTCATAACAGTGTTGCTGGGGTTATTAAGCAGTGTGCACATACTGCACTGTTTCACCTTGAGTGTGTTTTTTTTTTTTTTTTTATGCACCTATCATAGTCCACCCTCCACATGTTCACCCTCCACACGTTCATCACCGGTCACCCTTCATCTATGTCATGTTCTGACTGCATGGCTGGATATGTCTGTTGGCAGATTATGCTTAACTCAGCATTGACAATGAAGTGTTTAAAAAAATGTTAAAAACAAAACAAAACAAACAAAAAAAAACAGCCCCTTTATCCTGAAATCAGTAGTGAGAAAATCTCGAGTGAAACAAATGAAAAATTTGTTCTGTGGTATCCTAAGAAGCAACTTGTAGTAACTTTGATCCAAATAAGTTAAAAGGGATGAAAAGTACTGTGAGAAAGCAGGTCATGCAATGAGTAATGAGTAAGAGGTGACTGTGTGTTTGTGGTAGGATGAACACGCTGCATGATGCTGCTGCTTTCTGTGGCTTTCAGTGTCCTAGTACATTATGTGCTCAGTTGTGAATCTAAGAATGAAAACTGCTGCATTTTTCCACTTAATATGCTAAGCATTCTACAACCCCAATTTCAAAGAAGTTGGGACGCTGTGTAAAATGTAAATAAAAACAGAATGCAATGATTTGCAAATCTCATAAACCCATATGTTATTCACAGTAGAACATAGAAAACATATAAAATGTTTAAACTGTGGAAATGTACCATTTTAAGGAAAAAATCAGGTAATTTCGAATTTGATGGCTGCAACACGTCTCAAAAAAGTTGGGATGGAGGCAACAAAAGTAAGTGTTACTAAAAAGAAACAGCTGGAGGTTAATTGGCAACAGGTCAGTAACATGATTGGGTATAAAAAGAGTATCTTAGAGAAGCAGAGTCTCTCAGAAGTAAAGATGGGCAGAGGTTCACCAATCTGCAAAATACTGTGTCTACAAATTGTGGAACAATTTCAGAATAATGTTCCTCAACATAGTTTACTATGTGAATGTATGTTCGTTGTTTTTTCACTGCCCTTGTGTTTCCTGGACCTTGGACTCTTTCCTCGTTCTTTTGTGGATTTATGCCTCGTTCTTTTGTAGATTAATGCCTCGTTCTTTTGTGGAATAATGCCTGACCATTTTCTGGATTATTGCTCAGTTATTCTGTGGATTATTGTTTATTTGTGACCCTGCCTTTGTGTTCCTATATTTTTGTTTATGTTCCTAATAAACTGACATTTTCCCCAGCGCATGCATCCAGCTCCCCTTGTGTACACATCTGTAACACAAGCTGTACACTCACTACTTTACATTGTAGCAAAGTGTCATTTCTTCAGTGTTGTCCCATGAAAAGATATAATAAAATATTTACAAAAATGTGAGGGGTGTACTCACTTTTGTGAGATACTGTATAATGAGCAAGAGTGCTGTTATACTGAATATCAGCACAACAGCACAATTGATAATGTGACATTGCTTTTATACAACAATTCTATAAGCAAGAAATTAATATAGAGTAAATGATATTTTAGACACAATATTGGCTTTTTTTTTTTTTTTTTTTTTTTAATTTTTGCTCAGTCAGCTAAAATATTTCCAAAGAAGCCACAGCTGGATAGAACGTTGCGTGTTGCCATGCGCACAATCTGCCATATGCACAGATAGATAGAATTGGAATTGGAAAGAATTGCTACATAAAATTCCCAGTGATGTCCCAGTGTTGTTATACCAAATATAAGCACTCTTGTAATGCCACTTGATCAATTGTATTAGTGGACCAGAACTAACTGTTCTGTAATCATCTTTATAAGTGCTGTTGAATTCTCAAATCTGATTGGTCAGAAATTTTGACAATCATGTTGGCTGTAATTACAATCACAGGTCTATATTAATGTGCTTTTTTTCTATAGTAACAACTATAGTAAATTTCTATAGTAAGAACTCATTCAGTGGTGGACACTTCACATAATCTAAGGGTAATAATAAACAGATCAAAATGCAATGTTATTTAACAAATATTGTATTAAACGATATTTGTATAAATATTCTGTATAATCGTTGGTGTGGACAAACTTTTCATAAGGAGCCATGTATTTAACATTTTTGGAAGGAATCTCCAGTGTCAGTATTTTGTAATGGTCAGCAAGTGTTCCACCAAGGGTCTTCAGGACAGAGCAGTTGGCACTTTCCAGTTCCTCTATAAAATAACAAGCTATATTATATAGCTGCTATAATGTGACACCATTGTTAATTATTTTTCTTATGACAGCAGGCCCTGTCATGTTTTATTGCTAACATGTGTACATTCTGTTACAAAAACAAGCTTTCAGAGGAAGTCGAGCCGAATAAATATGTGAAGGTTGCCAAAATCCCAAACAAGAACCAATGGGTCAAGCCCAATATTAAGTGCCAGGTTGCAGGATGGGGAAGAACTGAAAAGCAGCAAAAGGTGAATGACCTCATGGTGGCTGATCTGTGCATTGCAGGGCAACATGCACACACGTTTACACCTAAAGGCAAATTAAGCGTAACCAATTCACCTACCAGCAAGTTTTTGGGAGGTGGGAGGAAACCCAAAAACCTAGAGGAAAGCCACATGAGAGACAGTAACCCAAGCTCAGGATCAAACAGGTTCCTGGAGCTGTAAGGCCACAATGCTACCTGCTGTGGCATGTGCCACCTACTTGGGCATCAAATAACACAAATAACATAAAACACAAGACAATTTCTTATTCTACATAGATTTTGTGTGGTTTTAAATGACTCCGTTCTGTGTGCAGGAGGCTACAGAACCAAAAGTGGAGCGTGCCAGGTATGATGATGGATATATATATATATATATTTATATATGTTTGCCTCATATTCTTCTTGAACAATAAGAAGGCTGAAATGGTGCTAGAAGATGAAACATTAGAAACATTTGTGCAATTTGTCCTGTTTTAACAGGGTGATTCTGGTGGGCTTCTGATATGCAGTGGTCTGGCAGTGGGCATCGTGTCCTTCAATTATTACCAAAACTGCAGCTATCCAAATGTCCCTAATGTCTATACCGAGATTTCACCATACTCAGACTGGATTAACAAAGTAATCAAATAAATTTGATCATTTCATTCATTCTTAAATAAAGATACAGAGGCAGAAAAAGAGAGTGATTTCTTGATTCTTTCTTAACACTCAACTAAAACTTTCTGATGCTTCTCGCTTGTTAACTGAAAGGTAATATAAAGTTGTCAGAAATGTGTTTGTATCTCAAGTATGATTTTTTTTCTAGTACTGTCATCACTTGATTAAAAAAAAGCCCAAATTCTCATGATCACATATAGACTCTCACGTTGATACGTAAACAGAACAATTGTTATTATGCGGTATCTTGTTGCACTTCCATCACTGTTGGTTTATTAAACAGCCACAATCTGCCTGTGTGTAATTGGCCATTTGTTCTTATAGAACTGCATGAGCTCTCATACTGGGCACATTTCACACAATTCACAGAGTGCACACAATGTCTCTTCATGCAGTGCACTCGCATAAAGGTAATAACCGTACAACAACAACAACAACAATAATAATAATAATAATAATAATAATAATAATAATAATAATAAACTATAGAGCAATTTTGATAGCTGTTGTAGCTCAAAGTGCTGTACAATCAAGTAATGGAAATTACATTTTAATTAAATAAAGATTTATGTAATAAAATATACAAGGATGAAATAAAAGGTGAGGAGAAAATATAAGCAACCATAAAAAGTACACAGATAGCTATATCAGAAACTGCTAAATACTACACACTATAGTCTCTAGAGTTTACACAGAATGGTGTGAAAATCAAAAAACGGCAGATCTACTGGCGAAAATGTCTTGTTGATGAAAGAGCTGAGAGAAGAATGGGCAGACTTTTTTGAACTCACAGGAAGGCTAGGGTAACTCAGATAACCACTCTTTACAGTCATGGTGAGAAGTAAAACATCTCAGAATGCACAACACGTTAAACAATCAGGTGGATGAGTTACAACAGCAGGAGATCATATTGGGTTCATACTATGGCTACAGTACGTACAAGCTAGACAGTTGAAGTCTGGAAAAATGTTACCTGGTCTGATTAATCTGGGAAGGTCAGAATTTTGAGAGGCAGAAAAGTACAGTAAAGTACAGCACCACTTATCCTACACAGGGTCACAGAGGAGCCTGGAGCCGATCCCAGGGAACTCAGGTCACAAGGCGGGGGACACCATGGACGATGTGCCAACCCACTGCAGGGCACAATTGCATGCACATTCACACACCCATTCACACACTATGGAAAATTTAGAGACGCCAATCAGCCTACAACGCATGTCTTTGAACTGGGGGAGGAAACCCCCAAAGCATGGGGAGAACATACAAGCTCACACAGGGTGGAGGCAGATCGTGAGTTCAAATCCCAGCACCGCCAAGCTGCCACTGTTGGGCACCTGAGCAAGGCCCTTAACCCTCAACTGCTCCCTGGGTGCCGCAGCAAAAATGGCTGCCCACTGCTCCGGGTGTGTTCACGGTTTGTAGTGTGTGTGTGTTCACTACTCACAACTCCTAATGTGTGTGCACTAACTTGGATGGGTTAAATGCAGAGGACCAATTCCAAGTATGGGTTACCATACATTGGCCTTCACATGTCACTTATTTACACTTACTTGAATCTCCAACCCTGGAGGTGCGAGGTAAACGTGCTAACCACTAAGCGACCTTGCCCCCCATGCTCTAACTACAGTTAATATATTTGCAAGTAATAACATGGCCATGGATACAACTATAGAAAACATGAAAGTCTGGTGAAGCAAAATTATTCTGCAATACAGCTTGTGTTTGAAAGGTTTTTTTTTTTTTAACACTCATCTCCATCCATCGCATGTGTAGTATATATGTGACATTTCCCTGTGCTGAAAAGACCGGAATACCTGATCACTTAAAACTCACTTATAACAGAAGTCTAAGGGCAGTTTTTGTTGGACAATTCAACGACAGCAACTCATGCTTTGAATGTCCAGATTAATCCAAGTCCAAATCCATCTAAGTTCTCCCACACTAACCCATTGCTATGCTTACTCCACTTGCTTCCTGTAGCTGATGCTTGCCAACAAAGCCAAAAACAGATCAGCACCCTCCTACCTCACAGCACTTATCACACCCTGCACTGCAACATGCACCCTCTGAGGCTCTAACACTGCTCGACTGAACCCACCATCCCTCAAGATGCAAGGAAGACATGCATCAAGACTCTTCTCTGTCCTGGCACCCAGGTGGTGGAATGAACTTCCCCTGGCTGTCCAAACAGTTGAGTCACTGGCTGTCTTCAAATGACATCTAAAGATCTACCTCTTCCTAAAGTACTCAAATTAGCACTTAAAAAGTGTTGTCTGTGTGCTTTTCTTACTATATTACCTCCCAACAGAGTTTTTAGACTGATGATATTCTTAGTCTTTGACCTAGTGAACCAGCATCAGGATGTATTTATTGATAGAGCATCTGTACGTCACTCTGGATAAGGGTATCTGCCAAATGCCATAAATGTAAACGTAAATGTAAATCCCAGCAGACCAAGGGCAGTGTTTGTAGTGAAACAATTTATTAAATACTTCTCCTCCTTGAGGTGCATAGGAAAACCAAAGTCACTGAAAATAAAACAAAACAAAAATGCATAGTTGTCCATCTCATGCAACTTAACTCAGAGCACATTAAGACACAGCCTCAACACTCTGGACAGAGAGAAGAAAGAACAAAACATAAATATACAGTACATTTGAAAACAAGGTTCATATGTGTTACATCAGCTCTGGTGCAAACCTCTGCCGACTAAAGCAAGCTGCTTCAGAAACTTACCAGTTGCAAACCCCTGGTTCTTTCAGCCTGACCTGCCAACTTTTGTCATTCTCGGTTATAATACACAGATGCACAAATTCAAACCAGATGTCAAGGAGCAAGTAATAAAGCTTTTATCTCAGTTAAACAAATATAGCATATCATAACACTATTATACTTGACCTACCAATATGACTAAGTATACAGTGCACATGTTTGAATGTGAAGTTTCATAAATGCTTGGTCAGATTTTTGGAGTAATTTAAGTGACAGCTCACATTTACCAAGTCACCTTTCCATGATTTAACAGCACTTCACTCTAAGCAAGTGGGCTGAACACTATTGGCAAATAATGAAAACCACAATAAGAAGGTCATGCAGTGAGTATTTAAGTAAGCGGTGTGAGTGTATGACTCAGTGATTGTTCGTTGAAAGATGAAGGCGTTGCCCATACTGCTGCTTGCTGCAGCTTTCATCATCCTCACGTTTAATGGTAAGCACTCATTTCTGAATAATAACGAAGAAAACTGGACAGATTCTAGCACATACTAATGTAACTAGACATGGCTTTTTTCCCGATATGTTGAGCTCTTTGTATGTTGTGTACTTTGCATATTCTTATACTTAAATGTACAAATTGTGATTTAATATCTACTTTCTTTCGTACTTTTTACACCTCTTCATTTTGCTTCATGGTGTGTGAATGTGAGAAAATAGCAAGTCAAACTGACTAATGAAACTTTTTCCAGCCACACACGGAGAGGAAATCATCCATGGCAAGAAAGCCAAGAAGAAGTCACTGCAGTACATGGCATCTGTGCAGTTGAAGGGCAAGCACAGTTGTGGAGGATTCCTCATAAACCCCAGCTACGTGCTCACTGCTGCCCACTGTGGCAACAGGTAGGCTGTTCATGATGTGTGTTTCTTAATAAGCAGATGTGTGTGGATTTATTTGTTTCAATGTGACAAGATATCTGACTCATTCTTAAATACACAGTGACCTTAGTGTGGTGCTCGGGACTCAGAACATCGATCCGGAAAGGAAGAATCTGAGAAGATATGCTGTGGAACGCAAGTACAAACACCCATCATACAAGAACGTCTCTTCTGGGTTTGACATCATGCTCCTGAAGGTACAGATTAATCATTTAAACTATATTTGCTTAGAACTCATAGAGTGCCCTATATTCATTATAATATAGAATCTTGCCCTGTCATATTTTATTGCTTACATATAACGTGAATTCTGTTCAAATACAAGCTTTCAGAGAAAGTCAATCTGAATAAAGATGTGAAGGTCATCCAAATCTCAAGCAAGCGCAAACAAGTCAAGCCCAATACCAAGTGCCAGGTTGCAGGATGGGGAAAAACTGAAACCCAGGTCATGGTGAATGACCTCATGATGGCTGATGTGTCAACCATAAATATCACAGTCTGTAAGAAGCAGTGGAATAAAGTGGAAGTGGAACTCCCAGCTAACGTTTTGTGTGCAGGAGGCTACGAAACCAAAAGGGGAGCATGCCAGGTATGATAACAGATATATGTTTGTTTCATATTTTTCTTGAACAGTGAGAATGCGGAAACAAAACTTTTGTGTTATTTGTCCTGTTTTGACAGGGTGATTCTGGTGGGCCTCTGGTGTGCAGTGGTCTTGCAGTGGGCATCGTGTCCTTCAATCTTAAAAACAATTGTAACTATCCAAACGTGCCAAATGTCTACACTGAGATTTCAGCTTACACAGACTGGATTAACAAAGTGATCAAGGGAGATGCTTGAGGTGTATTTTGTGTGTTTAATATCATGCGATTGCATAAAATTTTTAATCGTCTAATTATAGACTGTTCAGCAGAAACAGTTGGTATGACATTGTATCTTGTATTGCTGTCGGCTTAGTAAACAGCCACATTCTGCCTTCTTTATGAGAAATAAATGAAAATGTGTGAAATTTGCCATTTGTTCTTACTGAAAAAGTTCTATAAGTGAACACATACATACACACACGTGCACATGATGGGCTTGCATGAGCTCTGGTAATGTGCACATCCGATACTAGAGTTCAAAAACTGTACAAAAACTGCAATAATAAAGTAGTAAAAAATTTAATTAAAAAATAATGTAATAGAATACACAAGGATAAAATAAATGTCAAATGAAAATATAAGCAGATATCTATCTATCTATCTATATATATATATATATAGATGTTGGATAGTTACAATTGTTTTATATATATATATATATATATATATATATATATATATATATATATATATATATATATATATATATATATATATATATAATGGGACATAATGCTGACTTTACACAATGATTGGCAGTCTATATAAAAAGTCTAAAATAAAAAAAAAAAAGAAAAGAAAGAAAAAAACCCAAGATAAACTATTTTTCCACCCTTAATGTGATAGAGCAACCAACAAAATTCAAGTGAAAAACAATTTTGTTTTAAGAAAAGAAAAGAAAAAACCTACAAGACCCTGCATTAGTGTGCACACTCATATATATATATATATATATGACTGTGCTTAGAATTAACCTATCACATTCAAACTCATGTTCCAAATTATTATACACTTGTCCTCAATGAAGTTATTTTGATTAACCCCAAATAAAGATCAGCTGTACAGTATGTGTAGGATGTTCTTGACATCTTCTTGGTTTCATGTGTCTGCTGAATAATTTCACCTTCCAGCAGGATAACGACCCAAAGCACAAATCCAAGTCAGCAATGTTAGATATTGGTTTGGATGTAAGTGCAGAAAGTGCATTGAAGGAAACACAAAAGAAGCAAACAAAGCAGAAGCATGAATTATGAACATGTCCAAACACAAGCTAGGAAAACATTTCTATTTTCTTTCTTCCTGTTTTTCATTTGAATTTTGTTGGTTGCTATATCACATTAAAAGTGGAAAAAGACCTGATATTATTTATCTTGGTTATTTCTTTTTTTACATCACCAGAACCTTTCATTTTACTAGGGGTGTGTAGAGTTGGAACGGTTAAAAACGTGAATCCAAAAAGTCTCTGAAGCCCTCTAGTGGCTGGCTGGAGTACAATTTTTAGCCCTACCATGGGAATGTACTGTAGATTGAGCCAAATTTATATTTTAAGTTACTTCACCTTTTTTTTCAGGAATATTTTCAGGAATAGTGCTCATGGGTTTTTACAAGTTCAGCTGACCTTGATATCTCCCCCAATGTTTTTCTGTTTGATAAATGCATTTTATAGGAGTTATTTGATGATAACTACAAGTGCATTATAGTTTGAAAAGTGATTGATGGTCATTTTCATGTCTAAGCTAACTTCGTGTACTGATATTAAAACTAGCGAACCAACGTGAATGAACGAAGTGATGGCATAAACCAAGGCAACACTAGCTAAATTTCATCACAATGAAAAAACAACCAACGTGGGTGGGTAAGAGGTGGAATACATAGACCCAACCATGCTTGTTTCAACAGGCCAAATGATGTGTGGGATGTTATCTTGGCAAATGTTGGATCCCTAAATACGAATCGAGCATTGTTTGAATGCCATAGCCTATTTGACAATTGTTGCTGAACTAGTTCATCCCTTTATGGCCAAAATCCACCCATCTTATAAAAGCTACTTATAATATGCCATGTCATAAAGCACAACTTGTCTCAAATTAGTTCCATGAACAGGACAGCATGCACTTCAATGGCCTCTCCACTTACCAGATCTGAATACAGTAGAGCACCCTTGAATTGTGGTGCAGTGGGATATTCACAGCATGAATGTGCAGCTGACAAATCTGCAGCAATTACGTGATACAATCATGTCAACATGGACCATAAATCTTTGTTCAACCCCAAAGAATTGAGGCTATTCTGAGAGCAAAAGGGGTCCTACCCAGTATTCATACCTATAACTACCTTTTCTGCTGTTTTTTATTTTTTCCATGGAAACAAATTATGCTATATGGCCAACGGTTTGTCCATCACACTCATATGCAACTTTTGAACATCCCATTCAAGATTTAGTCCCCCTTTGCTGTTATAATAACTGCCACTCTTTTGGGAAGGCTTTCCACTAGATTTTGGAGCGTGGCTATGGGAATTTGCCCATTCAGCCACAAGAACATTAGTGAGGTCATGTAGATACTGATGTTAGATGAGGAGGCCTGGGGTGGAGTTGGTGTTTGAATTTAAGTAAGTTAAATAAGTCTACCAACTTAGCACAAATTGATTTGCCAATTTTATTCCACTCTTCCTTGCAAAAATGCTCCAGATAGAACAAGTTGTGAGGGGATCTCCTGTACACAGCCCTCTTCAAGCCTTTCCACTTGTTTTTGATAGGATTTACATCTGGGCTCTGACTGGACCATTCCAAAATGTTAATCTTCTTCTGAATGATTCCTTTGTTGATTTGGATTTGTGCTTTGGGTCGTGATTGTGCTGGAAGCAAAATGTTTCTTCATCTTCCGCTGTCTAACAGAGGCCTGTAGGTTTTGAAACAGTTCTGAAATGGTTTTTCTTAAATAGTTTCCCTAATGTTTGAATTATATATTTTAAGGGTATTTCTGGCATGCAAATTAGTAAAAAGAAGGAGTTAGCTTGTTGGGAGCAGTGGCAGCCCCACTGAGTTTTGCTCTCTAGGATACCCGGATGGCTGTGGCATTGTCCAGACTCAAACTCACGATCTCCCAAACACTTTTTTGTTATACTGCTCAGAAGCCTGAAAACCATTGAAAGGAATACTTTTTAGACCCTAATCTCCACAGTGCCACATACAGACTTTTCCCTGTTCTGAGAAAAGATAGAAAAGCCTGTCGTAGGGTCTTTGAGTGAGGTATATATGAGAGAACATCTAACCAAATCTATTCACTTGAATAAAACAGTAACTAATTCTGATTGTTTACTTTTCTGTGGTATAGAGTGATACTGTTTATCAACAGTGGGGATATGTTTTATTCTGGCATCATCAGGCTGAGTTAAATGCATGCATTTTTTATGCTCACCTGTAGATGCTACAGCTAGAAAGGGCTGAAAGGGCACACTTGCACAGTTGTCTATTATACAATTCTTGCCATCATGGAGTTACCGATGTTCCATCCGTAACAGGAAACAATAACCTAGTATGCGTACAATAGACAGCAAGCATTGTACACACCACATAAATGCATATACTCATATACTCATATTTGTTTGGCTCTAGGAGACTATACATTATAACAGCTTCAAACTGGTGCTAGTATTGGAAGCTATTGCTGAGTACAGGTCCACAAGCATTGTGCAGAAAGGTGTCCCAGGGTCTAGTTCTAGAACAATTTGATCGATTGAATAAATGATGTACCTCATAAACTGGTCGGTGAATGTATATACTGAGACCAAAGCAATAATCAGAAGTTAGTTGCTTGTCTGAAGCAACTTCTAACCACACAGGAAAAACTGCTGATATAATCTGGCCTTACTCATAAATAATCTTTGTTTTGAGTGAGACTGCACCCGTCAGACTGAACATGCGATTTAATCTGCATGATAAGGAATATACAAAAAATAAGAAGCTTTTCAGAAGATTATACATCACACGTGTGTGCATGTGTGTATGCATGGTGCCCTGCAATGGACCGGTTGTATTTACAAAGAAACAATACAGTACTTCAATTCAATTAATCAATTAATCAAGTTCCATAGTTTGTCGCTGTCATTTTGAAAAACCAGAGAGGCATCCTGTAGCTAGCAAATATTAATATTAAAGATGTGAATATTATGAAAATCCAGAGCAAAAGCAAACTGATTGGGGCCAACACCAAGTGCCTGGTTACAGGATGGACAAAAATCGAATCAGAGAGGAGGGTCAACAGCCTTGGCTAAGGTGTCATAAATTTGACAGTCTGCCAGTAGGAGTGGGCTAAAGCGAAAGTTCAACTCCAAGCTAATGTTCTGTGGGGACCAAAAGTGGCGCTTGCAAGGTATGATGTCACAAACTGGATTTGTGAACATGACAATAAATTCAGTGTACTTTATTGGCTTCCCGAGTCCCCAGATCTGAACCCAATAAGCACTTTTGGGATGTGGTAGAACAGCATATTCACAGCATGAATGTACAGCTGACAAATCTTCAGCAATTATACGAAGCAATCATGTCAGCTTGGACCAGAATCATACAGGAATGTTTCCAACATCTTGTGGAATCCATGCCACAATGAACTGAGGCTGTTCTGATAGTAAATAAGGGTTTTACGCATTGTTAGTATTGTGTTCCTAATAAACTGGTCGGCAAATGTACAGTGCCCTCCACTAATATTGGCACCCTTGGTAAATATGAGCAAAGAAGGCTGTGAAAAATTGTCTTTATTGTTTAACCTTTTGATATTTTGTTCAAAAACTGACAAAAATACTCTGCTCTCATGGTTATCAAACAATTACAAAAACAACACAGGTTTATCCAACAAAAAAAAAAACTTTGTTAAATATATGTGTCACAATTATTGGCAAAAATAGGTTTGAAGTATATTCCCATTGGTAGTTTACAGAGGTGATTTTGGCACACACAGAGCGATAGCCATATGGAAAAGTACCTTTTTTCTGCCAGAGGACCTGGACATTTTTTTAGGATACATGGCATCATGGACTCTATCAAATATCAACAGATATTAAATGAAAACCTGACTGTCTCTGCCAGAAAGCTTAAAATGGGCCGTGGTTGGATCTTCCAGCAGGACAATGATCCAAAACATACATCAAAATCAACGCAAAAATGGTTTACTGACCACAAAATCAAGGTCCTGTCATGGCCATCCCAGTCCCCTGACTTGAAATCTATGGAAAACCTGTGGGCTGAACTGAAGAGGAGAGTCCACCAGCATGGACTTCAAAATTTGAAGGATCTGGAGAGATTCTGTATGGAGGAATGGTCTCAGATCCCTTGCCATGTATTCTCCAACCTCATCAGGCATTATAGGACAAGACTCAGAGCTGTTATCTTACAATGCAATGAACAAATCAAACAAAAGCAATTGAAATAGTTCAACACAATGAATGCTTCAAGGGTTTCCCCAAATTCAACTGAAAATGCAATTTATAATGAGTTTCAAAATGAGTTTCAAAATTATTCACCACTTTCATGGAAAGCATCTTTAGTACTCAGTAGAGCACCCTTTTGCTGTTATGACCTGCTGCAAATGAGATGCATAGCCAGACACCAGCTTCTGGCAGCATTCCTGAGGAATCTTAGCTCATTCCTCATGAGCAATGGCCTCCAGTTCAGTAATATTCTTGCGTTTGCGTGCTGCAACCGCCTTCTTCAAATCAAAAAGTCGGGTGACAGGACTTCTTCTGCAGCCAAGCCCTGTTGGAATTTGAGGTATGCTTGGTATCATTGTCCTGTTGGAAGGTCCAATGATGCCCAAGCTTCAGCTTCCTCACAGACGGCATGATGTTTTCTCCTAGGATTTCCTGATACTTCAATAAATCCATCTTGCCCTCCACTGCAGGTTTCCAGTGCCAGAGGATGCAAAGCAGCCCCAAAGCATCACCAAGCCACCACCATGCTTGACTGTGGACGGAGTGTCCTTTCTCCAGACATACCGCTGATCCATCGTGCCAAAAAGTTTGTTTCATCGCTCCACAGAACAGAATCCCAAAACTTCTGTGGCTTATTTATATGATTTTGAGCCGACTTTTCTTGTGCTTTTTGGTCAGTAGTGGTGTACGTCTTGGAGTTCTGGCATGGAAACCTTCTGTGTTTAGTATGCGCCATACTGTGCTCACTGAAACCTCAGTGCCTGTTGCCACCAAGTCTTGCTGTAGTCACTCGTGGGTTTTTCACAACCTGCCTTCTCAGAAATCTGGTTGCAGCCGTTGATAGCTTTCTTTTTCTGCCCCGCTGAGGTGTTTCGTGTATTTTCTGCCCCTAGCCAGTTCAGGTATTTCATGTGTTCCAGCTCAAGCACACCTGGTGCAACTAATGAAGCCCTTGATTAGTTGCATCAAGTGTGCTTGAGACAACACCTGTTTTGCATATTTGTGCTATTGTGAGGGATTCTATTCAGGGGGTTGAATAATTTTAAGACTGGAGAAGTCATTATAAGTTGCATTTTCAGTTGAATTTGGGGAAACCACTTAAAGCATGTGTTGTGTTGAACTATTTCAATTGCTTTTGTTTGATTTGTTCACTGCAAACAGCTGAAAGTCTGTAAATTAGGACAACGAACCGGATTTGCAATGGGGGTTGAATAATTTTGATTGCATCTTTAGGTTGCCTGTCTGAAGCAACTTCTAACCACACACAAGAGACTGCTGATATAATCTGGCCTTATTCATAATTAAACCTTTGTTTTGAGTGAGACTGCACCCATCAGATTGAACATGCAGTCTGCCAATCTCTTTCATATTTCTAAGTACAGTTAATATATTTGCAAGTAATAACAATCACTTACACTTTAGTCATTCTTATTTTTTATTTTACCCACTGTCACTTTAGTTTGGTCATTTGCCAATTATTACTCGCTAGCTATAACCTAGCACACAACAGCTACCAACCATGGAGGGTGAAGTTTAGGATGTGCTTCCTCTGAGTGGATTACTTAAAACTCACTTATAATGGAAATGAGAGAAGTTTTTGTCAGACAGTTTGATGATAGTGACTCACGCTTTGTATGTCAAGATTAATCCAGTTTCACAGTTTGTCTCTGTCATTGTCAACCATTATTAACAGCCAAAGAGGCATACAGTAGCAAACACTAACATTAAAGATGTGACGTTTATCCAGAGTTTGCAAGTTTGAATTCTGTTGATGCCATAGCCATCCATGGATGGGTCCAAGAGAGCAAAATTGGCCATGCTTACTGGGTGGAAGGAATGGCATACTTTCCATCATAGCGACACTAGCAGGTCATGGGTGTCTGAGCTCATGCATGTGGAAGGGGAGGAATAGCACTTTGTTTGTTACCCTGTCCTGTGATGCAGCATGAGCAGCAGTTCGAAAAGATGTGGTTGACTGGCTTCAGGAATCTCAGAGGAAGCACATGATAGACTTCAACCCAGTTGGTAGCTGCCATATAGTAATTGAATTTTTGACAGGTTGATTCTTGTGTGTGTCTGGTGTACAGTGGTCTCACATTGAGTATTATGGCCATCGTTTATCAAAATAAAAATGTAAATATCCACATATGTCTGATATCAAGTCTCAGAATTCACAGTGTACAGACTGGATTAAGTAAGTGATAAAGGGAAATTTCCCTTGAAAATTTGTTTTTTTCCCCCCATGTGTCACTTAATTTGATATTATGGGATTGTTATTCTAGTCAGATTCAAGTCTGAATCCAGAAGCCCTTGAGCCCGCAACACACTGAAGCTTCAAACATGTCCCAGTATTCCTCTTCATTGTCCTGGTGTGTCACCCTGGAAACTGACACCTCAGCCTGTGCATACATCCTGTTGTTCCTGTTCCTGCAGGTTTACTGGTGACTACGTGGGCAAGAGGAATCACTAGATCAGCCAAACTATCCTCAGCCCTCATCATCCTTGACCTTTTTAGCAACCTTCAACACAGTCAATCACAAGACTCTCCTATGACTCCTTGAATCTTAAAACTTGAATCATGCCTCCACTACAACAATATAATCAGGAATACATTGTGTATAAAGGTACTCCTTAGTAGTGCTTATACTTTGGGCCAACAGTGAGAAAGTTATTTAAACATTAATTAGGTGTATTTTGTCATCAGTTATAAGATTACATAACATGCAGTATATTGCCCATGGCACATATTCACTTCAGATATTAAGGAGCAAGTAATAAAAGTTTTATCCCAATTAGACATAAGTAGCATATTATTTTGAATGAACATTTATTTGAATTTGAATATATTTGAATACAAGATTCCATAAATGCTTGGCACTTCACTCTAAGTAAAGAGGCAGAGGCGGGAACACTATTACCAATAAAGAAAACCACAATCGGCAAGTCATGAAATGCATCTATATAAGAGGTGAGTCTTTGTTAGTTTGTTAGTTGAAGGATGAAGGCGTTGCACATACTGCTGCTTGCTGCAGCTTTCAGCATCCTCAGTTTTAATGGTAAGCACTAATTTCTGAATAATAATGAAGAATACTGCACATAATAATGCAATTGGATATTACTTTTTTTCAGAAATGCTGGGCTCTCTATATGTTATTTACTTTGTATCTTCTAATTTAAAATTCATGTATTGTTATTGTGATTTATTAACTATTTAATCTATTCCTTTTCATGTTTGCTTTATTGTGTGTGAATGTGAGAAATTGGCAAGTCAAACTGAATCTTACTAGACTAATAAAACTTTTTTCCAGCCACACACGGAGGGGAAATCATCGATGGCAATCAAGCAGAGAAGAACTCACTGCAGTACATGGCATCTGTGCAGTCGTATGATGTGCACATATGTGGAGGATTCCTCATAAGCCCCAGCTACGTGCTCACTGCTGCCCACTGTGGCATAGAGTAAGTTACTCTTGTTGAGTGCTTCTTAATAAGCAGAAATGTGTAGATTTATTTGTTTCAGTGTGACAAGATATCTGCCTTGTGATCAAATACGGGTGCATCTCAGTAAAGAATGTCGTGGAAAAGTTCATTTATTTCAGTAATTCAACTCAAATTGTGATACTCGTGTATTAAATAAATTCAATGCAAGTATTGAGTACATGTACAGTAAATGAACATACTTTCCAGAAGGCCAACAGTTCACTAAAAATGTTTTTTTATTGGTCTTATGAAGTATTCTAATTTGTTGAGATAGTGAATTGGTGGGTTTTTGTTAAATGTGAGCCAAAATCATCACAATTAAAAGAACCAAAGACTTAAACTACTTCAGTCTGTGTGCATTGAACTTATTTAATACACAAGTTTCACAATTTGAGTTGAATTACTGAAATAAATTAACTTTTCCACGACATTCTAATTTATTGAGATGCACCTGTACACAGTGGCCTCAGTGTGGTCCTCGGGACTCAGAACATCAATCCGGAAAGGAATGATCTGAGAAGATACAGAGTGCAAAGCAAGCACATATACCCCCGATACTGGGAAGAACCCCGTCACGGGTTTGACATCATGCTCCTGAAGGTACAGATAAATCCATTAAATTATACAGTATTCACAGAGGTTTTTCAATATGGAATCCAGATATCACATGAGCAAGAGTGCTGTTGTACTGAATACTGTATTCAGTACAACAGTGTGACTGTGATTGTAATATTGCTTTTATACAACAGTTTTCTAAAGAAATTAATGGAATGGAAGGAGTCTTCAGTGTCAGTTTTCTGTAACATTCAGTAAGTTTTCTGACAACGGAAAGTCTTCAGGACAGAGGAGTTTGCACTATACAGTTTCTTTATAAAATGTAAAGCTACTTTGTCTTGTCAGGGAACAACTATTTATTGCTGCTATAACGTAAGTGATAACAGAAGGGAACTTGTTCCATGGATGTCCCACAGCATTAATGTTTTTTAAATAAACAAAAATAAAAAACACAGTGGTATGTGTAGTTATTGGAAAACAATCAATTTAGCATACACCACTGTTAATTATTTTCTTATAACTGCAAGCCCTGTCGTGTTTTCCTTCTTATATATAATGTGAATTCTCTTAAAAAAAAAACAAGCTTTCAGGGAAAGTCGATGTGAATGATGAAGATGTGAAGATCATCAAAATCCCAAGCAAGCACCAACTG
Source organism: Cranoglanis bouderius (assembly GCA_023630585.1). Classification (NCBI taxonomy): domain Eukaryota; kingdom Metazoa; phylum Chordata; class Actinopteri; order Siluriformes; family Cranoglanididae; genus Cranoglanis; species Cranoglanis bouderius. Next base: position 13,341,238 of record CM042553.1, on the reverse strand, counting down.
GTCAAGCCCGATACCAATTGCCAGGTCGCAGGATGGGGAAGAACTGAAAACAAACCCTTGGTGAATGACCTCATGGTGACTCATGTGCCCATCATAAATATCACAGTCTGTAAGAAGGAGTGGAATAAACTGGATATTCAACTCCCAAATAATGTTCTGTGTGCAGGAGGCTACACAACCAAAAGTGGAGCATGCCAGGTATGATGATGGAGATAAACTCCCCAGTCACTTTAATAGTACTGTACCCCTGCTCATTTATACAGTTATCCAATCATGTGACAGAAGCACAATGTATAAAATCATGCAGATACAGGTCAAGAGCTTCCCTAACCCTAGATGGGCTGGTTTGAGTATTTCAGAAATCTTCTGAGAATTTCACACACAACAGTGTCTAGAATTTACGCAGAATGGTGCTAAAAATAAAAAAACATCCTGTGGGCAGAGGTTATGTAGGCTGAAAAACCTTGTTGATGAGAGAGATCAGAGGAGAATGGACAAAGGCAACTGGACAGGAAAAAGAACAGGTGATTTTTTTCTTCAACTATCAACTATCTTCAACTATCCAATTTTGGGGAGTCTGTGCTCATGATAGCCTCAGATTGCTGTTCTGGGCTGACAGGAATGGAACCCAATCTGGTCTTCTGCTGTTGTAACGCATCCACCTCAAGGTTCTATGTTTTGTGCATTCTGAGACGCTTTTCTGCTGACCATGGTTGTAAAAAGTGATTATATGAGTTACTATATCCTTCCTGGCAGCTTGAACCAATCTGGCCATTTACCTCTTATCAAGGTTTCCACCCACAGAACTGTTGCTGACTCAGTGTTTTTTGCACCATTCTGTGTAAACTCCCAGGAGATCATCAGTTTATGAAATACTCAAACCAGCCTATCTGGTACCAATATCCATGCCATGATCAAAGCCACAGAGATCACACTTTTTCTTCATTCTAACTGAAGCTCTTGACCTGTATCTGCATGATTTCTTGCATTGTGCTGCTTCCACATGATTGGCTGATTAAATAACTGTGAATGTGCTGGTGTTCCTAATAAAGTGGATGGTAAGTGTATATGTTTGCTTCATAGTTTTCTTGAACAATGAGAAGGCTGAAACATTTTGCTATTTGTCCTGTTTTGGCAGGGTGATTCTGGTGGGCCTCTGGTATGCAATGGTCTGGCAGTGGGCATCGTTTCCTTCAACTATAACCAAAATTGCAATTATCCAAATGTCCCTAATGTCTACACTGAGATTTCACCATACGTAGACTGGATTAACAAAGTGATCAAGGAAGATGCTTGAGGTGTATTTTTTTTCGTGTTGCTTAACTTGATATTGTGTCATTTTTTATTGCACAAAATTGTAATCATTAAATAAGGATACAGAGGCAGAACAAGAGACTGATTTCTGGAGTCTTTCTTAAAGGAATGCTAATAGTTTCTGATGCATCTCTGAATTTAAAGGGAATTTAAAGTTGTCAGTAATGTATTTACAGTCAATGTGAAAAAATAAGTACACCACATGACTGTTGGGTTTTTTGACATATTTGAAATGACATATTTACAATGAAACATTTGATCCTCTTTGAAACAGTGCCTATTAATAAAGGCGATACACTATCAAATGACATAAAATTGACATTTTGTAGTAACTGTCAATTTAAATTAACCAAAAAACAGATCAGTCACATGGAAAAAGTAAGTACACCCCTACATTTATCACACCCTCAAATCCATAAAATTAAGATTGGGTGCCAGTGATTAGAACCTGTTTAGGGCATGCAGGTGGAACCTGTCTTATTTATACCCCTCTCAGATCTAGTGTCTGCTGCTCCCTTTGCTATTGAGGTGAGTGTTGTCATCATGCCAAGATCTATAGAGTTCTGTGAGCTCTTCAGAAAAAAAAGGTTACGGGTACTTAGGAGTCTGGCAAGGGATTTAAAAAGATCTCTAAATTATATGAAATACATCATTCTACTGTAAGGAAAATAATCTACAAATGGCGTAGATTTCAAACGCCAATTTGTCCAGGTCTGGCCGTCCCAGCAAATTCAGCCCAAGAGCAGACCATCTGATGCAAAAAGAAGTCTCCAAGAACCCCAAAATTTCATTGCAGGATCTGCTAGTAAGTCTAGTAGGGCCATCTGTCTGAAAGTTGAAGTTGAACCAAAAGTGGACCTTTCAACAGGATAATGCAACAGGATAAATCCTAAGCACACTAGAAAATCCACCAAGGAATGGCTCAAAAAGAAGAAATGGAGGGTTATGGAATGGCCTAGTCAAAGCCCAGATTTGAATCCCATTGAAATGCTGAAATCTTGCAACTGAAAGAATATTGCATCGAAGAGTAGTCAAAAATTCCAGCAAGCCAGTTATCAGAGACTGGTGGACAATTATGCAAAACACCTACAAGAAGCTGAAGGGGGCAATACTAGCTTCTGAGGCCAAGGGTGTACTTACTTTTTCCACAGAAGAATATCACATCTCTTGATATTTCTGTTCAATAAATGCTTGAAAAAGCTAATTGTCCTTGTGGTTTTGTTCAAGTATATCAACTTCATTAATAGGCACTGTTTCAAAGATGATCAAATGTTTGCTTGTCCAAATATGTAAAAAAAAATAAATAAATAAAAAGCAAAAAAGCCAACAATTGCCATGGGGTGTACTTATTTCTTCACATGTCTGTATATCACAAGCATGATTTTTTCCTAGTATGGTCATCACTAAGACAGTTACTTAATATAACCTCTCACTTATATTTAAACAGAACAATTGGTCTGGCATGGTATCTTGCTGCACTTGTATCACTGTCAACTTAGTAAACAGCCAGATCATGCCTTCTTTATGAGCAATAAATGTAAATGTTTTGTGTTTAGATCAACTCTGATAAATGTTTCTACATAGCACTTTTGATAGCTCAAAGTGCTGTCCAGTGCTGTAGGCTGAAAAACAATGGAGGAGATGCGAGTCATGTTTTGCACACTGCGCTGCTTTGTGCATCACAGTCTAGCATGCTAGAAGTAAACCAAAAATTATGATTTAGTTTTAGCTTAGACTATAGTATTAACATACAAAAGCACACATGTTCCAAATAAGGTTAAGGTTTATTTTACAGTCAACAAAGTACATTAGTTAACATACCAAAATGCAGATGGTCTGATAAAGTAAAGGGAAAAGATAAATACAATAACAACAATATAGCCTTATGCCATGTTCATATTCATAAAACTATACCTGTTTTACTTAAATACCTTTAGAACAGGTATTTCACAGAATTAAAAAAAAAAAAAAAAAAAAAAAAGTCTTGCGTTGCAATTTGACCATGTCATCCCTTGAATTTAGCTTTTAAAGTATGGGACTTGTACATGTGGGATTTTCTATGTGCACCATTTGGCGTTCAGCTTACACACAGGAACCATAATTTCAGTCAACTATAAGTATGAAGAAGTAAGCATTCATTTAATAAGGTCCTTAACATACTGAATGCCTTGGCTGGTGTACTCGCACATCACACTCGGCGCCACTGATAACGCATGGATGGACTTCCGCACTCCTGTGTGAAAAACGTGTGAAAAATCCTTATTTCAGCACACTTGTATTCCATGGTTAAGAGCAGAGTCCAAAAGTCTGAGTCCATACAATATATAGTTATCAAGGGACATTTTATATCAGTTAGAGAAACCTTAAATTCATCAGTTTATGAAACAGAACTAAATGAAACTGAACTACAGCCAGTTCAGCCGTGCATATAATGTCATTCCAATGTAATATTTAATAGTCCTTACACGTAGTCAGTCTTTTTTCTTTTCCTTTTTGTCCACCTGACATATGCAACATTTTAGCAAACTTGCAAGATATCCAGAGACCCTCTACATGAGAGAATGTCTGTAATTAGCCTTCTCTGGGTGCCAAAGCTATCACAATAACGCATCAGACCAAACCATTTTACAAAATACAGGAAATATTAACTTTAGCTGACAAGTTAAAATAATGTATAGGCCAAGAGCACCATAGTTACATCAAATAAGAGTGTTTCAGACAATCCTGCTCTGCACGTCAATGGACTGCTAAACCCTCCTGGTGCCGAGGCAGTGAAGCTGATTAGAGCTGAATATACTGTATGCTATACAATTTCCTTCCGATGTCCAAATTGTTAAGATTTTTGTCCAAATTTTGGGCAACTAAGATTGACAGTCCCCTATATTAAAACCACTGAAAATGTGTGGGATGAGATAAAGAGGAGAGTCTACAAGAAAAGATGTCGGATGCAGAGAGATCGTGTACTATTAGTAGTGTCTCACTAATTCCTCTATATTCTGCTCTCTCCTTTTTATGAGATTCTGTATTCTGCAATCTCACAGTATGTCTCACAGTATATTAACAAGGTCAAAATGCAAAAGTTACCAATAATTGTGACAGTTTTTTTATTGTAAAATATTGATTTCTGATTCGTTTTTTTTTCCCCCTTGTTTTTTTTTTTTTTTTTTGTCTTTTCTTACTTATTACAGTATTTCAGCAGAAGATTAAGCTAATTAAACACAAATGCACTTGATTCATAACGATAAATAATAAAACATTCAACAGTTCTGGGTTGTGAGCTCACACTTTTGGGTTCCATTGTATACAACAGAACATTTCAACATAAACCACATCTCACAGAGCAGAATAGCTGATAAGTGTTTACCTGAGTTCCAAGCATCACATGGGGAAAACTCGATTTTGGGTGCGGCAGGAAGCTGAAATGAAGAACACACGGAAAAACCTGTCCATTACCAATGTACACAGTATCTTTCTAAATAAATTGTTTAAAATGATTTGGATATTTTTACATTCTTTCTGACTTGTTCTTGATCTATAAAGTCCTAATGATCCTGAATAACGAGGGTTTTTATAATGAAGTCTTTTGACAATTTTAGTAAGGCACAATCAAACTGGGATGTAGCTTATTTAAATGCCTAATCATTTCAAGTGTACTTTACCTCCAAGCCAAAGTACTTAGTCCACTCGTCCACAGCGGGAGGGATGGCTGCTTTAGCTTTGCTTAGAGCCTCGGAGCCTTCAGCGCTCCCACCGAGCAGTCCTGAATCATAGGCCACGTACACAGACCCTCCAGCAATGCCCACTTTTGTGGCTAACCTTAAAAGAAAAATGGGAGTTACCTACGTGAGAAGCCCAATGCAAGACGACAGTCGTTAAGGGAGCCTTGTTTAGCAATTGTTTTAGGCAGTGCTGCCAACTTAGTCAATTTGTTGCTACGTCTGGTGACATTTTAGACTCCATTAGTGACTTTATGTCAAAAAAAAAAGAGCCTAGCAACAAATCTGGCGACTTCCTGAGCAAATCTGAGCAACTGTCCTGCACTCGATACGGCTCTCCTGCTCACATCACCGCTGCTGGTTATATGAGGTTATATGAACCAATCACTGATAACCAGTGTTCCCAATGACTAAACCCTGATCACTGGCCTTTGTTCAACCTGTGCAGGCCTTTGTTCTTCGTGTCTATTTCCCAACTGCTCATTACCACTGCGTTCTTAATAGCAATTATTTTATTTTGTAAATATATAAACAGCTGGTTTGTTGTGCAGTGACTAAAAGTTTATTGCGTCTATAAGAAATAAGGTGCAATCTGTCTATATTCTCTTCTATTGTGGTCTATGTGTCTTCAGAAAATCTTCCTTCTCCATGTAACATGACATGCAAATGAGCATAGCGATTTCATGAATATGCAGATTAGTCTGTGGCGTCATCTGGCGACTTTTTGAGCAGGCATTAGCTACTTGCCGCTGAAAAGGATTGGGAACGCTGATTCTGGGGTTTTGCTTTTACTTACGGGAAATATATGTATTACATTATTGAATAAATGGGTAGTATAGACATGCAATGCCGTCCTTGAACTCCCCCTAGTAAACGTTACTCAAATAAGGCATTAATTTTCAATAAGGCTACTTTATTCAACATACAAATAAAACATTATTCCAGTACATAATGGGACACTGACTGTCAAACTGTGCCTGTATGAAATACACCTGTAGATTATGTCGATACCCAACCAACTTGTTACTGATTAGCTAGCTGGCTAACTGCTTAGCTACCTCCACTGTGTCATTTTACACGAAGACAAAAAACTTACTTGACGACTGGCAAAATCTTAGCTGCCATGGCGTCACACGGTCCAAACCTAGATCCAGTTATGTGTATCTATAAAGCTATGTAAAGGAAACCCGCAATACAGAATAATTTCGTACACAGCTAGTTAGCTAGCTTCACAGCTAGCTCCATCCACAAGGACAGTACTAGCGACAGTACTAGCGACAACCGGATGTGGACTTTTAAATAAAGTTTTTTGTGAAACTTTGAATGGCGGAGTTAAATTTAACGTATTTAAACTAATAATAATAATAATAATAATAATAATAATAATAATAATAATAATAAGTATTATTATGTTCTTAAACCACTGATCTATATAACTATAGATATATAGATATAGATCAGTGTCTTAAACACATTTATTCTGTTGTAAATTTATTCTGTCGTGCTGCTTCTCGTGCTTTATTAGATAACTGCCAAGGTGTTGCTTTTATTTGCAATAATATTTTTAATAATAATAATCATCATCATCATCATCATAAAGACAATACTAATACTAAAACTACTACTACTACTACTACTACTATTAATTATAATATAATAACTAATAATAATTATAATTATTATTATTATTATTATTATTGTTATATACTTCTGCTTCTGGAATTCAGAATTCAATCTTCTTTTGCTTCTGACATTTGGTACATTTTTTACGGGGTGGGTCTTAGAAGAAGGCGCTCTCCTTAAATCTCTATTGGTCAACTGATTTTGTAGTGGGAGGTGCTCTGAATTTAGTCCCGCCCATCCTTTTAAAGGTGGAGCGGCTGCGTGTTCTGAAATGGTGGGGAGCCGAAGTGAACTGAATAACATTGATTATCTCATTATAATGGCACCTGTCAAGGGGTGTGATATATTAGGCAGCAAGTGAACAGTCAGTTCTCGTTTGTTTATTGGGCTACTTGAAGATTTTGTTTTATCTGGTGTGCCTTGTTCATATCATTTTAGAAAAGTCTAGATTTTATATTGTCTATGCATTTAATACATTGAAAAAGTTAACTGAATTTAACTGTGTTGCAACCGACCTGAATTGATCATGTATTTTCAAAGCTCTGGAATAAAACCAACCACCACACACTCACTCGAGTTAAACCCCGGAGCTATGAGGCGCTAACATTACCCACTACACTACACATTCGTAATCGGATCGTGTTAATGCTATATCAATTGATTCTACATAATTTAAACGAGTAGATTGAATGTTTGTTTCAGTTAATGTTCGCAATAAAATTACATTTAGATGAGAAACTAAATATATTTATGTAAACTATACATTTAAATAAATATATTTATTTTATGTAAACTATACATTATATTTTAAATCTGACCGACCACATATTCACTTTTTTCAGTGTGCACTAGGGCGGAACAATTGTTCCTGAGCATTGTTTCCGCCCGACGGGATTACGAAAAAGTCAATAGAGCACAAAAGTCAATAGAATTCAAGAATTCAAGCTGCGGCGAGGGTCACTTGAAACTGTGTGATAATAATAATAATAATAATAATAATAATAATAATAATAATAATAATAATATAATAATAATAAAAGAATAATTACCATAGGCTATTATTATAATTATAATGCATACAAATCACGTCAAAAAAAATCTTATTAAAATAAAAGATTGAACAGAACAGATTTTGAACTTCTTTCAGCTTCCGTTGCGCGGTGGTTTAAGCAGACTGCAGGCAGTTTACACTTTGTCATGGGTGCAGACTGTGCAATCAGAGAGGTTAGTAGGCTCTTTTAAACATACCTGAGCACACACCTTCCGCTAAAGCTCTTCTCAATGAAGTTTCCCGTTAAAATCTTTTTACTCGGGAGTCTGAGCGCAGCTTTAATTGCGCTCCAATGGAGTGGCCCCACTTTTAATGAAGGTGAGTTTGAGTTTATTTTATTTTAAACTTTTTTTCTTGCGCTTTACTTCCTGTAAAACAAGTCGCACAACTTGCTCGACTGTTCCGCAGAAGTGATAGAACAGTACAGTATAAACTGCCAAAGGAGCTACAGGAATTATTTTAGACCTTTACTGAATTCCTCAATAAGTCACATAATACAGTTATAATGAGTACAAGCGATAGAAGTACAAGTGATATAAGAAGTTACACTGTGACTGATACCCTGCTAGGATATTGTGACAGTGATAGTATTCAGTTTTTGTTAACCTGAACACATCAGTAGCTTTAGAATATTTTACTCAAAAGATTCACAAAAATGTGACAACTGACCCCACTCTCATGGACAAAAAGGTTGTATTTTTGTCACTTCAAATGGCCATGGCATGAAAGTCACTTTAGCATATAAATTTGTAAACCCGAATGTATACATTTCTGTTTTTTTCTCTCCCCAGAGTCTCTGAGAGGCATGAGAGTGCTGGTGACGGGTGCGAGTACTGGAATCGGGGAGCAGGTGGCGTACCACTACGCCCACATGGGTGCTCAGATTGTCATCACAGCAAGAAGAGAACATGTATTAAAAGAGGTCAGTGGGTGGGACATTACTGAAATATTAAACCATTTCCTATTTGCATGTGGTTAAGATCTTCTAGAATAAAATCCAGCTAGAAGGCACATGGTGGGGGGGGACCAAAAAAAAACCCCAATTGTAACAGGGTCTGCTTTGTGGTCACTTAAGAACAAACAGTGCCCTCAAATTATTGGGACCCTTCATAAAAATCAGCAAAACAATTGTATAAAATACACAATCACTGAAAGTTTTCACTTAAACAATAGGGGGGACCAATTTTCTCTGTTGAAACACAAATATTTATCAGAAATGTTTGTGCCACAATTATTGACACCTCTAAGAAATATTTAAAATAATTCAAATTCAAACCGATATATTTCATTTGCTTTCAGTCCCCAGGAACTTTCCTTTAACCAGTTTCTGTTTGCCCGGGGTATAAATATGAGTTTGCATACATGAACAAATCACTATCATCTATTACCCTTGGGGGAAAAAACAGAGACAGACAAAATAGATGGTTGTTGACTTTCACAAAACAGGTAGTGGATAGAAAAAATACCAAAAAATTATATAATATAAAATATAATGGTATATAATACCATTAAGCATAATTAGGGCCACAGAAAGTGTCACATCAGTTGGAACAATTGGAAATTAATGCTACCAATTATTTTGGAAGGCACTGTATATACTGTATATGTTGCTTATCTGATTGAAGGTTGTAAAGAAGTGTCTGGATCTGGGGGCTCAGAAAGCCCTGTATATTGCAGCGGACATGGCCGAAACAGCTGATGCAGAACGAGTAGTGGAGTTTGCTGAAGAGCAGCTTAACGGGCTGGACTACATAGTGCTTAACCACATTGGGCCGAGTCCATATGCGATGTGGGATGGCGATGTGGATCACATTCGATGGCTCATGCAGGTGAGGCAACATAGTAGGGCTACAACACAAAAAAGCCAAGTGGACGCTACATGACTCAGAATCTCTGACCGGTTCACACTACATGACTTGAATCCCTTGACTTGAGTCAGTTGTTTGGTGGACGTAGGGGTGTGGACACTCTTAGATGAGGTCTTTCACCTGGGAATATCCCGACTGATATCTTTAAATATCATATGATAACTATAAATGGTTAAAAGTAAAACGTAATTCTTAAATAAATTAAAAATTGTAATCATTGACAGATTGATGTGGTATAAGAGTGGTAAAATACTTTTGGACATGCAGTTATTTTAAAATAATCACACTAACTAAATCTTCTTGCTGTAACACAGCTTTGTCAGAGCATTAACTTATTATCCTGATAGGTGTGAAAAGCAGGGGGAAAAAACCTAAAATGATAATGTGCCATCATATGTAACCAGTGCTTTTGTACTACCTACAATTTATTACATTTCTCCTTTATTTGTACTATGTGAAGGTGAATTTCCACAGTTATGTGAAAATGGCTGTGAAAGCTTTACCAGCCCTGGAGAAGACTAATGGATCAATAATGGTCGTCTCTTCGTTGCTTGGTGAGTAATGAACTTCTTTAATCTTACTCGGAGATCTGTTCTGACAAAGCACTCATGTGAATGTTGTTGAACTTTGCAGGTAAAATGTGTTCACCATTGGCTCTGCCATACACCGCTACCAAATTTGCCCTGAATGGCTTCTTTGGGAGTCTCCAGCATGAGCTGGCTATGAAGCACAGCAACGTAACCATCACTGTCTGCACCCTGGGCCTCATTGACACGGAGTCAGCCATGGAGAAAATCAAGTGAGCCATGGTTAAATACAGCAGATTTCTTCTATTTAGAGAAAACTGCTCAATGCTTTACTGAGTCATTTCTGATGGTGCACTGTTTACAAGGGTATAGATGTGGTTGTGGACTGAATTGGTGTAAGGCATGAGGCTTAGTGGGCAAGAGCTCATTTCAAGTTGTTTTTACTGGCAGAGAACAGTGGTAAAGTTTCAAGACAATGAAATAGCAGTTGCATTTCCAAGGCATATTGTAAACACAAACTAAAAGATAATTACTACATCCTGACCTTTACACATACCCTCCCATCCACCCACATAGTGCCATTTGACACAAAAGATAAGTGCTCCTGTCCTACCCTCCCATCTACATGTATTGCCCATATATTAGTTATTGAACATTGTACTTGGTTTCATACACATATACATGTTTAGTTATTGCACATACTGCACATATTGCACATATTTCTGGATATTACACATATTTTAGTTATTGCACAGATTCCACCGTTATAGCATGTAACATAGTTGTGCCATAAAATCGATTATTAAATCATCCAATGCTACCACTACCATGCTTCACTGTGGGGATTGTTTTCTCAGGGTAATGAGTTGTCGGGTTTCTACCAAAAATAGTGCTTTGTGCAAGTCAGATCTGAAAACCTTTTTCCACATGTTTAGCGAGTGTCCAACATGTTTTTTTTTTGTTTGTTTGTTTGTTTTTTGCAAACTCCAAGCAGGATTTCATGTGGCTCACCAATCTTCCATATGCAACCCCAATTCCAAAAAAGTTGGGACGCTGTGTAAAATGTAAATAAAAACAGAATGCAATGATTTGCAAATCTCATAAACCCATATGTTATTCACAATAGAACATAGAAAACATATCAAATGTTTAAACTGAGGAAATTTTAAGGAAAAAAGAAGGTAATTTTGAATTTGATGGCAGCAACACGTCTGAAAAAAAGTTGGGACAGGGCCAGGTTTACCACTGTGTAGCATCCCCTCTTCTTTTAACAACAGTCCGTATACGTCTGGGAACTGAGGAGACCAGTTACTGGAGTTTTGGGAGAGGAATGTTGTCCCATTCATGTCTGATACAGGATTCTAGCTGCTCAACAGTCCTGGGTCTTCTTTGTCATATTTTTCATTTCATGATGCGCCAAATGTTTTCAATTGGTGAAAGGTCTGGACTACAGGCAGGTCAGTTCAGCACCTGGACTCTTCTACTATGAAGCGATGCTGTTGTAATATATGCAGTATGCGGTTTAGCATTGTCTTGCTGAAATATGCAAGGCCTTCCCTGAAAAAGATGTCGTCTGGATGGAAGCATATGTTGCTCTAAAACCTGTATATACCTTTCAGTATTGATGGTGCCTTTCCAGATGTGGCACCATCTGGATGGTCCCTCTCCTCTTTAATCCAGAGGACACGGCATCCATGGTTTCCAAAAAGAATTTCAAATTTCGATTTGTCTGACCACAGAACAGTTTTCCACTTTGCCTCAGTCCATTTTAAATGAGCTTTGGGCCAGAGAAGATGGTGGCGTTTCTGGGTCCGTTTCTGGATCCACAGATGCAAGTTAAAGCTTTACTATGCAAAGCAGAAGCCATACATCAACACTGTCCATAAGTGCCGCCAACTTCTCTGGGCTCGGTCTCATTTGAGATGGACAGTAGCACAGTGGAATCGTGTTTTGTGGTCTGACGAGTCAAAATTTCAAATAGTTTTTGGACAAAACAGCCGTCGTGTTCTCCAGGCCAAAGAGAAAAAGGACCATCCAAGCTGTTATCAGCGTCAGGTCCAAAAGCCAGCGTCTGTCATGGTATGGGAGTGTGTCAGTGCCCATGGCATGGGTAACTTGCACATCTGTGAGGGCACCATTAATGCAGAAAGATATGTACACATTTTGGAGCAACATATGCTGCCATCCAGAGTAGGACAACGCCAAACCACATTCTGCCCGGATTACAAGCGCATGGTTGCGTAAGCAGAGAATGTGGGTGCTAGCATGGCCTGTCTGCAGTCCTGACCTGTCTCCGTTTGAGAATGTGTGGCGCATTATGAAGCACAAAATAAGGCAACGAAGGCCCCGTACAGCTGCGCAGCTGAAGAAATGCATAATGGATGAATGGGGGAAAATTCCGCTTGCTAAACTTAACCAACTGGTGTCTTCAGTGCCCAAATGCTTAATAAGTGTTATTAAAAGAAAAGGTGATGTTACACAGTGGTAAACAGTCAACTGTCCCAACTTTTTTGGAATGTGTTGCAGTCATCAGATTTGAAATGAGTGTGTATTTTCAAGAATGAATCAAATTCACAAAGTAAAACATCAAAAATGTGTCAGTAATGTGTTTTCAATATAGTACAAGGTGAATTGTATTTTCAAATCACTCTTTTTGTTTGTTTTTTTGAGTTTCCCATACTGTCCCAACTTTTTCGGAATTGGGGTTGTATATTTTTGCAAGCTATATTGATTTTTCATCTCGCTTCAAAATTATGGGTTAATTTATGTAGATTCATTAAATACATATATTCCAATTAAGTACAATAAATTAAGTATATTAAATGAAGTTTCAATTCCTGGTTGAAACACTACAAAATGTAGAAGTTCTAGGGGAGTGTATACTTATGCAAGGCACTGTATATCTTTTGTGTCTTGATACAGAGGCTACATTGACATGCCTGCTTACCCTGCACATGAAGCTGCATATCAGATCATCAAGGCAGGAGCACTTCGTCAGAGCGAGGCCTTCTACCCCTGGTACACCTTCTACCTCACACTCTTCAGAGACTGGTTCCCTTCCTACAGAGATCTGGCTATTAGGAACAGTTTCAACCACCAGCCATGAGTAGGTGCTGATCACTGGGAACTTACAGAGCTTGTGGAGGGTTCAATTGGTGCTCTGGATAAATACGGGAAAACAATTATATAGCACAATATGAATTAACATAACTGGATAAAGTAAGTAGGTTGGTATATTTTATTTTAAACCACTGCTGCCACAGCTCAATTCTGAATATACAGAGTCTGAGCACTATGATAGCTCTAGAAATGACCTTTTCTTACCTTTAATGTCTGATTTTCTTACCTTTTATTACAGGTAATTTTGCGTTTTAGATGGTATAAATACAAAAATGTTGTGTTATAAAGTACTTCCATCAAATACTGCATTGTTGACATTTATTCCACAGCCTCTGTTGAATGTTTGGTTCTTATTAGTCAGGTGCTGATTCGTTTTCTGTAACAGTATTTATTTATTTCAGTTTTTTTTGTCTTATTACGTTCACAAAAGCATTAAATTGAATTGAACAAAAGAGAAGCTGGTGAAGGAATGACTCTTTATATCTGCTATAACACAAGTAATAACAGGAACCAACTTGTTTCATGGACGTTCCACAACATTAAGCATATAAACTGACAAAGTTGTTAGCGTTGGAAAATTGCTGTGGTATGAGAGGAATAAATGGTTAATGGTTACAGTGGTTAAGGTTGCCTCCGCACAGCTCCAGGGCCCCAGATGTAATCCTAAGGTTGGGTTACTGTGTATGGAGTTGTGTGTGCTATATCTGATTTTTGGTTTCCTCTGAATCTCCTGTTTCTTCCCAACTATGAAAAACATGCCTTTGGTGGATTGTCTACACTAAATTGCCCCTAGGGGTGAATGAGTTTGGACTGGTGTATTCCTGCCACATGACCAGTGTTCCCAGGATAGGTTCTGGATCCACAGTGACCCTGACAGGATAAAACCTGAAGAGTTCTTGAAGAGAAGATGAATGAATAAATGAGGTAACAAATTGTGGCATGCTATTTTGACATGCTTTTTAGTATGGTACCGTGCAAAAATGTTCAATACTCATAGTACCCTGATAATAAGGCTAACCAAATTCAGTATGTGTACTTAGTTATGTTACAGATTATTTGCACTGGTAATGGCAATAAGTACAAAATGTGGGATCATTTCTATCTATCACACTATCTGAAGGAAATGCGTTATAAAATTCACTGGACGTGCTCAAAATAAGTGCTGTTTTATGGGTTTTAATGGTGCAGAGGGTAAATGTGTTTATGATTCATCACATCATGAACTCACTAACTGACTGATTGACTGTATTGTTGTTGTTTTTTTTTCAACTGTCTTTTGATCTGTCCTCAAAGTTATAAATCTTTTACTGAAACCTAAAAATGAAGAAATATATTGTCATATTGTAAATGTAGCATGTGTCTCCTTACACCTTTAACAAATGCACTGCCTTCTAATGAAATGACTTTGAATAAAGGTTCTGAGGTATGCTGAGTTGAGATACCATACAGGAATTATCACACCATTATTCTTATCGCACTAGTGATTAGATATTGCAGCTGAAGGGCAAAACATTTGACTGTTAGACTTTCATCTCACTTATGTACTAACCAGTATTTCTGATATGCACCTTTCAGTGACAGAATGTGTTTTTTTTTTATTTTATTTATTTATTTATTTATTTTTTTTAGCATTAGTAGCATAGTTCAGTCTCTTTTCAAAGTAAATGTATCTTTATTCATAAGTTATTGTGGTATCCATATGTGGATCCTAGAAACTGTAAAAACTGTGTTTGCACTTCTCAAGCCTGAGAGGATATAGTCAACCTGAGGTAAATTCAGCTAGCTAATTATAATACCTTGCTTTTGCTAACTTTAGCTTTTAGTTAGTAGTGTTATACATATTGATAGGTCAGTGCTCTCACTTTTTCTTGGTTTTGGAAGATCTGCTTACATGTTGTCCTGCTGGATTTTCAGTATAATCAGTTAAAAGCCAGCTAGCTAGCAGTTTACATTTATTTTATATTTGTTATTTGGACAGACGTTAGACTGCTTTGTTTACAGGCGTCACCAGATTATTTGCAATGATTAAATATGTCCACTAGGAGGCAGTGGTTTATTATAATAGTGATATGGTCTCAAGCGTCTGCCCACATTTTCTTGGACAAAATAAAGAATGTAGAGCAATTATAATCTGTTTTTAACTATCAGTAAAAGCTGTGTGTACATTCTGTATGTACGTAAAACTTGTTGTTTTATTTAGATATATAAACTACAAAATGACTGGAAAGTCAGTGAAAGTTTGTGATGCTACTTCTCAGTGAATGAAGCATTTGGGGCAAGAATATTATAGGTAGATCATTTATTTACTCTGTCACGCATGGGATTAGTGTAATGTATGCCAATGTGCACCAAACATTATTCTTCCCCAGCTTCTCAGGGTAGTAAAGCCCCACTCATGGTGGCAGAAGTTTAATAAGAATCTAGGTAGAGAAAAAGCAGCATGCAGTGGGATTCTGGCTGATATACAGTGGGTATAGAAAAGAATCACCCCCCTTTAGAATAATCACATTTTGTTGCTTTTCAGCCTGAAATGAAGACGGACACAGTTTTTGTTTTATTCAGCTGTATTTACTCAGTGCAACTTATAACATCCAAGTGAAAGAACACCAATATGTCAGAAAAAATAAATAAAATAAATAAAAAAAACAGAATCACTGAGTTGGAAAAAGGATCACCCCCTTGCTTTAATTTGCCTGAATTTTTTTTTTTATTACAGCCTTTAGTCTGTTGGGATATGTCTCTACCAACTTTTCACATCTAGACTTTGCAATATTTGCCCAGTCTTCTTTGCAAAACTGCTCAAGTTCAGTTAAATTTGATGGTGGCCTTTTGTTGACTGCAGTCTTCAAGTCATTCCACAGATTTTCAATGATGTTTAAGTCTGGGCTCTGACTAGGCTATGCAAGGACATTCACCTTTTTCTCCTTGAACCACTGTGTTGTCAGTTTTGCTGTGTGCTTTGGGTCATTGTCATGTTGGAAGGTAAACATTCTTCCCATTGACAACTTTCTGGCTTTTCTTGCCACCCATAGTTGATTGTTTGCTTCAGCTGCACTACCAAGGACTGAAAAATGCGCCAGGAAAGCTGATCACAGTTGAAAGTCAAATGGCTTTGTGTGCCATTGAGAAGGTGATTAGCTACACCTGATTGAGTTTACAAGTCATTTTTAGGAGGGGGGTGATCCTTTTTCCAACACAGTGATTCTGTTTTTTTATTTTTATTTTTAAATTATTTTCTGACATGTTGGTGTTATATCTTTCACTTGGATGTTATAAGTTGCACTGAGTAAATACAGCTGAATAAAACAAAAACTGTGTCTGTCTTCATTTCAGGCTGAAAAGCAACAAAAAGTGATTATTTTAAAGGGGGTGATTCTTTTCTATATCCACTGTATGCTGCTTACCCAAGCCACAGCACATCATCTATTCAGATGTGATTTAAAAAAAATAAAGACAAAGGAAGCCAAACAGGCACTCGGGTTGCCCAAAACATAAGGTAACAGGGACACGTATTCACACTCTGTTTTCTTTAAACCCACTTTTTCACAAACTTTCTCTTGTTCATTCACACTTACACATGTATGGTGGGGCCTCATGGGGTATGACTGCAGGCCTCAGTGCAGCAGCTAGCAGCCTGTAACACCTGCAACAGATTAGTGCTTCTAATGGTAGGCAATAAATCCCCTCCCCCTCTCACCAAATCACCACCAGTACAACACACACAGCTTTATCTATCTATCTATCTATCTATCTATCTATCTGTCTGTCTGTCTGTCTGTCAACATATCTTTACTATTTAATTCAATTAGCTTTATTGGCATGACCATTACAGCAGTTACAGTATTGCCAAAGCACTAAAATGATGTTTTTATACATACAGAATTTGTCTCCATGTTTATGTATCTGCCTCTCTTTGTGTATCTACTGTATATCTACTTTTTTTCTCTGTCTATCTTTCTATCACTACGAGCTGATTGTCTCCTCTCAGACCGTGTCGCTGTGGGATTGTGCTTCTGATTCCAGCTCCTATGACTTTGAGCTTTTCAGTTTCGCATTACTTACTGCACAACTGCAGCTATTCTGTACTTCAGTTATTCTATATCTGCTCCTCAGGTTGGCCCGGTCAGTGCAGGTTTTCCACTTCTAAAGAAGCAGCTGGTAAAACACTTCTGAGGTTGAACCCCATGAATCTCCTTTGAGACAGAGAGGAAGAGAGGAGCTGCTGGCGAGGCAATGCTACGGCTCATACATCACTGTCTCTGCCGTAAGCGCATGTCACTGTGGGCCCCGCTCATGCGTCTTTTCCCATGTGACCCTGAGCACTGTAATCTAACTGCACTGAAGTCAGTGTGTGATCTTACTCTGATTGTTTGAGATTCAGCTTCAGGGATTAAGAAAAGGGAAAAATGTGTAAAAGATGAACATAACATTAGTGTGCAAATTAGGGTAGGTGTGCAAGTGTGGAATATTGTTATAGTTTTTTTATGTAATTTTTTTTTTTATTATTTATTTATTTATTTATTTATTGTAAATCTCAGCGCTAAGCTAAAACATCAATTGCTGGCCAGCATAAATACTCATGCCCATGCCACTGTGGTTTGAGTGGCAGCAGTACTAAACTTTTTAATCATCATTCGAGTCAGTTACAGACATGCACCTATAACATCATGAAGTGTTTTATTTCTCTTATATCACAGCTATTTGACAACAGTTACAATTTTCATTTATTAAAATGACAATTTATACTTTTTATCCATTTTTAGTTACATTTAATGTTATAGAATGTTCACAAAACAGGTTAGTTCCAGTTATCACTTATGATATAACAGCCATAAACAGTTGTTCCCTCACCAGCCTCTCTTTATTTCTCTTTCTTAAACACAAAAAAATGCAGCTTGTCATGTTACAGAGAAAACGGAAAGTGTAAATCCCTCTGTCCTGGCGGAAAACTTAAAAGTTACAGCTTTATCTCTGACTGTTACAAAGTACTGACACTGGACTCCTTCTGAAATGCTAAATAAATGTTTCCTCATAGAAAACATCACCATATCAACAATTACACACTTTTTAATCAATTTATGTAGAGATTCCACCTTATGCACTTTGTCACTATAGAAACATATTAGAACGAGCACATTAATATAAACCTTAAAGCGTGAACTGGTTGGTTCACCTGTGAAAATGCTCAAAGAGCACTGCAAACAATGATATCTTAGCAAGTGAAGATATCTTGAATAAAGGTATAGTTATCTAATATTTCTCACTGTGAGATTATTATATGACAAATACAAGACTATTAAGCCTAATTCTACAGGGTGTCCCCAAAGTCTCCATACATAGGGGAAATTAACACTTTTTTTTTTAGCAAAATGTCTTCCAAAATGTTTCATTCTTAATTCTTTTTTTCAGATAGCCTTTAAGAATGCCTTTTGAATGCGTTGAAATCATTCTCATGGCTGGATTGGGAAGCTGTTTGTGATTGTGATGGATTTTAACAAGAAATATAGCAAGCACATCACACACAACACTGTTGCCAAACTTATTAACAAATTCAAAAAGACTGGAAGTGTTGTGGACCAACTGAGAAGTGGACATCCGCGAACATCCACTGACAAAGGCACAACCGACGTGGTGCTGGCACACATAGTCCTCTATGTATGGCGACTTTTGGGACACCCTGTAGATATTCTTACTCATTTTAACTTGAAATTGTCTTATTCTATTGGTATATAATTTTGCTATTTTCTAAAATTAAATGCTTAAAATAAGCAACATTTATATGACAAGAGGCTTAAAATGAGTAAGAAATAGGCCTAATAATATTTTTTTTTGTTTAAAAATCAATGAAATAAAGAGAAATATTAGTTGAATTTGCTTATATTTAAGATACTCTTACTTGCTAAGATGATAAAAAATGTTGCCCTCAGGTACAAATGACCTTAACATTTTAATACATTTTTAAGCTTTTGTGGTATGCATATATAAAAATGTTCATGCTCATTATAGAAATTGGACCATTCATATGGTTCACTCTTGAGAAAATGATTGTTAATCGTTGTTCCACTTTTAAAATAATTTTGAATAGAGGCCCACAGTGTGAGCTGTATTCAGGCCTCAGCAGGAACATTCACATCAGCATTGAGAGAGAGGGCAAGGAGATGTAGGGGAGTGAGGTAGGAGGCTCGTCTCCTCCCCTTTCTCTCTCTCTGTGTCTCCTTTCCCCCCCATGATGCTATTCAGAAAGTGCACAATGGTTGACACCTGTGTCCTGTCAGAGCGAACACTGTTATTGTTTATGTGCTCAGCGGAGGGGAGGAAGAGGACCAGAGGTGCTGTGAAGCGGGCCAAAGCCATGCTCCCCCACTCCCTGTCGCTTTCTTTTTTCTATTTTCCTCTTTCTCTCCCTCCGCCTCCCACTTTCTATTTAAGTTTCATTGCCTATGTCCGAATTCAAGCCACAGGTGAAGCTTGTATGCAGCCATTCTTCTGCTTTTCTGTCATCTTGTCACAAATTTTTTGAAACACCAAAGCAGTCCAGGCCTGTGGAGGCCACAAACAGTGTTCTTGGAATGAAGGATGGTATGTTGTCGCTGAATATGGCCTAATTTTGTGAATTGTAATGATGAAAATTAATCTTAATTTGTGGCATCTCAAAGGGCTTTATTTTATGTGCAAAACTCATACAGAAGAATAAAATTAAACAAATACACATTAATGAATAAATGATTCTTAATTGCCATGAAAATGTGGTTATAAAGCATATGAAGAAAAAAATAATAAAAATGGTTGGATACATTGAGACCATGGCATAATTAGTTTTATCTGACAGTTCTCTTATTTTAAGATTTTAAGTAAAAAAAAAAACATTTTAGACAAGTCAAGGAGAACCTGATTAAATTATAAGGTTGACTGTATTGACTGAATAGCAACTTATCATACATGTTTAAGATGATTATTTTGCTATTTGAGGTTTTTTATGTCTCCTATAATAACATAGAGTGCACTTTTGAGCTTCATCCCTTCTCTTTGCCTCTCACTGTTCTAAGCAGGATCAGAGTGCATGGGTTGCAGGGTGGGGGATGGATGAATTCTTCTTTTTCTCTCTTTTTTCCTCCCCTCTCCATAGAACAGTGAAAGACCAATTAACAAAGGATAAGAAGTGAACCGTAAATAGCCTCAACAAGGCCCAACAAGAACAAGAGCGCTCTCTCTCTCTCTCTCTCTCTCTCTCTCTCTCTCTCTCTCTCTCTCTCTCTCTCTCTCTCCCTCCCACACACACTTTCTCTCTGCCGCTCTCCTCTCCACCTTTCACAAAGAGAAGGCTCTGAGCTTACAAAGTGCCAATTAACACTGAAAGTTTGCCCCTCGCACCTCCCTCCCGGAGCCACTGACAGCAATAGTGTTTGGGTTAATACCAAAAGCCCGCAAAGAATTATAAATCTCCTCCTTCAGCCCCATCTCTCCCTCCCTCCCTTCCTCATTCGTTCCCTCTCCTCCACAATCCCTTTATTTTGTTTCCAATGGGGTGGTTTTACAGTTCAGTGCACGTTCAAAGAGTGATATAAAATGACTTTACAAAGAATTTTCATTTGGAGAGAAGCAGAGGCTTGCACTGGGTAAGGTGGGGCAATGGCATGAAGGAAGAGAGATAAAGCGTGGTGCAGATAGAAAAGTGACGTTTCTCTTAGTTAAACACCACCGCTTTTGTGTGTTGTTTTTTGTCTTTGCTTTTCTATATTTGTTTGTATATTTTTGCAATCCCTCTAATGAAATAACATCCCATTTTCCAGATTAAGGCAAGACACTACAGGTAAAAGTGGTCACTTTTATCAGTCATTTTGCAGATTTATTTTTATTTATTTATTTTTTTTTGATAAATTGCATCTATAACATGTAGTCTTTCTATAACACGTAGTAATAAAAATATCATACAGAAAAATGTTTATTTCACAGTTTTTGTCAAGTCGTGACCAAGACATTATCTTAAGCCTAGTCAATTTAATGAAAGCTGTAAGCTCCACCCACTGGACACTATCACCTCATGTCATATATGCCGGAAAAGCTATATATCTCAATTATTATAAAGACTTCAATTCATTAAAAAAAAAAAAAAATTTCTATGTTCATAACAAAATAAAATACCAGTTTTGAGATGACCTGCACTCATGAAATGTTCCACATTCTGTCCTATCCTTAATTGGGAATTACAGGAATTTCCTAAAAACGTTGATAATTATTGGATTTAAGGTTGTTTTTTTAGCTCTAAAATTTTAAATATTGTATTTCAAAAAACAATGAATATTTTTTCTGCAAGCGTCTTACTCATGAGATTGTTTTCAGTGTGAACTAAAAGTTTAAATCCTAATATAATCTAAAAACTAGATTTTTGCAAATGTATGAATATTTAATTAGACCAAACCTTATTTGCTCAAATAAGTGTAAATTAATATAAAATACTTGTAAGAATATCAGCAATCAATTTGCAAAGATTCATTTTGATATATATTGTTTAAAAATGACCCTATTCACCTGTAGTAAGCCTTAAATGTACTATAGGTCCTAATTGTACCTGTTCTACAAGTCCAGATGATTCAGCCTTCCTCCCCCTTTTCTTGATGTATCCAAGACATAACAAACATAGTAACCTTGAAACCCACGAACCCAAACCCTAAAGTGCGTTGTCCCCTGAAGAGGCTCTGCTGAGTGTGAGACTCTGGTTTGAGTCGTTCATCAAAGGGCCGGCAGTGACATGGTTGTTTTTGCTCCAGCGTGAGCACCTATAAATCAGTCTGCTGAATAAAAGAGAGAAGGCGACAGACAGTGAAAAGGGTTAATGCTCCAAGAGACACACAAATCCTCACCCCACACACTAGCTTCAATCTGAAGGATCTCCGCAAGCCAAGAGCTGCCCCAGGATCACTTATAATTTTAAAAATCACAAACCAACATTCAGTGGTGCAACATTAACACTGCCTTATTGGTAAGGCTACAGAGACAACAACCTGATTATGTCTAAAGATGGATCTGGAAAAATTCAAAGGCATTCCATTCAATTTACACTGACTTAAGTCGCACATCTGGATCTGAGACGAGTTTTCAGAAGATAAAAAAAAGAGATGCATAGCAGTTTATTGAATGCCAGACATTGTGGTTTGCTTCTGTAGACTGGAACTTCCTCCCTTTGTTTTTGAGGATGAAGCAGCAAAGCCAGATGAGAAATGCTTTTCTGTCTGGAGTCTGAGGTGTCTTTGGTAGTTTCAGCCCCGTGAGAGAGTGAGCAAGGCTGATCAGAGTCATACTGCCTGTAATTCATGAAGTTTGTATAGTACAGAAGTTCAGGGGTGAACCATGAGTCAGCTGGAGGACAGCTCATGCTGGAGCGGGTCATCTTACTTCTTCATCCTTGTAATCCTTCATCATTCACTTTAAATCTTCACTTTATCTCTTCATTTTAAAATACTTTTTAAAAAAAATAATTTATTAAAAAAAAACAAAAAAAACAACAACAACAACAATAAAACACACCACAATGTATACTGTATATGGCCGATTCTGTGATTGTGGTGACATTTAGTCCTTGTATCTCTTAAAGATTAAGCATTATTTTAAAAATGTTTTTTCAACACTGAATCTATGAAAATGCACATTTAACCAATCAAGGCATTTCAGGCAACATGTTCTCTCTCTCTCTCTCTCTCTCTCTCTCTCTCTCTCTCTCTCTCTCTCTCTCTCTCATTTGTCTTAAACCCAGCAGTTTTTTGTATTCCTGTCTATCTGATGGTGGTAAAATTGGCCTGTTTGGGTGGAGCAAATGCTGAGATTGAATGTCACCTCACACAGTCTCAGTGGAAGTGATTGCATCTCAGATTCTCCATCTGGGAGTGATTGCTTTGAAAGACGAGTCTCAAAGCAGATGAAGATGACAAGATGAGTGCAAAGCAATTGCACGGAATTTGCCAATCCGCTATCTTTATTCACATCATGTTTTCGTGGCCCTTGACCTACTGTGTTCATGCATTTATGCATGCGTCTTCCCAAACTCACATACGGTGCTGTTTTCCATATTCCATCTCACCATCTTTCATAATAGAAAAATTTATGGCATGTTTTACTCAGTAAGATTATAAATAATGTGTTACTGCTGGAGCTATTTAATAATAAGCAGTATCCCCTAATGGAAAATCACATACAATTCACATGATGAAGTGAATGATCACCAGTGCATTTCAATATATTATAACCTGAACTCAAATAAACACACGTGACAACATGTGAACAATATGTGAACACTTGTGAAAAAGAATTATTCATGTGAGACAACCAAATATGAAAAATGAAACCACATTCAAGTGAAACATCTGGAGAAAAAAATGACCTGTGTGAAAAATAATGTGAAAAAATTAAAATAAATGAAAATAATGAATTTTGTAGAAATCATGTGTGAAAAAATACAAGTGAAAAATAAAACCACATGCCCTACAAAAAGCACATGTGAAAATAATGAATGTTGTAAAAAAAAAATTAAATGTGAAAAATTAATCATGTGAAAAATACCACATGAAAATAAACGAATCGTGTAAAAAATAGATGACTCAGGTGAAAAAAATCACGTGAAAAACCCACAAGCACTACATGTGACAAAAAGGAAAAGCGTAACATATTAAGTGTCTAAAAACTACAATTGAATCATATGACTCATATGTGAAGTTCCTGTTATTTTTCACTGTTATTTTTAAAGGATAGACTACAACATGTTTACCAATTAGGTAAATTAGGTACAGTTGCAATCAAAATTATTCAACCCCCATTGCAAATCAGGTTTATTGTCGAAATTTACAGACTTTCAGCTGTTTGCAATGAACAAATCAAACAAAAGCAATTGAAATAGTTCAACACAATGAATGCTTCAAGTGCTTTCCCCAAATTCAACTGAAAATGCAACTTATAATGACTTCTCCAGTCTCAAAATTATTCAACCCCTTCATAGCAAGCATCTTTAGTACTTAGTAGAGCACCCTTTTGCTGTTATGACCTGCTGCTAACGAGATGCATAGCCAGACACCAGCTTCTGGCAGCGTTTCTGAGGAATCTTAGCCCGTTCCTCATGAGCAATGGCCTCCAGTTCAGTAATGTTCTTGGATTTGCATGCTGCAACCGCCTTCTTCAAATCCCACCAGAGATTTTCTATGGGGTTCAAGTCAGGTGACTGTGATGGCCCTGTAGAATCTTCCAGGATTTCTTATGCAACCAAGCATTGGTGGAATTTGAGGTATGCTTGGGATCATTGTCCTGTTGGAAGGTCCAATGACGCCCAAGCTTCAGCTTCCTCACAGTTGGCATGACATTTTCTCCTAGGATTTCCTGATACTTCAATGAATCCATCTTGTCTTCCACACGCTGCAGGTTTCCAGTGCCAGAGGATGCAAAGCAGCCCCAGAGCATCACCGAGCCACCACCATGCTTGACTGTGGACAGTGTTCTTTCTTCATTCTTCTTTCTCCAGACATACCGCTGATCCATTGTGCCAAAAAGTTTGTTTCATTGCTCCACAGAACAGAATCCCAAAACTTCTGTGGCTTATTTATATGATTTTGAGCCGACTTTTCTTGTGCTTTTGGGTCAGCAGTGGTGTACGTCTTGGAATTCTGGCATGGAAACCTTCTGCGTTTAGTACGCACCATACTGTGCTCACTGAAACCTCAGTGCCTGTTGCCACCAACTCTTGCTGCAGGTCTTTTGCAGTCACTCGAGGGTTTTTCACAACCTGCCTTCTCAGAAATCTGGTTGCAGCTGTTGATAGCTTCTTTTTTCTTCCCCGTCCAGGTATTTCATGTGTTCTAGCTCAAGCACACCTGGAGCAACTAATGAAGCCCTTGATTAGTTGCATCAAGTGTGCTTGAGACAACACCTCTTTTGCATATTTGTGTTGTTGTGAGGGATTCTATTCAGGGAGTTGAATAATTTTAAGACTGGAGAAGTCATTATAAGTTGCAGTTTCAGTTGAATTTGGGGAAACCACTTTCTGTTGAACTATTTCAACTGCTTTTGTTTGATTTTTCATTGCAAACAGCTGAAAGTCTGTAAATTTTGACAATAAACCTGATTTGCAATGGGGGTTGAATAATTTTGATTGCAACTGTAGGTCTGAAGTCACAGCGTAGCACTGACTATGACCTGAGTTCAGTTTTTCACAAGTTCTCAGCTAAATTTGGAATTTGGGAACTGTTTTCTTTCTTTCTTTTTTCCTTCTTTTTTTAAGACAAGATAGACACATTAGCATAAACATAGATAGACAGGCAGTAGCATAAACATTCAGTACAGTACAAAGATGTTTTCACAAATACTGAAATAGAACATTAAAAAATATCAAAAGACAGTAAAAAAATAAATAAATATTAACACTTGGTGTGACCACCCTTCAATTAAAACTCTTCAATTAAAATTGCATCCTTTCTCTTACAGACAGTGATATTCATTATATAAGAAAATTGGTCAGTAGGTTGTTTCAAGCATCTTGTAAACCTTGCCATAGTTCTTACTTCAATAGTCTCCCATTTGCTCAATGATGTTTTCATCTGTACTAGTGGTCTATTATTATGCTACTTTCTTTATCAACATGCAAAAAATAAAAAATAATGGAACATTTTTTGGACTGTTTGCTTTTTTCTACTTAAACACTAATGTAGAAGAGAAAATAAATATAAAATGTAGAGTTTCTAAGACTTTTACACTGTAAATATATTTTTAACACAATGCTGCAGAATTCTTGAATCTGATTGGTCAGAAGGTGTTCATTGGTTTTCAGTAACTGCTCATAGATATTAGTTCAACTGCAATAAATACAGTCGCGGTGACATAAAAAAAAAACATTTATGGAAGGAATGTCTGGTGTCAGTGCTCTGTAACAATCAGTAAGTTTTCTGTCATGGGAAAGTCTTTAGGACTTTGAGCTATGGTGTTTTTTTTTTTGTTTTTTTTGTATTATCAACTTCAAGATAGAATAAAAAGAGAGACTGGTGAAGGATTGACTGTTTATAGCTCTTATAACACACCACAATAGGAATTAACTTACATTGTGGATCTTCCACAACATTAAACATACCATAAATGGTTAAAATTATGATGTGTTGTTATTTAATAAATGACCTTTGTTTAAATTCATTTAACTTGTTGGTTGATTGGTGTAAGAGGAATAAAACACTTCAGGACATGCTGTTATTGAGGTGATAACAGGAACTCTGTATCACGCCACCCTGTCATTGATTTTTTTTTTCATACAACAGCATGCCCTGCCATGTTACTTATAATCCACCTGTGTCATACTGAGGCAATCATATTTCAGACAGCAATGACCTGGTATATCGTTGCTAGTTTACTGTAACTGCAAGTGCCTTGCACCCCTCTCTGGCCCAAATGGACCAAGCCAAGCTGTCCTCACACCTTCCCCCACCCCATACCCCCATCCCTGTCCTGCTCCTCTCTGTCCCCATCACAGTTTGCTGTGACCCATCCTGCACCTCACAGAGCCCACAACAGACGCCGAGTGTGTGAAGAAGGTCAACAGTTCAGGCTGCAGCTCTCGCCCTCCTCTCTCTCGGCACAGTGAGGAGCGTTCGACCTGATCTACTGTTGCCATTCAGAGCAGGTTCAAACACAGTGCATAGCTGGCACCGACCCTAGGAGGAGGGAGCAGTGAGACACACAGTGAGATGGAATGAGAGAGGAAGAGGGAATGATAGAGATGTGCCTGGTTAAACATTCGCTGATTAGGCACAGTTAATGGCTAGGGCCTTGTTTGTTTTTCTTTCCTGGTGCCTCTTCTTCTCTCATTTGCTGCCTCTTTCGTCTGTCCTGTGGTATGAATAACTCTGCAAACCAATTGCCTTTTGGTCTGCTTTTGTGTGAAAAGTGGCAGTTTTGTGTGATTTTTCATATGATACTTGGTGTATAATTGCTGCCATATGATGACCCAACACCCCACCTCCCAAAAAAGAGGCCTCAGTCAATTCCAAAGGCTTTAGTACATTGCAGTCATTTGACTTCTATAGATTTTCAACAGAGCGCAACTCTTGCAATGTGTGTCTTTGTGTTTCACTGTCTCAAACGTAACCAAAAATGCCACGTATTAAATATATGCCATAACAGTTCTGAGGATATGAATAGAACTTGCTGAAAGCATGTGTATACGTGTGTGCTTCAAATCCAGGGCTAACAGCTCAGCAATTATGAAAACATGAGAGTGAGAAAGCCCAGCAGTGGAGCAGATGTGAAAACTGGAGCGTAGCCAACCTGAGGCCCTCTGTAGTCCACGTTCTTCATCTCAGGAGAGCACAAAGGAGAGGTGGAGGAGACAATGAGAGCGGATGAAAAGATCAGCGATAGGGAGAGAAAGAATGGCTTTCATCTGCTTGCATGCTTCTCACTGCATTATATCTCATTATTCATAGATGTTAGCATTTCCTTAGCCTCTATTTATTTTGAACAGATGGATGGATTCATGGATGGATGGACAGATGGATGGAAGGTGGTCAGAACTGTCCCATCATCAGACACTGAATTGTGGATGTCTGTTTGGCTGAGGCAGATTTCTGCAGATGGTCAGCAGACTGCATTCCTTACCAAGTCTTCCAACTAAGTTCAAACAGCAGAGAGAAGGCCGAAGTCCCAACGCAATAGCTTTCCAGAGTCAAGTGGAACTCAGTCTGTCTTCCCCGCTCACTCCTTCGGCTGCACCACACAAAGTGTGCCTGTGTGTTCGCCGGACTATGGAACAGGTCACTGGCCATTGGAATGTAGCTTCAGCTCTTTTTTCCAAAGTGCGTTTGTATTTGTGTGGCTGTGAGGCAATGCTCCGTCACCTGGAAACCTGCTGTTTATGGTCTGATTATTTAAGTTTGAAGACTGATGAAAACTTACTCATATGAACATAAGCACAGCAATAAAGCATAGTGTCATTAAAAACAGCCACAGAGTTGTGTTTTCTGGCTTGCCCTGGTTTATAAAGAAGCTCACTGAAATAAGTACAGCACAGTAACAGGATGTTATTTGTGGCTTACGGAAATGTCAGTTCATGTTTTGGCCAGTTAGTTTATCTTTGAGTGAAAACACTGACTGACAATATTGCAAGTCATAAATTTAGACGAAACCAATATTTGAGTAGTAAAGTATACAAAATAGGTAATGTTGTGTTAGGCCTAAATAGAATATTAGTTCAGGAATTAGAAACAAAAAACTGAAAACGTACAATATTTCTCATTTATAGTAATCAATAAAGTGAAGTAAATCACTCTAAATTGTTCCAGAATTAAAATGTTATTTTAAAAAAACAACAACAACTGCTTATCTGGTTAAAAATTAGATTTTTCAATTTCTGTGTTATTTCTAGAAAGTATATCCTAAACCTAAACATTTTCCCAGTAGGCATAAATTCCTGTAAAGAATTAATCACTTCCTGCATGCCTGTAGCCAAGTAATGTTTGATAGCCGCCATAAGCAGGTTTTCAAAGATGGCTGATGGTAGAAAAAAAATCTGTGTAGAAAGTATTTTTTCAACCATTCTGCAAGCAACTAATCAAAATGCAAAGTAGAAAAATGCTCTGGAAATAAATTTAAAATAAATACATCTTTATAGTTAAATATGAAGTGTTGGCTGTTTGGTTTTATTGCATTTTGTTTGTTTCAGTGCCATACTTTTTTTACTATTTTTTCCCCCATATATTTCCCAAATGTCTGTACATGTTTTTCAATATTTCTAATCTCAGTCTGATCTGATCTGAAAATAACGAACATGTTTGCACTTTTAAAACAGTATTTTAATGATAGAAAGCAGCTTCAACAAACAGAAAGAAATGCTTAGAGATTCTTTGTGCATGCTCAAGATATGGCGGTTCCCATTACAGCAGCGTCGTTCTGATAGAACGTTTGAAGGAGAAGCCTTGAAGCAGCATCTGCACTCTTCCAATGGACCAGATGTGCCTTTAGCTCTGTTGCCAAGTCTTTTAGCACCGGCGGAACAAGACTGCTGCCTTCCCAGGGGAGAAGCACATAATAGCAGAACTGTTTCAGGCAACAGGTAACCCCCCCCACACACCTCCAAGTACAGTGCTCATAGGAAGGTCCTCAAGCTTAAACAAAGCAGAATCAAAGGAGGCAAAAAGAAAATCATTAGGTTTTAGGTAAACTAAGCACTGCTCTGCACTACTCAGCGTAAATTTGAATTCAAGTCATGCTACGGAATAGGGATGTAACTGAATACATTATTCAAAATGAACAGATAACGTGTTCTAAACAGATACAAATACAAATATCAAAAAGAGATGAACAGTCCGTTCATTGGTTGAGCCTAGTGTACATTGGGACTGGGATCCTGCAGGCTATACACACAAAAACAATCCCAAAAGTGGGAGGTTTTTACTTCCACCTACTTCCAAGCTTGCAGGAGAAAAAAAAAAACATGTTCATTCATTCATCCTCAGTAACTGCCTGGTCAGGGACATGGTGGTTTAATTAGGCTACTGTTTTGTTTATATTTTGGGAAATACAATTCTAAATTTGTCATAATTGCACAAGCGGGATTTTATAAAACAGGAATTCAAGTAATGTAGCTGAGGTTGAGCCAGAACTCACAGATGGTATAGTGGTAAGGTTGGTATCTAATTAATAGAAAAACAAAAAAGAAAGAAAAATCTTTCTGGGTTAGGTCACACCCACTTTGTGTTTTTATATACAGATATGGATACAGATATTTGGAGCAGTAAACAGATACAGATGCCGAAAAACCTAGTGCCATTGTGTTACACCCTTTCTATGTCTACTTTCTGACCAAGGTAAAGTGAATTTTTTAACCGTCCCTTCAAAATACAAACAGACAAACATAATTCCAAAGGAAAAAGATCTGGGTTACATTTTTCTTATAATTCAGCCAGCTGGGATTGGAGGGATTGGAATGTTGGAATACCATCCTCTCTCTGATCAAGAGGAGATTTTAAGCTAGTCAAGCAGAACTGTAGGGATTATTGGATTTTTACAAGGAGGCCTCTCATGCTATCCAAAATGCTGTGGTCACTTCCCATGTCTACCTTTTTTCCGAAATGTATTGTTAAAGGCTCTGAACGGATTAGCCTTCTTGGAAAAATTCCCATTAACATTTCAAAGAGATAAGTTGTTCGCCCGGGAAGGCCAACAGGGACATGGATTAAACATAGCAAAATTTCAGCTTAGCCATAGTTGAAGCGACTGGAAACATATACAGTAGAACAATGACTAGTGTTAACATTTCTGATAGAAATTATGATAAATCTGTCTGCTAAACCTTTATATTGTTGGAAAGCCTTTATTGCTTTCAAGCCTGCCTGCCTGGTTTAGTGATTCCCCATGTGGTCTTTGCACTTTAACGCTTTCGGGCCATTAACTAAGGTGAATTATTCCTTTTTTTAAATGGGTCGCCCCGACCAGGAGAAGCCCCAAGACAAACAGAGAAACAGGAACAAAGGAGGTGAGAGGAAGCTTGAGCCATGCTGACAGACTCTGAGTCATCTTTCAACTGTCCATGTGTGTACCAAGACCCTTTTCAAAGGCAAGTTAGAACTCACTGAAAGATGTGCAACACCACTGCAATATGACACAGTTCTCAGATTTAGCACCACAAAGTTCATTGTTTCAGAATATGGGGGTGTAATGCAATAGCACTATCTGTATCTGTTTATTGTTCTAAATTTTCATATCTGTATCTTTATTTGTATTTAATCCTGTTTGTGCATTTGTTGTACCTGTCCAGGACAAATTTATTTGGCTCTATTTCCCACAATATAGTCAAATTATAATCTGATTGCATGCCTCTTGTTTACATGACTTAAAAAATGTATGTATGTATGTATGTATGTGTGTGTGTGTGCATGTGTGTGTGTGTGTGTGTGTGTGTGTGTGTGTGTGTGTGTGTGTGTGTTTGTGTGTTCTAGGTCATAAAAACATGATAGGACTACTTTACTACCACTTTAAGGAAACAAAAACAAACATAAACAACACAAAATTCAGTGAATGTTTTTGGAAGTTGTTTTGTATCTGTGTTCACCAGTCATGGACTGTAATTCATAGAAGCATCTGCATGCCATTGAGAGGCCTGTGTATGCTCATTGTTTTTCTTTCCCTTTTTTTTGTTTTGGTTTCCTGCAACAAACCTGCAGGTCTTTGGTCAGAGTTTTTGCTTTGACAGGTGAAGATCAACTGGAGCCGTTGACTATTGACCACCATGTAGGACTGAAAGGAGGAGGTCGGAATGGGGTCACCAGCAGCTCTGTCATTCTATACCTATTCAATAATATGGCCCAGCCCCCACAAGGTCAGAGGTCATGCACAACATACCTTCCCCTCCGGAAAGTTCTCCAAACAGCAGCTAAGGATCACCAAATTGAGTCACATTCACAAAAAGCTGAATGAAAACAATGGCTTAAAATCACTGCAAAGGAAACATAACATGCCACTATTCTCTTCCTCAGTCTGATTTTTCAGTCTACGTGTTAGAATTTTATTCCTGAATAATGGAGTCAAATGAATACAAGTCACTTTTAAAAGGATGTAATAAGGTGAGCACTCAGACACGTTCATTAGCAGTGATAATAATGCCAATTGTGTCTGTCACTGTTGAAACATTTCTGTGGAGACAGTAAAATAGACTTAATGAGGATGTGTGAAATGCAGAGGTGGACAGTAACGAAGTACATTTACTTGACTACAGTACTTAAGTACACTTTTTGAGTATCTGTACTTTACTTGAGTATTATTTTTTCTGGAAACTTGTGACTTTAACTTTTAAAGATAAATATCGTACTTTTCACTCCACTAGATTTCTATCAAGGTACTCGAGTCGAAAGTTGTTACTACGTAGCAGCTTTGAAAATCAGTGGATGATTTTTTTTTCTTCTTTAAAACGTGATTGGTTTTTTTGCAGGTGACAGACAGCCTATCAATAATTACTCTTGTAGGGTCACGTGTCGTGAAGTTCAATGATTTCCCAGCATTTTTTGAACACTGAACATTTGGCAAAATGGAAGAAGACGGTTCCTCAGCGCAGTTCCAGTTTTCTGGAAAGGTCAAAGATTCTTTTCATTTTAAATGTTTGATTTGTTTGCCTAAAACAAAGCAAATCACAGCCTTCACAAACTCGCCATCCAACCTGCGGAAGCATATTGAGGTATGTAAACTTTAAATTTCTTGTGAAAGCTTGGAATTGTCTGTGGCTTAGAGCTAAAGTATCAGTATGAAGTATGGTCAGTCAAATGATTCATGGATTTGCCCGCCAAGTTGCCATAGCCTTGTGGATATACCGCTTATGCATAGGTAAGGTTCGACAGTGACATTAGTTAGCATGCAAAAGCGTGAATTCAAATGTAAATGAGTTTAATAGTTAAATAAGTTAATATCTTGTAACTTTTATAGGGTTTTTTTTGTTACCTTGCATAATTACTTATGTTAATTATTTATTACTATGTTAGTTATGCGTAGAGCTGCACGATTAATCATAAAAAGATCATGATCTCGATTCAAACACCCACACGATCTCTTTCATAAATGATAACAATTCGCCTGTCTATTAAACCTTTGACAAAAATCACACCAGAACATTTAAATCTGCGTTGGTGTGGCCGCTGAGCCAGAGAGAGCAGTTATCATTTCTACAGGTTTTGTAACATTCTAAAAGCTCTTTATTCCACAGATACTACAAGCTAGTCAGTGTATTCAGTAGGTTGCTTCAGAGGCACAAGGTATTGTAAGTATTACATACAACAATAATAAAACAATGTGTTGACATAAAAAAGGAAATTTACTTTTGATACTTAAGTACTTTTAAAAGCAAGTACTTCTGTATTTTTACTTAAGTAAAAATCTGTCTTTACAACTTTCACTTGTAATGGAGTCATATTTAACCAGTGGTACTCTGTACTTTCACTCAAGTAATGGAGTTGTGTACTTTGTCCACCTCTAGTGAAATGCTTTCAACTGTAATTAACACTTAATGCTTAGCACATGAGTGAAAACATTGTTTTCTTCAGCTGCCTCATCTCAGGGCCTCCTCAGTGACCAGAAATTATTGTAGCCTCAGAATAATAGTGGTGACCAAGGTCTTGCTTTTTTCTGTCAAAACATCTATATAGTATATAATTATTTCACTCCTAGTATTACTTCAAACATGATCCTGAAAAGCTGTAGCAATCAGTTCAGTTCATATATATATATATATATATATATATATATATATATGAGAAATATAATGTGAACAAATATTGTGTTCTAAAACCCCAATTCTGAAAAAGTTGGGACAGTATGGAAAATGCTAATAAAAACAAAGAGGTGTGAACGTATAAAGACAAGATATTTTATGTTTTACGTAATCAACTGCATAGTTTTTTGAAGATAAACGTTTATTTTGAAATTGATGCAAGCAACACGTTCCAAAAAAGTTGGGACAGGGGCAGTTTAGGACTAATAGCGATGTGACAAGTTGAAATAAGAAGGTGATGTGAAACAGGTGAGGCAATCATCTAATCATAGTGTATAAGGAGCCTCCAAAAAAGGCCTAGTCATTCAAGAGCAAGGATGGGTTGAGGCTTGCCAACCTGCCAACAGATGTGTCAACGAATAATCCAACACTTTGAGAACAACATTCCCCAAAAACAAATCAGTCAAATCTCGGTGCGTAAAGGGCAAGGCCGAAAACCACTTCTGAATGCGCGTGATCTCCGATCGCTCAGACATCACTGTCTTAAAAACCGTCATGAGTCTGTAATGGATATCCTGACATGGGCTCAGGAATACTTTGGTAAACCTTTCTCAGTCAACACCATTTGCCGCTGCATCCACAGATGCAAATTAAGGCTTCACTATGCAAAGCAGAAGCCATACATCAACACTGTCCAGAAGAGCCGCCGACTTCTCTGGGCTCGGTCTCATCTGAGATGGACAGCAGCACAGGGGAATCATGTTTTGTGGTCTGACGAGTCATATTTCAAATAGTTTTTGGACAAAACAGCCATCATGTTTTCCGGGCCAAAGAGGAAAAGGACCATCCAAGCTGTTATCAGCGTAAGGTCCAAAAGCCAGCGTCTGTCATGGTATGGGGGTGTGTTAGTGCCCATGGCATGGGTAACTTGCACATCTGTGAGGGCACCATTAATGCAGAAATATATTATACATTTTGGAGCAACATATGCTGCCATCCAGAGTAGGACAACGCCAAACCACATTCTGCCCGGATTACAAGCGCGTAGTTGCATAAGCAGAGAATGTGGGTGCTAGCATGGCCTGTCTGCAGTCCTGACCTGTCTCCGATTGAGAATGTGTGGCATATTATGAAGCACAAAATGAGGCAACGAAGGCCCCGTACAGCTGTGCAGCTAAAGAAATGCATAATGGATGAATGGGGGAAAATTCCGCTTGCTAAACTTAACCAACTGGTGTCTTCAGTGCCCAAATGCTTAATAAGCGTTATTAAAAGAAAGGTGATGCTACACAGTGGACTGTCCCAACTTTTTTGTACAGCCGTGGCCAAAAATTTTTAAGAATGACACAAATATTAATTTTCACAAAGTCTACTGCTTCAGTGTTTTTAGATCTTTTTGTCAGATGTTACTAACTGTTACTGAAGTATAATCACAAGCATTTCATAAGTGTCAATGGCTTTTATTGACAATTACATGAAGTTTATGCAAAGAGTCAATATTTGACTCTTTTTCAAGACCTCTGCAATTCGCCCTGGCCTGCTGTCAATCAACTTCTGGGCCACATCCTGACTGATGGCAGCCCATTCTTGCATAATCAATGCTTGGAGTTTGTCAGAGTTTGTGGGTTTTTGTTTGTCCACCCGCCTCTTGAGGATTGACCACAAATTCTCAATGGGATTAAGGTCTGGGGAGTTTCCTGGCCATGGACCCAAAATGTCGATGTTTTGTTCCCCGAGCCACTTCGTTATCACTTTTGCCTTGCGGCAAGGTGCCCCATCATGCTGGAAAAGGCATTGTTCATCACCAAACTGTTCTTGGATGGTTGGGAGAAGTTGCTCTCTGAGGATGTTTTTGTACCATTCTTTATTCATGGCTGTGTTCTTAGGCAAAATTGTGAGTGAGCCCACTCCCTTGGCTGAGAAGCAACCCCACACATGAGTGGTCTCAGGATGCTTTACTGTTGGCATGACACAGGACTGATGGTAGCGCTCACCTTTTCTTTTCCGGACAAGCTTTTTTCCAGATGCCCCAAACAATCGGAAAGGCGATTCCTCAGAGAAAATGACATTACCCCAGTCCTCAGCAGTCCAATCCCTGTACTTTTTGCAGAATAGCAGTCTGTCCCTGATGTTTTTCCTGGAGAGAAGTGGCTTCTTTGCTGCCCTTCTTCACACCAGGCCATCTTCCAAAAGTCTTCGCCTTACTGTGCATGCAGACGCACTCACACCTGCCTGCTGCCTTTCCTGAGCAAGCTCTGCACTGGTGGTGCCCCGATCCCGCACCTGAATCAACTTTAGGAGACGGTCCTGGCGCTTGCTGGACTTTCTTGGGCGCCCTGAAGCCTTCTTCACAACAGTTGAACCTCATTCCTTGAAGGTCTTGATGATCCGATAAATGGTTGATTTAGGTGCAATCTTACTAGCAGCAATATCCTTGCCTGTGAATCCCTTTTTGTGCAAAGCAATGATGGCTGCACATGTTTCCTTGCAGGTATCATTGAAGTACAATAATTTCAAGCACCACCCTCCTGTTAAAGCTTCCAGTCTGTTATTCTAACTCAATCAGCATGACAGAGTGATCTCCAGCCTTGTCCTCGTTAACACTCTCACCTGTGTTAACGAGAGAATCACTGACATGATGTCAGCTGGTCCTTTTGTGGAAGGGCTGAAATGCAGTGGACATGTTTTTTTGGGATTAAGTTCATTTTCATGGCAAAGAGGGACTTTGAAATTAATTGCAATTCATCTGATCACTCTTCATAACATTCTGGAGTATATGCAAATTGCCATCATAAAAACTGAAGCAGCAGACTTTGTAAAAATTAATATTTGTGTCATTCTCAAAACTTTTGGCCACGGCTGTAATGTGTTGCAGTCATCAGATTTGAAATGAGCATATATTTTCAAAAATATACTAAATTCACAAAGTAAAACATCAAATAATGTGTTCATAATGTGTTTTAAATATAGTACATGGTGAATTGAATTTTCAAATTTTTTATTTTTTTTGCATTTTCCCTACTGTCCCAACTTTTTCAGAATTGGGGTTGTAAACAGATACATATACAAAGATGTGAATAGTTGCTACACTGGTGGCTTCACAGGAAATCTGTTTGAGGCTAGTGGTGTGCTTGGGAATGGGAATCCCATCAGACACAATAAAAACGTTGTGTGAGAGGAAGGTGCGAGCAAGCAGTCAGATATGAAGCTTGTGGTATTAGCAAAGACTGTGTTCATTAACATGAATGTGTGTTAGCTGTGTGATGCATTTCATTAATTAATGATGCAGTCATTCATGTCATTCATTAATCCTTAGTTTAAATTATATTTTCGGAAATATAATCAACTAAATTTGTTAGAAAATATCAGCAAGTACAAACAAATATAATAACTATGCTAATGGGATTAGTTGAGACATATTATGAACTACATCAGTGATGTAGCTGAGGTTGAGGAACTGTCAGATTCAGAATTCACAGACCATACCAAAAGAAAGAAAGAAAGAAAGAAAGAAAGAAAGAAAGAAAGAAAGAAAGAAAGAGAAAGGTTTAGGTCACGCCCACTTCGGGTTTAAATACAAATACAGATACAGACAGTGACATTGCATTACACCCCTATTTTGTACTCTCCAAACCCATTTCCCAGCACTTTTTGAAAATGTTTGAGAGTTTCTCTTGGGAGACAGGCAAAGATAATTGGTCACAGATTTTTCTGTCTTTCAGGACACAAAGAGATCTCCTATTCAGCCTCATGCAGCTGTCCCATTCATGAGCCCACAGCGGTGCACACACACACACACACACACACACACACACACACACACACACACACACACACACACAGCCTGATTCAGTTGTCCAGCAGAAGCTGTGGGTGCTTTCCTACCCGTGGACCTGACCCTCAGACCTTTCCTCTACCAATGCTAGGATCCCTCGGTCGCACTAGACTGCCCTGGGCTGTTATTAGTACAGCCTTTGATATTAGCAAAGTCATCAATTA
Organism: Cranoglanis bouderius; assembly: GCA_023630585.1. Taxonomy (NCBI): domain Eukaryota; kingdom Metazoa; phylum Chordata; class Actinopteri; order Siluriformes; family Cranoglanididae; genus Cranoglanis; species Cranoglanis bouderius. Next base: position 13,303,805 of record CM042553.1, on the reverse strand, counting down.
GAGGTCCTGGGTCACTCGGAGAAGTGCACCTGTTGGAGGACTTACTTTTGGATCGATGGTTCTTACTGACAAGGGTCATGTTGGCTTGATTATATTTTGGCGGAAGAATGGCCTTCCTGAAAAGAGTTCATGGGTCATTTGGGAACGGTTAAAATCAATCCAAGTTTAAACTGAGAATACACTATGGTTATTACATCTATCTACTAACAAACTAGCACCTTGATTTATATGCTTTTGGTAACATTTCCTATGAATCATGTGTTCATAAATGTATGAATGTGTTATAATGCATAATGCATTGTAGTGCCATATTATCATAAACCTGTAATAAACCACTATAACTGCTAATAAGTAGCTATAGATACATTCATGTAACTATGTTATATGTACCACATTTGTTAGTTTTAGATACTCCAGTTTTTGTTTTCTAAACATACTTATACCACAGTGCTGTTGAATGCTTGATTCTGATTGGTCAAAAGGTGTTGATTAATTTACAATAACAGCAGGTCTGACATTGGTTCCAGCTGCAAGGTTTATATTAATGCACTCATTAATGCACTCATTGGATGGTGGATGCGCCACACAAACAGATAAAACAAAGAGGAGATTTTTTTGGGAATAGTCTCCTTTTCCTTTTTTTCAGTCAGAGGTGACTTGAAGTTTTGGACATGAAAGTCTTCAGGATGGAGTGGTATAAGAAGAAAACATTTTGAAACATGCTGCTATTAGAAAATAATCAAATTTAGTGAGGCAACAAATCACACCACTATCACTGATTATTTTCCTATAATGCCCCATCGTGTTATTTTCCTTACATAACACAGTAAACACTGTACCACCTATAATACACATCATGCCAGGCCGCTACAGACTTTAAATGAAGTGACCTTTTTAAGATTGTTATAATGCATTATAACTTGCAGTAGAGATACTACACCAGAGCCTGCATTGTGATCCAATGTAACATTAGTGTTTACAATGTTCTTATGAACACGTGTGTTATGTAACCTGACATTGTGATGCTGTCACGTCAAAAGAATACTGATGCTTCTTAAGGTGAATGTAACTGTAAATGTAATAATATATTGGGTAAGTTTTATAGCACATTATAAATGCACTAATAATAATATATCAGGAGTATAGAATCATAGGAAATGTTATCATTGCTTTTTCTAGATAGATGTATCTGAAGAGAAAAAAAAGGAGTCTCATTTGAGTTAAAAGGGATAACACTGTTAAAAATTAAGTGAAGAACCATCTTTTGGAAATGGTTCAGACTTCTTGTATGGTGGGAGTGGAGTCTTATTCATTATTTAATATTCTGATATACAAATGCATTATTATAATATTTAATAAACTAAATTCCTTAAGTGTGACCAAAATAGTCTTATTTCAAGGCTCTAGTACTTGGAAAAAATGACTTATTTGCTTACTTTAAATGACTTACTTTAAATAATGCTCAGCCTTTTACTCCATGATTCCTGCTTCCTGCTTCCCCTTGCTAAAGCCAGTCCTCATTGACATCTGACAGTATTCATGTCTAAATGGTCAGAAAATCACCCAGGGAGGAAGTGGAGGGGAGTCGGGCTATACGCTGCCTCTGGAAACAGTTGAAACTAGGCTAACACGTTTTCAGTGGGACCGCTTCCTGTGCTTTCTCCTGACTCTACCTTAATGGATCACATGTGTGGAAAATGATGTATGGCCCTGAACGAAAAGCATCTGTACAGAGAGTACAAAAAGAGAGAACATCACTCCTCCATCAAAAGTCATGAAGATACCAAATGGAAGTCCACGTTGTTGGGGGAAAAGGGAAAGAAGAGGCAGAATGATTACTCTACCAGTCGCAAACAGATTTGCAGCGAGTGATGATGGCATAGCCAGGCTAGACCATCTCACGGGACCCTTGGTGAAGCCAGAGGTCAACCACCCCTTTCCTGATGTGCCATATGTTAAAGGAATTCAGCAGAGCATTGTGGGAGTTTAACCCCCACATCTCTGAAATTACTAACACATACAAATCCTGTTCTCTTTTTCTCTCTCTACAGACTCAGAGAACAAAAGCCTAGTTAATAAAATGGTCAATGTCTAAAGCTCTAAAACTGTTTGTGATGCTTTTACACACTGTTTATCTTTTTTTTTTTTTGTAAAAAAAAAAAAATGGGGGGGGGGAAATAAATCTTTGTGGCTTTTATTGCAAAAGTGGGAGACATGCAAAATGATGGACATAATGAGACATAAAGGAAGCGATAATGTATAAGATATAATTATTTGCCTCACGGTAATAAGTCGCTTCACTTTGGGTAGCCACGGGGGGTCCAAGCTTGTTTTCACAGGGGCACTGCTTCCACTGGCCCCTCCCAAAAACCACCTTTTGCTTAAATGTTACTGTATAATTATGATATTTGATAAATGCATGGCCGCAACTAGCTGTCAAGACACCACGGTCTGGACCTCTCAATTTATTTTTAAAGCTTTGTTTCATATTTTCCACATAGTATCTCCAGTTGTCTATAATTCTATATGGAAATATTGACTTCTTGATTATAATGTGAAGGTAGAACGTAGCCTACTAGGCTTACATAGCTTACGATAGTACCCAATCAGCAGTCAAGTCAAGTGGCTTTATTGTCATTTCAACCATATACAGCTGGTACAGTAAACAGTGAAATGAAACAATGTTCCTGCAGGACCATGGTGCTACATAAAAACGGCTAGTTTGAAAGTGTTAGATATAACAGGTAGTGCAAAAGAATAACAATATAATAAAAATGCTGTGAATGTAAACATAACATACTATGACATAGTATTCAGCAGATAAGCTTATACCATATATAAGCTTATCTCAATTTGTATTTTTTTTTTTAAATTACTTGTAACATTGCTAGTCAAATCATCTTGTAGTTGTAGTAACATTATCTGATTTGGTTATGCAATGGAGACTATAAATGAGCAAGTGATGTACAATACGTTCAACATACCTTTCACAAATGTGGACCTCACTAAAACATTGAACCTGGTTACGGCCCTGGATATACGTGTGTATTATATCAACTAAAATTTCTTTTTTCACTTCAGTAATAATTGTAGAGATATACTGAGCTGGCAATGTGTTTAATTATACTTATGTAGATTATAAATACATAATTACAACTCAGTATAGAGGTATGATGCTTATCTGAACAGTTCCAGTGTTCATAGATGTCTGTCAGCCAGTGTGTAGAATAAAACACATTCCAGTTTGGTGTGTACTGAGTGAATGCATAGTAGACATAACATAAGATCCTCATGTGTCTTGGGCATAGCAGGATGATGGTGGGTGGCAGGGGGCACAGATGCTGCCTGCCAACTGCTTTTGGATCCTTATGGACAAACATGCACATGAATGGAGAAACATGTGCTCTATATGTACACACACACACACACACACACACACACACACACACACACACACAGAGTTACCCTTAAACAAACAGGTGCGTGTTTTACACACAATGTAAGCAGTAAGCATTCAGACACACAAACACACACACACACACACACACACACACACACACACACACACACACACACACACACACACACACACACACACACAGTATATGCATGTGCATATAGCAGTTCTACTTAATCACACACACACACACACACACACACACACACAAACAGCAGTGTGGAAAATGAGTGTAAGCCGGTTTCACCCATTCTCACGCCCACACAGATTCCTAACCGTAGGTGCAGTGCAGTATGTGCAGGCTTGCAATGAGAACACCATGCAGTGCTACACTGAAAAGCTTTAGAACTTTTTTCCTCTACTTAAAAAAAAAAAAGGAACATAAAACCGAATGTTTCAACAAGATTATCATATATATCTCCTGGGATTTTCACGTACAACAGGCTCTAGAGTTTACACAGTATGATGTGAAAAACAAAAAATGCCAGCGGAAATGTCTTGTTGATGAGAGAGGTCAGAGGAGAATGGCCAGTCTGGTTCATGCTGACAGGAAGGCTAGAGTAACTCAAATAACCACTCTTTACAACTGTGGTGAGCAGAAAAGCATCCCAGCATAACACGTCAAACCTTGAGGCGGATGGGCTACAACAACAGAAGACCACATCAGGTTCCACTCCTGTCAACCAAGAGCAGGAACCTGAGGCTCCAGTGGGCACAGGTTCACCGAAGACCAGGCAACATTTTTTTCAGTCTTCAACTGCTCAGTTTCTGTGAACCTGTGCCCACTCCTTTAGTTTGAATTAACAGACTGGTCAAAGCACACTGTTGTATTGTTTTTGCTGCATTCTTCCAGGAAACAGAGGAAGATGAAAATCTCATTGATAAATCTGTGTGTGTATTAAAAACATGGGGAAATGTGGTGTGTGTTATTGCTTTATAAGACTCAAAAGCATCAGATTCCAGTATGCAAATGTGAGTCATGTAACAGTGGCTTATAGAGTTAGGTGTGCCATTTTGCATATTCATAGACACTGGATTTCTTGATGAGGGTAAAACTATAGGTGCCTCCTTGCCCTTTCCAGTTGAGTAATGAGATTCTCTTGTAAAACCGCAACATCATAAATGTATTATTGAATATAGTAACAATTTTATGATCTACAAAATGAGTTTTGCTGACTTGAGCATTTTGCTGTGTTCCTAATCGATTTGTATAAATTTCTTTGCCAGAAATGATGTTAGAGTGAAGTCTTGCAGTTCCAACCAGACCATTCCAACATCCTTCACATTCTTTCCATTTAGCATTTCAGTCATGTGCTCGTAGCATCCAGAATGTTACGTAACCGTATTTACACAGGCTATTTAGAAGACCCAGTGGTTGCCTAATACAAATTCTAAAAGACTAACCCATTTCAAAAAGCATTTGTGTTGAGTTGTAGAGCAGAGAACAACAGCGGTCATGTGTATATTGGGAATCAAGGTTTTTTTCAGTTCTAATATGCCTAATGAGTTCAGTTGGATGTAATTAAGCAGGAAAATCACCAAACTGTTCTAGACTTCAGATAAATATACCCACAGTCTAGCTCCCCTTTCCTCAAGCTGAAATATACAGTACTGTGCAAAAGTTTTAGGCACATGCAAAGAAATGCTGTAGAGCAAAGATGCCTTCAAAATAATGAAATTAAATGTTTCTACATTTAAAAAAAAAAAAATACCGTAAAGAGCAGTAAACTTGGTGTGACAAAAAAATAAAAATTAAAATAAAAATAGTTTTACAAGGAAATGAGCTGGTAAGTTTTATTGAGCATCTTGCAGAACCAGCCACAGTTCTTCTGGAGACTTTGACTTTCGCACTTGCTTCTTATTTTTGCAGCAAAACCCGGCAGCCCTCATTGTGTTTTTTGTCTGAAAAGTGGTCTCTTACGTAATATGTGATAGAAAACTAATGTTTTGGAATCTAAAATGTTTTTGTACTGACTTGATAATGTAGAAGTCATAAAATAAAAAAAAATCTATAACAAAGTTTGTACAAAAAAAATAGGATGCCGAAAACTTTTGCACAGTACTGTATATGAATGCTTAAATGGTGAAAATTATAAGGAAACTATTAAGGTATCTAAGTAACTTCTGGACTCTTTGAATAAAATGGTTCTTCAGGAGTTCTTTGGGTAGTTAAGGGTTCTTAGCTTCCTTTAAGGGTTGTACTTGGAACTCTCTTTGATATGGAAACGCTCGGTTTGACAAAGAACCTTTAGTGGTTTCCCCAGGGTTAAAGGTTTAACCTAAGTCACAGTACTAATTTAATACTACTCCTACATTCAGCTGTCTGTCAAAATGTTCAAGGCATGCTAACAGTAATGAGGATCTGAGAAAATAATTGTACAGAACTGCAGAAGAGAAAAGGGAATCATCACTCTATGCTTTGAGTGCCAGATCCTCTGATTTCATTTCAGCCTACATGATAGAGCCAACTGCTGCCAAAGTTTTCCATTACATCTGTCAGTCAGATGAGTTTAGGAGGATAAACGGCAAAGCAATCACATTCTACCATGATAGAAAAGTCCTGTACACTTCACTACAAGACCAGTATACATAAAGCTACATGGCACCTGCATACACCATTTATGACAACTAGCATACCTACTTACCTATTTATATTTTTATTGTAACAATTTATTCCAACAGGTGGCAGCTGTCCTAAAGACTGCTTTTGTCATGGGTCATTATATCACAGCTCTGTTGAATTCATGAATCTGATTGGTCAGAAAGTGTTCATTAATTTTCTATAACAGCAGCTTTCAGTAGTTCTAGTTGTAATTCAAATAACAGGTATATATAAACATGCATGTTCTTATATGTTGTGGTTTCTATAGTAACAGCTCAGTCATAGGGACTTGTATGGTGAATCCTCCACATTATCTACTATCTAAAAATAAGCAGATTTAAAAAGATTTAAAAAAGAAAAATGTCTCATCATTGATATGGTGAAGGCTTATGGAGAGAAAAAAGAGAGGATGGTGAGGGAACGACTGTTAATAGCAGCTATAACGTAAGTGATAACAAGTACTCTATTTCACAGACATTAAATGTAACTATAAATGTGTGATACATCATTCATTAATAAATTTAAAAATCCTTAGCACTGGCAAATCATTGTGGTATAAGGGGAATAAAACTGCAGGATGTGCTGTTATAGGAAAATAATCCAGCTTTGTGGCAGGTCATATCACACCAACCTGGCATGGATTATCTTCCTGTAACAGCACATCACTCATAACATTAACAATGACATCATGACACTATACCAACAGAATTATGTATATTTATTTCTGCCCTTGAGTGAGTTTAAAATTTACAGTTCATGTCATGCCATAACACTGTAATGACAGGTTTATGTATAATTTCCTTACTCTAAAACAGAGTTTGATTTTGATGTTTGACATGCCACATTTTCGTCATGATGTGACATAGCAGAAATGCACTGAAGCTACACAGTCAGGTGTCATGACAAAAATCAGCTTTGAAAGTGTCTTAACAGGATGGTATGTCCTCAACAGCGTTATGTCAACTTGACATCAAAATGAGTCTCGACAACCTCGATGACGCCTGTTGGAATAAGCCTTCATAATTTTTTTTTCGCGATCACAGAAATGAACACAAAATCAAGCAAACTCCACAATATTCAGAAGCGCTTGTCATTTTTAAAAAAAATTACCGCAGATTTTCCGCAGATTTGGGCCAAGACGCATGGTATGACGTAATCACAACGCGCATTCATCCAAAGCCCTCTTCGATTCACATGCGTCGACCATGAGTACAGCTAAGAGGTCTCATTTACCAACAAACATCGATGTGAAAAACCATGCAAAACAATTGCATGCTTTTGCAATTTCACCAATTCAAGTAGTTTTCCACAAAAAAAGCACAAAAAACTCCTCAAGCTGCTAATTTTTTAAAAAGCTGCAGAAAAATCAAGTATTTTTGGCTGCAACAATTACAGAAAAACTCTGTATATAATGTCAGCCCTGTGAATAAATGAAACGCTCCCAAAAGTTGAAACTGCTGTATGTAAGGAAGGGTAAACACTTCAAATTAACCTTCAAATGAACTACCTCCTGACTTCTCCACTCGTGGCTCCAAGGCTATAGAAAATGCTGATGAACTATTTGACTCTGTTTTGCATTACAAAGACTCAGTGAGTCATGCTTTTTCCCCGATTTTCACCATAGGCCTGATCTGTCTCTGAGGTTGTGCCACTGAGGAGCTTTTGTACATGTGGCTGCCTGCATGGTTCAAATTACGGTCTGGGTGCAGGGAGGATTTTATTTGTCTATCAGGTGGTATCAGGGGGTGAACCCTAAAATCTGACAAATTGCTGAAAATTGCAGACATGCACTCGTTCCTATTTGGAAGCTCTCAGTCCATCTGGTTGTGATTCAGCACAAAGGATCATCTGCAAAGCATGCACCCCAACCACCCCCCCTCCTCCCGCCCCCTTATCCCCAGACCCCCCACCCCCCACCCAAATCTCCACTTCAGTGTTCCTCTACATTTTCTTCTCTGTTTCTCCCTCTCTATCCCTCTCTCTTTTTGTCTCAGTGGGGGACATGGGCGTAATAGCTGGATGCTTGGTAGATGTCTGATGGAGCATTCCTCCATGTTCTCTTCAGTGGATTTGAACTGAAGACCTGGAGGATGAAGGCAGCATCATGAGAGTGTTGCACATTTCACTCGGTAACTTGAAGCAGTGGAGATAAAAGATGTGCAGATAAATTCAGTGCACTTGGCCACACATGGGCCATGCACAAACAATTAGGGCTTCAAACAGCCCAGACTCCACTGACAGGCTGATGGAGGCTGTAAGGCTCCGTTAGACATCACTGCCAAATAACTGACTTATGCATTGCATACTACATGTTCATGTTCCTGCATTCTGATCATAACTCTTACTTATATGTGTATCATCCCTGAAAAATTGTATTAACTATGTTACTAACTATGACATGCATAATTTAGGAATTAAATCATGACCATTTCCTGAAAACAAACCGGAACAGTGTTCTAGCCCCCTCACAACTTAAAGTAAAAATGAGTTTTCTGCTTGTACTTTCAGCACAGTGGACAGCTGGAATCAAACTTCTTGTCACTCTGTCACAGAAACAAGGTCCAATCATGTTTCAAAGGAAAAGTAAGAGCCACTCATGTTTCATTTTTAATAGATGTCATTCAGTGTATTGTCCACAGCGCAATCTGATATGAGATATACAGTTAAACTGTACCACTAGTGTCACGTATTGGGATTAGCACTTTTTAGCAGCATTATTATGGACTGTTTTCATGCTGCAATACATTTCTAAGACCAGTGCTACCTGCTCAAATAGTTCACATACAGATGTGACCAATGAGAACAAACCGGAAGGCCCAAATATAGGCTGCTCGTCGCTCCATGTTGTTCAGCCAGCACAGCTGCTTAACTTCTCAGGTTTCAGATTTTTCATTCAGCTTCCTGCCTTGCTACCGGACCCCTCACACATTCCCACCGTCACACCCCCACCTCCACACATGCACTCCACTGACAACCATAATAACACCTGCAGGCTCTGTTTGCCTTTATTTTTGCATGATAATTGTACATAAATTTTAAGGTGCATACTATCGGTTTTGGCTCTTATCTTCGCTGAAGTCACATCTGCTTCAGTTTGGGTGGCCTCTTGTGTGTTTTTTCACGTTTGTGTTTCATCCATGTCCATTCTCTCGGGGCAGGGCAGTGGACGCGCTTTGATCATGCTCAAGCCTCAGCCCCTGTACATCCTGGTGGTTTTGCATTTGTACTCCCAGTTTTACAGAGTAACATGTATTAAACATACTGTCTGATAATTAGCATTTAAACCTTTGCATTATTCTAGGGTTCCACAATTGTACAGCTGTACTACAGAGTACTGCAAAGATTACAAAGGCCATCTGTTTTTAGAAGAATTACAAATAATATTGTCATACTGATCAGATCTATGTCTTCTCCTTTACCCCACATGCATCTCTAACAATTTAACGCTTTTTCACACATTTCACTGTTTGGTGCCTTCTGGCTAGTTACATACATGCATATTCAAACATGCACACTTTTATTTAGAAATCTGTTTTTGTTTTATTTCATGTTTTCAACCATCCTATGTCAGGTTTGCTTTAGGAAAACACCCAATCGCTCTTTTTCATTTCTGATATGCTATCAATATCAGAACTCTGAATATTGGCCGATACTGACTAGATACTGTAAAGTCTATTGCTGCTATGAGGATACTCCCTTGGATATTATTTAAGGAGTAAAACACCTCAGGTGTGCTGTTAGGAAAATAATCAGTGACAGGGTGGTGTGAAGCATGTGTTACCACACGGAAATTGATTACTTTCCAATAACAGCATGCCTGAACTGTTTTGTTCCTCTTACATCACTGCAATTTGAGCTTGCTCACATTTTTTTTTTTAAATTAAGGAATGACATGTTGTCCTTAAAGCACCCAAGATAAAGATAAACAATTAAGATAAAGACAAACAACTTCATCTTGCACAATTTTGTATGAGCCTCCATGCTCAGGGACAGACACTTCGAATAGGACCCGAATCACTACAATCCAATTCCTCACATGAAGCCACTGCTACCCCAGTGCTGCTCTGCTCCAAAAAAGGAACTGCCTCATACAGAGAGCTTTGTCATTTTATAGGCAGAGAGAAAAACACATGGACACATTAACTGGCATTGTTGCAAACACTTTTCTGCAGCTGTGCTCTTGCATACCACTCCATGGCAAGAGCGTGACACAGTTTTCCATTCTCATCATGCAACAAACGCAAGGCCATAACAATAGCAGGGCTGTTCTCCAAAAAATAAATAAATAAAATAGAGAAAATACATCCGACACCTGCTGTGTGCAGTGAGAGCAAAGGACAACTGGGAACTGTTGTAGTGTATATGTGTGTGTGGTGTGTGCATGCTCAGAAATGAAAATGCTCTCTACTCATTTTAACCCTCTCATGAAAGCCAGGTTGTCGCCATTGGGGCTTTAGATGGTCACTGAGAGAGAGGTATGGAAAAAATGTGTCTGACAGTAGGGCAGAGATTAAAAGACTCCTGGTGGGCTTGGTCCATTAAAGCCTATGGAGCCACGATGCCACAGTCTGGACTCTTCTGCATTTGGAAAGTATGTTTACCATTCCAACTGTGCTACTCAGACATTACTTAGGCATCTTATGTGTTAATGTTTGCGCCTATTACTCTCTATATTTGTTTCTTTGTTCTATCTGTGTTTGTGTGTCGGAGTGCATTTTATCTTGGTGGGGACCAAATGTTCCCTCAAGTAGAGGAATATCTGACAGTTTTGACCTTGTAAGGATATTTGGCTGGTCCCCATGAGGTAAACTCCATTCTTTTTTTTCTTTTTTCCCCCCAAAAATGGCAGCCCTTTGTTTTAATGGTTTCATTTAGGTTACTGAGGTTAAGGTTATGGTTAGATTTAGGTGTAGGCATAGCATTCATTAGTAACATTAATAATTACATCAATGGAACGTCTTCACAAGGATAATAAGACATTTTGTGTGTGTGTGTGTGTGTGTGTGTGTGTGTGTGTGTGCTACCAAGTATGCTCATGAGAGCACAAGAAAGAGGATTACTTGCTGAAATAGCAATGGATCAACTCAAAGACAACATTGGCTTGATGTGTAAGCGCCTCCATTGGAATGAAAGGCCACTGCAGCTGTCTATTTGGACAGCTGCTCATTTTCAACATATTTGACCAAAACAAAAAGGAATCTGAACAAAGTTAGAACAGACGCTTGCCTCCCTTCAGACGACTTGCTTATAAACATTCAATTGTTCTTTCGGGCCAAGTTAATGCATGTTGAAGTAATCCTATGATATTAACACACAGGGTCTGTGGTTGATTCCTCACATTACACATTACATTATATGTAAGTGTACATGTATGTGGATGGAAGCAACCAGCAGAGAGAGACTCGGAAATATGTCCCCACCGCACACAGAGTCGTCATTCATTTGCCACAAAACTTCACATACCCATGTTAAGAGTATAGCCTTGGCATACATTCACTCTGAGAATATGGGACGCTGGCCAAGGGCGAGTCATATTGTCAAAGCTTGTGTGTGTGTGTGTGTGTGTGTGTGTGTGTGTGTGTGTGTGTGTGTGTGTGTGTGTGTGTATGTATGTGTATGTGTGTGAATGCATGTGAAAGTGTTTGCATTTTCCCCCTAATCTCCCGTCCATAATATCCAGGAATCAGAGAACATCTCTCAACTAGACACTAATCAAAGTGCCGATTCTTTAAAAGACAGCTGTTGTCATGTGTGTTAATTCAGAGCTATCTCCCTATGCAAAGCCCTGCCGGACATAGTCACTCGGTGTGATCGGCCCAGAAACCAGGGTTAATTTTGCTCTCATGTTCATGGTAAGTGACATTTGGTTTTCAAGTGGTTTTGGACTATTCATATTTTTACACCAATTTTTGATGAACATTTTGAATGAATAGCGCCATTAAATAATTGAATAATGTTTCTGTTTTTTTTTCTAATTAGTGTATAATTTTATATGTCTTAATCTTATTTTATCTTTAATGCACATCCCAAAAGTAGTGCTTTCTAACGTGAGCAATGTGTGTAAACAGCTGTGTGTAAATTTGAACTGGTTTATTGTAATGTGTTTCTGTTTTATCAGTTGAATGAGTCCCTGTTGTCAAATTTAATTATGCCATGAACATGGCCATATGTATAAAAACAACTTTTTATAATCCGGATGGTATTCAATTTATAATTTTAAAGCTAATTAAACATCAGTACATAACACATGCTCTTTATAGGGAGACCTTCATGCAATTGACAATTTGATTAGTCTATAATTGTTCTCTTTTCTCCTAATTTATTAAGCAATTTCATTGTTTACTGAACAAAACCAAACATGAATCCAATTGAGATAATGAATGATCACTGTAACAATTTGGGGACCAGTATGTTATATTTAAAGTTAGTTTTATATTTCTAACTTTCAAAAGAAAAGTCCTGATACACAGCTTGATCTAAGATGAGACCGTCCTATGGTGCCTTTTCTTTACAGGAATTCTAACATGAAAGCAAATTGTCCTCTTTCTGACACTGTACTAATTCCAGGGCAAGGACACTGTGATCCGTCCTTCGTACTATAAGCAATTGGTCATCAGAAGATGTGGTATTTTTGAGGGTTACGAATTTTTGGCCTGGTCCAAACAAGAGTCTAAAAGTGAGGTCACATTTAATTCCAGGGATTTATTGAGCCATTGTGTGCTCCCACACCGGACTGCAACAGCTGAAGGGTTTGAAATGAGATCCTGAGCAGGTGCTCGAGTGGGAGAGAAGGGAATTTAGAAGAATTTGTCCTGCTTCTCTTCCTGCCTCCTTCATCTCCACTCATGTCCCTCACCATTAGCACAAAAAAGTGAAGGACTTGAATGGAAAAAAAGAGGACCATTAAAACTTAGCAAAAAAAATTAAAAGATCACAGTAAATAAATAAGCAATAAATAAGAAAATAAGAAGAAACTGTATTATACATGGATGCACAAATGACAAAAAAGACAAAAAGTTGTATTTTATCTTAAAATAAATATACTAAATCTTTGAACTGAAAGGATTTCAGTCAGTGCTGTTATGAATATGACTGAAATATTATTCTACTCCCAATAAGGAAAATTTAGACATTAACAACAACAATAATAATTCAAGTTGCAAGCAGCATTTTTAGGGGCCAAGCACCCAGACTCGGTGAGCTGCGCATTCACAGACGTGTTACAATTGTTGATTTGTTCATATATTTATGTTTTTTTTCTCATCAGTCTGGGCCTTTTTCCCACTTTGTGCAAGTTTAGACAGGTCTCAAGATTATGTGAGCCAAATCTGATGACGACTGGACAACATTTGGAGGAGGAGTAACAAAAATGGCACTTAGATGGAAGCATTTTCAACATGTTATTGTAACTTTTGACCAGTAGGTGGTACAAAAGTTGTTGCATAGCCTCAGGTCATGGTCTTGAAGATGCCTACCAAGTTTGTGTCATAGGCAAAGTCGTTGCTGAGATACAACCTCACTTCCTGTTGGGTGGCTTCGCTGTCAGATTCATTGGCCCATTATGAGCAAACCGTTTGGAGAAGTTAAAATTCTGTTGATAACTTCTGTCCAGGTTTGTCTGGAGATGATGTATGCCAAAATTGTGTTGATTGGGCATAATTTGTAGAAGGAGTAGTGAAAAAACAATTTTTGAAAAAATCCAAGATGGTCGACAGGAAGTACACTTGAATTTCAGGTGTTGGTGTGCTTTCACCTCAGCATACTCCAGGGAACTCCAGGTTGTTACTGTTCTTGACCATAAGGTGGCGCAGTCACAAATCCTCTTGGGTACATTCAGGGCATGGTCCTGAAAATAGTTCTCAAGTTTTCTGATGATAAGTAGATGAAATGCTGAGATACACCCTCACATCCTGTTTTTGCATTTGCCAGCACGTTACAGGTGAACGGTTTTGAATATCAAAATTCCTTTGATACTTTTCTTCAGATAGGTCTCAAGATGATGTGAGAGAATTTTGGTGAAGATTGAACAAAATTTAGTGGAGGAGTAGCAAAAAATGGCAATTAGATGTAAGCATTTTAAACGTTAATTTAACTTTTGACCAGTAGGTGATGCTGGCACAAAATTTGTTGCATAGCCTCAGGTCATGGTCCTGAAGATGCCTACCATGTTTTCTGTCAGTGCACAGCCTCACTTCTTGTTTGGGCTTTGCTGTCAGATTCATTGGCAAATCATTTGGAGTATTAAAATTATTTTGATAACTTTTGTGTGGCCTACTCTGAAGTGCCAAATTTGGTGACGATTGGACAAAATTTCTAGGAGGAGTAGTGAAAAAATAGTTTTTGACAAAATCCAAGATGGCGGAAAATCTAACTAGGTGGAAATGACGTCATAGGGTGTGTTGAACCTATGTTGAATTCAGGGATGCCTGGCTTTTAGTTACATGGGTTAAAAGTTATGACCATAAATGTACTTCCAAATTAGGCCCACTTTTGACCTGATGGTGCCTCTAGAGCATTGGCAGCACTTGGCCCAAATTTGGTCAAAATGTTCCCTAGACCCTCCTCAATCAATCTGCCAAATTTCACAACTTTTTACCAGAAAGTTCTATGGGTTACCATAGACACCCTAGTCAGAATTAGAAGAAGAAGAAGCAGAAGAAGAAGAAGAAGAAGAAGAAGAAGAAGAAGAAGAAGAAGAAGAAGAAGAAGAAGAAGAAGAAAAGGTAAAATAATAATAGGGTGCCTAACCACCTTCAGTGCTTGGCCCCCTAATAAATGTAGGTTTTACAGAAAGTTAATGAATAAGTAAGGAAGGAATAAAACATGATGAGGTGTGCTGCTATAGGAAAATAATCAACAGCGGAGTGGTGTGATGCAGCTGGATGCAAAATAGAGTTACTGTTACCACCCTGAAGTTGATTATTGTCCTATAATAACATATACTGAATATGTCTTTTATTCCTGTGATACCACATCAATTTGCAATTGATTCAATGTATTTTTTTTTTTTTTTTTTTTTTACATGTAATGTTGTGGAATATTAATGAACAAATTAATTCCTGTTATCACTGTTAGCTGCTATAGACAGTCATTTCCTCATCAGCCTCTTTTTTCTTTTTCTGGAAGTTAATAAGACAAAAAAAAATATGCAGCTTGTCATGTTACTGAGAAATTGGAAAGTGCAAAGTCCTCTATCCCAAAGACTTCCCCATGGTGGAAAACTTACTGATTGTTACAAAGCTCAGACACTGGAGGCTCGTTCCATAAGTGTTACATATAATAGTCTCCTTACAGAAGGAGGCTTCACCATATAGTATCATTTATTATACAACATGTTTATTTACATCTGTTTATAATTAGCCTTAGATTATGTGAATCATCCCCCATACAAGTCCCTGTAAATAAGTTGTTACTATAGAAACAATGACATTAATATGAGCACACACACACACACACACACACACACACACACACACACACACACACACACACACACACACACAAACCTGTTATCAGAGCTGCCATAAGAAATTTTTTAAATATAGAATTAATCAATGTGTGTGTGTGTGTGTGTGTGTGTGTGTGTGTGTGTGTGTGTGTGTGTGTGTGTGTGTGTGTGTGTGTGTGTGTGTGTGTGTGTGCATTTAAAGATCGTTCAAATTTAGCGAAGCAAAGCCAGCTTGCTATCATCTGCTGTGAGGTAAGCTACAGAGATAGGTAGTGAGACTCCATAGTTTTTGTTGACCTGGTCTATTGTTCTGTGAGAAAAGATCAGAGGATTTAACCCTTTATCTTTTGTTTCCTGACACCACCTTCCCTTGGCAAAGGCAGGAGACCCTGTGACCCTGAATCTAAGGTTACATGTGACCTTTTGGTTTGGAAAGGTATTAGGTTAGTGATGCCATGAGTGTATCGTGAGCTAAATAGAGGGAGGCAGCTATGAGCTGAGGTACATGGACTGGCGATTGAAATTAAAAGTCAAGTTAAAGTCAGACCTTAATCTTATATTTGAATTTAGGAACTGAATTAAACCCTTTAAAGTGTCTACTGACCCACTGGCAAGTCCAGACTTACATTAATTACTTTTATTTTAGTTTACATATTAGTTTTACTGAATGTACTGCAAAATGCAGGGTAGTGAATGATAATGCTTTAAGATGAATAACTGAAATGCAACTTTTAATGGGGTAATGTTTTTTTCTCCTCTAGTTGAGTTCTCTGTCTCTTACAAAGTATATTATTATTTTGGAATCATGAGAAAGGGAATCTGATCATTTCTAGATCCTAATTTTGTAAAATACTTTATGGAGGAAAAGTAATGGCAGTGCTCTAGCCTTTTAATTACAGCCTTGAAGCATTTCACAAGCCTTCTTCCCTACTACACTCATTGTAAAATAACAAATTGTCAGTGTCAGAGATTTAAAAAAAAAAGAGCCACTTGAACTGCCCCCAGAAGGCCCCACTTCCCTGCCTCGCCTATCCACAAGAGCCTGGTCAGGCATCAATCAAAGCGACTAAGTGGGATTCTTCAGCAGAGATGCTATCAGCAGTGGCCTCTTACAGACCCTCACACTTCTGTCTCACTTATCTGCGATGATAATTGCTCTGAAAACCGAGTCTCTGTTTCCCTCTAACACAAATCCCCGAGCTCTACTTCAGACTTACTCAGCCAGTGGAGTTTTATTTAATGCCTAAAACGAGACGAAGCCACAGCCTGTGCTAGTGTTTATGCCTAGTGGTGATTAGCGTGTGGCTTTGGTCTTAAATCCTGGAGGAGGTACTGTCATGGCGGAGGTTGTGGTAGTACCAGGGGATCTCTTAGTGTGTGTCTGGCTGAATTCATACCGCAGTATGATGGTCCTAATAACAAAAACAAGCAGGCCGGTGTGGATCTGCTCCCGCCGTGTGAGTGCCATAATGAGGACCAGATGTAGCTGCCCAGACATACAGTCAGTGGAAACCTGACACCTCTTCCACTTTCTCTCTTTCTTTCTCTGCTCTCTCCTCATCTTAGTCCTGCTTTTCTCAGCTCACACCTCCATTTCGCACTTCCTTTTAAGGGCTGAGAAAAAGCTCACTTTGTCAGCCAGCTTTGTAACTTTCGACTGCTCTTTGTTGATCTGATTCCGCTTCAACCTTTCATTTCAAGAAGCAACATTCTTATTCTGCTGTCTTTTTCACTCACACCATCCATAAATGTAGCTGCTTTACTCCTCTTTCTCCAACTCTCCAGCGTTCTCTCTCTCACTCGTCTGGCATTCAGACTTGCCGTGAAGCAGAGGGCTAATTTTACCAGCCTGACATCATTGCTCTATTGTATAAGAACAAGTGAGTCAGTGTCAGGAGAAATGTGCTGGCCCTATTCTTTCTTTTCCTCTTCTTTTCTTTCTTCCACCCGATTCATCCCAGTAATTGACAAAGCCCCCCGACTTTCTTCAAGAGCGGGAATATGTATATTCACTGGATCATGCAGTGCAATATGTTCACAAGCCCGGGGGAAAGAAAGAGGCCTTTCTCCACCCATCAGACTCGTCAGGCCGTCTTCTGACAGGAGATACTTGTAAGAGGCTCACTCATCCATCCACCTGTGTGAAAGAAGTGTTTGCTTCAGTGCTCTGTATGTGAATGATGCCTCTATACCATCAATACCCATATAGACCTGAGAGATGAATGACTTTATGAGAGCAGACTGCTCTGCAGAACCACAACCATATAATTACTGTTGCCACACACAACATTAATGCATTCATTATTGTGGAATAGGCTGAGATGTTGCCTCTGGTCAAGTTTGGTAGCTGGGTATGAAATAATAACTATGTTACTAGCCTGCCACAAGAAACCAAAAACAACAAATGTGTGGTTGTGTTTGGTTAGACCATTAATTAATTCAAGGGAATTGATTCACTGCCTTTTTTTCCCCCCCCAGAATATTAGTCGACTCCAAATGGATCCCGGAAATATACTCTCAAGAAGGTACAACATTCTGTGTTATATGCAATTCTTTATGTAGTTCATGTTTAAAAATAATAGTACATACAATAGACAAAAAAAATAGTATAAACAATTAAACCTATTTTGCATCACTCTCAATAAATTAAGGCATTAGTGTCTATGTTTGGCTTTATACAAAGCATAAGAACAATCTGTAAAACACCACAGAATCAGCACTGAGAACAGTTACGAATTGTACATCCTAAAAGTGCACATATAGTGCCCTCCACTAATATTGGCACCCTTGGTAAATAAGATTGTCTTTATTGTTTAACCATTTGATCTTTTGTTCAAAAAATTCACAAAAAATACTCTGCTATCATGGATATCAACCAATTGCAAACACAACACAGGTTTATCCAAAAAAAATCTTTGTTAAATATATATTAAATATATATATAATAACACAATTATTGGCACCCCTATGAATTCATATGAGAAAAATATATTTATATATTTATATAGATAAATATATTCCCATTGATATTTTACATTTTTTAGTACATCTGGGTGACTAGGAACAGGAACCATGACTTCCTGTTTCACAGGGATATAAATATGAGGTAACACGTAGACCAAATTCCCTTAGTCATTCATAACAATGGGTTGGACCAAGGAATATAGCTGTGATGTGCGGCAAAATGTTGAGCTTCACAAACATTCAAGTGGCCAAAAAATCTCCAAGGATCACAGCTGGAGAATTACAGAAGTTAGTTGCGTCTTGGGGTCAAAAAGTCTCCAAAACTACAATCCGAAGTCACCTACATCACCACAAGTTGTTTGGAAGTGTTTCAAGAAAAGAGCCTCTACTCTCATCCAAAAACAAACTCAAGCGTCTTCAGTTTGCCAGACACTACTGGAACTTCAAATGGGATCGGGTTCTATGGTCAGTAGAAACCAAAATAGAGCTTTTTGGCAATAAACACCAGAGGTGGTTTTGGCACACACGGAGAGGTAGCCATACGGAAAAGTACCTCATGCCCACGGTTAAATATGGTGGTGGCTCTTTAATGTTTTGAGGCTGTTTTTCTGCCAGAGGACCTGGACATTTTGTTAGGATACATGGCATCATGGACTCTATCAAATATAAACAGATATTAAATGAAAACCTGACTGCCTCTGCCTGAAAGCTTAAAATGGGCCGTGGTTGGATCTTCCAGCAGGACAATGATCCAAAACATACATCAAAATCACACAGAAATGGTTTACTGACCACAAAATCAAGGTCCTGCCATGGCCATCCCAGTCCCCTGACTTGAAACCCATAGAAAACCTGTGGGGTGAACTGAAGAGGAGAGTCCACCAGCGTGGACCTCGAAAGATAGGAGAGATTCTGTATGGCGGAATGGTCTCAGATCCCTTGCCATGTATTCTACAACCTCATCAGGCATTATAGGAGAAAACTCAGAGCTGTTATCTTGGCAAAGGGAGGTAGCACAAAGTATTGAACAAAAGGGTGCCAATAATTGTTGCATACCTATATTTAACAAAGTTTTTTTTTTTTTTTGGATAAACCTGTGTTTTGTTTGCAATTGTTTGATATCCATGAGAGCAGAGTATTTTTGTGAATTTTTTGAACGAATGATCAAAAGGTTAAACAACAATAATTTTTCACAGCCTTCTTTGCTCATATTTACCAATGGTGCCAATATTAGTGGAGGGCACTTTATATGTGGCATGCGTACCTGATAAAATGTTGTAGAAGTGTATATTGTAATACATAACATGTTACAAACAACATCTTTTGATATCACAATGTGATATTTTTGTCTTATACTACAGTGCTGTCAAATTCTCAATTCTGATTGGTCATCATTTTCTATAAACGATTGTATAAACTCTATTATAATCATTGGTAAATCGCTGTGGTATGAGAGGATTAAAACACTTTTATTGGACAACAGTCTTCACCCCGTCACTACGCAATCGTTGATTATTTCTGTGTAACAGCTTGCTCACTCATGTTTTATTCCTAATCTTTCACCACCCTTACTACTGACACCTGAACAAGGTAACCACAAAGCAGCACCCAAAACACTGCTAAATCGTAAGTTATTCCATAGTCTCTCGAGTAGCTCTCAATAATTCTTATCAATCTCAATCATTATTATTTTAATAATTTATTGCTCATCTCAGGGGCTGTCAAACTTTTAGCAGCCAGGGACCCTTTTAACTGTAAAATAAGTTTCACACACACCCTCAGTACAGATGAACTAAAATGAATAAAATGAACACAGCTTAGTATTTAATTGTGCACAGTAATATGCTGGCTATTTATTGGGGCCATGGAGCTTTTTATTTATGAAATTTCCACCAACATTTGATTCAATTTTACATTATTTATGGGGCTTCCTTGCTTTGACTTATTGAGGTTTAGGTCACTGTAACAAAAAAAAACAAACAAAAAAAAACAAAACAAAAAAAAAACCTTTCAGCGTTATTTATTTTTTTGTGTGTAAAATTTTAAATAAATATATTAATATTTCTAACTTTTTTCAATGCAACACTACTGCTGGAACAACATTGGCAGTTGGTGAGGATAACTATATATCATGATACCGTCCACTTTAATAGGAACACCTGTACACCTGCTCATTTATGCAGCTGTCCAATCAGCCAATCATGTGGCAGCAGCACTGTGCAAAAAAACAAAAAAAAAACCCACCAAAAAACAAAATGCAGATACAGGTCAAGAGCAGTTAATGTTCACATCAAACACCAGAATGGGGAAAAGGTGTGATTTCTATGACTTTAACCTTCAAGTGCTTATTTGAGTTACTATAGACTTCCTGTCAGCTCAAACCAGTCTGGCCATTCTCCTCTGACCTCTCTTATCAACAAAGTGTTTCCACCCACAGAACTGTCACACACTCAATGGTTTTGTTTTTTTTTCACACAATTTTGTGTAAACTCTAGAGACTGTTGTGTGTGAAAATCCCAGGACATCAGCAGTTTATAAAATACTCACACCAGCCCATCTGGTACCAACAACCATGCCATGATTAATGTCACATTAATGTCACATTTCCCCCATTCTGATGTTTGATGTGAACATTAACTGAAGCTCCACCTGTATCTGCATGATTTTATGCTCTGTGCTGCTGCCACGTGAGTGGCTGATTGGATAACTGCATAAATGAGCAGGTGAACAGGTGTTCCTATTAAAGTGGACGGTGAGTGTATATATATCGGCTCAGATTATCTTTATTCTTTATTAGTGGCAGAATCAGTGAATAAACACCAGAAGGGCGGAGCCAAAGTTGCCCCCGCCCGCGAAGCATTCAGACCCCGCCCACTGGCAACAGTGAGGCTGAGTCCCAGAGCAGTGATCTCAATGTTAGAGAAAGAGAGAGAGAGAGAAATGCTGTGAGAGTTGTTGTGTTTCTCCGCAGCGTCGATGAGCAGCAGAAGTTGGTGATATCCATTCTAACTGAATGGATTGGCATGGGGAGAAGCGGAACTCTCAACTTGGCTAAGCTGCAGCTTTTTAACCGGATTTCGCTTGTCATGGTGTCCTTGTCCCTCTTACTTCAGCCAGGTGAGCGGACGGACTTTTTTTTTGTTCTGTTTTTCCAAACTCCGCAACTTGGCAGAGCCAGAGTTAGCCATTTCGAAGTTTTCAAAGTCTAAATAAACCTACAATATGTGGATTTTTCTTTTCACTCGGTAACATTTTCGTGACATTTCTAACTAGATGGTTTGTTGTGTTTGTTGTGGAAGCTATAACGAAGAACATTTTTGAGCTACGCGGTTATTTAGCCACTAGCCAGCCTTGCTAAAGTAGCAGCCCAAGTGTGCTAAGCTAAACTGAGCTAGCTAAAGTTTGTGCGCCGAGATTTTCTGTTATCCATTAGCTAAGGGTGATGGAGATATTGTTCTTAGGTTTTATGCCGTGGTTGTTTTATTATAGAAATTCGTTTGAACCAGATTGTTTTGACCACGTTGTTACAAATTCTTTTAAATATTTTGGTGTTGGTCATTATTTTATTTGTCGTCCCCCCCCCCCCGTTTTGTCTCTAGCTAACGTTCTCAGTTGTAAACAGCTAAGTGCGCGCTCTCAGACAGTAAACAGAGTAGTTTAACTTTTAACATTTTGTCGCAGTTTTTTTTGGTTGGAGTCTGATTTTTTTTTTTTTTTTTTTGAATGATGAGTTGTTATTGGGGTTTTCAGAAAAGCGGTAACTTTGGCGTGCTCTTATTGTCCCTGCAGTTCCCTCACTGTTTGGTTTAGTTAACTGCCTTATATTAGTGTTATACCGTTTCATACGCAGCTACAACATCCGAAATGCACTCGTACAGTACAGGGAAAAAAAAAAATCGCGTCTAATCTGCATTTTTCAACCCTCGGGATGTGTATTGTTATCTGCTCTTGACTGGTTTCCTGATTTTATACTGATGAGAAATCCTGCATCATAATGTACCAATTTTATGTGGACATGTTTCATTTATAAATGGAGTATTTCTGAACAGTTTCAGAGTCCATATATGACGCGCGATTATGATCAATACCTAGATGAAGATCATAGTGAGATAGATGTTGCATGTCATATAAACACCACTAGGGCGGCAGCTAACGATTATTTTCATAATCGATTAATCTGTCGATCCCCCCAGATTGATTTATTGTATTTCTTTCTAGCGTTTCAATCAACTAATACCACTAGAGAACTCATAACAAATCAAATTACACATCATCCACTGTAATACATTATTACTGTCATTCATCAGTCATGGCATGAGAATATTATCTAGTGATTTTGTTGACGACTTTTTTTTTCAAATCAGACACCCAAGCTAACATATTCACAGTATTCTGTAGTAATTTTTAATTTTTTTTGCAAATATATTTCCGTGTGATCAATGGAGCAGTGGTGTGAATCACTGGGAGAAGGCCTGACTTGCATTTCAAGCCCTGATTTCTTTAATTCACCAGTAAATTCAGAATATCCACCCACTGTCTCACCCAATGAAACCCTCTAAAGCTACGTGTATTTTGATGGCGTGAGCTGAAACATTTTCGGCGTGCGTAATCAACTCAAAAACTTGTTGACTCTTAGTTAAATGCATGGATTTGGGGAATCGACTCACCAGCACCTTAAAATCTCTAGAAGCGTTTAACATGAGAAACACTGGTTTACCTAACTACAAGCTAATTGATTCAAATAGCTTTGCTATATGTGGTGTGAAGTGCATGCCATGGTGTGCTTCATAACATAGACCACTTAACTGCTAATGAAATTCATTGCCAGTTATTTAGAACTTCCTAGATTTTTTGTTTCTCAGTTGTTACGGCCCTAAACACCACCGAAACTGAGTTTCCGTTTTGATTTTCGGATGCTTGGTTGTCTGAATCTAACTTCTGTCTATGTAGTGTGATATAACTTACACCTAGTGAGTTTCTAAAATGAGCAAGTTGGTCCCACAAACTCTAGCTTTAAACGCTCCTAGGCAAATTAGTCATCTCTAATTCATGCATAACTAATAGCTCGAAAATGGGATTGCAGCTGTTTCCTGTCTGTATGCCTTCAGTCACTGCACATAGTAGACTTAACACGTGACTTCAGATTTGTGAACATACAGTACTGTGCAAAAGTTTTAGGCACCCTATTTTTTTAGTACAAACTTTGTTATAGATTTTTTATTTTATGACTTCTACATTATCAAGTCAGTACAAAAAACATTTTAGATTCCCAAACATTAGTTTTCTAGCACAAAATGAAATGTTACAGAAAAATGTTTGTATGTCATTAAAGAAAGCAGCATATTACGTAAGAGACACTTTTCAGACAAAAAACACAATGAAGGCTGCTGGTTTTTGCTGCAAAAATAAGAAGCAAGTGTGAAAGTCAAAGTCTCCAGAAGAACTGTGTCTGGTTCTGCAAGATGCTCAATAAAACTTACCAGCTCATTTCCTTATAAAACTGCAAATTGTACCAGAGATTACTGTTTTTATTTTTATTTTTATTTTTTTGTCACACCAAATATTGACTTTGTTTCACTTACAACTGTTTACTGCTCTTTATGGAATTTATTTTTTTTTTAAATGTAGAAACATTTAATTTCATTATTTTGAAGGCATCTTTGCTCTACAGCATTTCTTTGCATGTGCCTAAAACTTTCGCACAGTACTGTATATTTCAGGATCTGTTCACAAATGATTGCGTGTTTGTTTACTGTGTTTCTGCCTGGTCAAAGCCGAGCCTTTTGCCATTGATATTTCATTATGCCATGTTTTCACCTCTCGTGTTTTTATTTAGTTGTTACCATTGTTGTTTTTTCTTCTTCATTTCTAGTGGTTGTGTTTCTTTATTCTTATGGTGCACACCCACAAGTGTATGTTAAGAATATGAGCTAGTTTCTTTTTCCATCTGTAATGCATTGTGGGAGTTGTGTGTTTCATTACGACATTTTCCGTCACTCCCCAGCTCTGCCTGGCTGCGTGTGAGGACTTTGCCAGATTAATTACTTGGATTGGTTGCTTTTTACATGTTGTGTAGATTTGTTTCTGAACTCATAGTTACAAACCTTTAGAGATTCAGAGTATTGTGAATTCTGTAAATGCTTAGATATGAGTCTGGCTTCATGCCATAATCAGTTCTAGCAGGATTTTTAAGGATATTTTTAAGACTCGGGAACTGTTGGTATGTTCGGTAGCATAGACATCTCTCTGAAAACTGTAACTCAATAACTGGATTAGATCTCGTCGCAGTATACTAAATAAATGTGCTCTTGGATCACCACCAGTTAATTTCTACTATGTTCAGCAACTCTACAGAATATCGTTTACATTTGAGATGTGGTTTATTTTATCTGAATTCTTCCAGAGGCATGAAAATACAGAGTTCACCTTGTAACAAGCAGCTTATTTGTTGTTTATCACAATATTTCACTTTTATACAGTATTGAATAGCACCAGCTGTCAGGGATAGTCACAAATTATTGATTGTTGTATTACTTTATTAACATTATTCATAGAATATAAAGTCACTGAGACACAATGTTGGTAAGATCGAATGTTTTGTATTGTATCGAGACTCGTTTGTGTATTACCACTCCACATGTCCTACATGCTGCATTTTTGAACACTTAATAGTTTGGATAAAACCATGTGGCTGGAAGGTTTGTTATTTTTCATATGATCAAGTCCATCTCATCTAGCACTGAGTGAAAGTCTCTGTCTGCTTTGCAGCTTGCTGTCAATCATGTCGGATCCAGCGCTGCAATGCGGAGTATGTGGCATCGTTCTCACCTGCCGCCGGCCTTCAGGAGGACGTGGTGTCTGATGTGGACTACTGCACGGCGCTGAGGGCATACTCTCTGTGCACCAGGCGAACGGCCCGCGGCTGCAGAGGGGACCTTGTTTACCACTCGGCTGTGTTCCGAATCAAGGAGCTCTTCGCTCAGCACAACTGCTCCAGTGAGGGTCCCACATCTTCAGTCAAAGCTCCAAGCACGTCCAGGCCCACCGCAGTGGACACCTGCGACTTTGAGAGCAGACTGCTGGCTTCGGGCCCAGCAGATGCCCAGAAGAAAAAGTATGCACACTGTGGACTATTCGGTGACCCTCACTTGCGCACTTTTAAAGATGAGTTTCAGACCTGCAGGGTGGAGGGCGCATGGCCGCTCATTCACAATCGCTACCTCTCCGTTCAGGTCACCAATGTGCCTGTTGTGGAGGGATCAAGCGCCACAGCAACCAACAAGGTGAGATATGAACACTGACATGCTTTCATGCTCAGGTATTTTGCAGTCATAGGGAATGACATTCCTGCATCTTTGCCATGTGCTGACAGTTCTAGACATTTAATGGCAAGCATGGGTCATAACAGTGCAAAAGAGACACTCAATAACTTGGCAATTGAAGTATGTATGTCTTCTCCATGCTTATTTTTCAGGTTGTGACTTAATTATGCTACTTGAATAACAGCCATCAAATGATTGCTACAGATTTTGATCATTAAAATAGGTCAAGACAATTCTAGCCCTTTTAGTTTACGAGGTGGCCACAAATGTCCAACAGTAACTGCTAATTATACAGTCCCTTCAGGATTTCGTGATTTTGCAATCAAGGAAACTCAGCAATATTTGGCAGAGCTTGCAATTTTTCAAAATTTCTGCAGATTTGGGCCAAGACGCATCATGTGACGTCATCACAACGCGCATTCAGTCAAAGCCCTCTTCGATTCACGTACATCGTACATGAGTACAGATAAAAGATCTGCAAAATCACTGTGAAATAATTTCATATAATTGCAATTCTGCACAACAAACTCTACAAATTTTGAAAAGAGCCACAGCAAAATTAAGCGTTTTTGGCCACAGCTATCACAAAAAAGCTGTACTGACTGATCATAGGTCATGAGAATTTGCCTCTATAATAAATGATGAGGTTACTTATGACAAAATCCCCAAAGATGTGGTGCCTCTCTGTGGAATTTGCTTTCTTTTGGCTAAATTATAACAGGTGTGTTGTCTTATATGCATCGTATTTGTGATGTGCTGTTTTGGGACTGAAGCTCGGCAGTCCAGCAATTACTTTTTTTTTTTTTTTTGGAACAAAGCAAGCAATTCCTGGAGAAAATGCTGGCATTAGATTGTATTTAATTAGAGAAAAGTGATCTATCAAAAGTGTATATACTGCATTTGTGATTCGTCTAATCATAATTTTGCTGGAAAATGAAGAAGCTGAACAAAGGAGAAAATCCTTGCTTGCTATTAGGGTATTTCTCTTGTTTTTAAGTATGCTGTATTCCCCTACTGCCACTCTGTGGTGAGGTTTAATACGTCGGCTTCAGTCTAATATGTCTTTCACACAAAGCATGCTTATAAAATTCAGCCACACGCTCTGCTCTTCTATATTGGCCTTACTCTGATGTGGAGGATAAAAACCAAAGCATGCACCTTTGCCAGTGTCACATGTCTCATTGGCAGGTCATATTTCACGTTAAAGAAAAAAAAGAGTGAGAGGGAGAACATCTGACATCATATCCTAGAGGATCACTGATAAGTCTTAGCAGTACCATGATTATTAACTAAGCAAGGAATAAAACGTGCTGTAATAGAAAAATAATCATCAACATCAGGATGGTGTGGACCTGTGGAGTGGAACAGCTTAGAAATGGTAAACTCTGATTTCCTTTACTGTCACTTATTGATCGTTACCATCTCATCCACAGATAACGGTCATATTCAAAGCGTACCGTGACTGCACCGAGCAGAAGGTGTACCAGGCCACCACAGATGACGTGCCCTCTGCCTTCCAGGACGGCACGCGCAGTGGGGGACATGCAGGCAGCCTGCGCATAACCGAGAGCAGCGGACATGGCGGGGTGCGGCAGGTCACCATCAACGCCCGCTACTTGGGCACCTCGATCATTGTGCGGCGGGTCGGCCGCTACCTCACCTTCGCCATCCGCGTTCCCGAAGAGATAGTGGAGGAGAGTGGCGGCTTACAGCTCTGCCTGCACGGCTGCCCACGCAGCGAGCTCATTAACGCTCACGTGCTGAGCCGAGGACAGCGGCGGGAGGAGAGCGATGGACAACTTCAGCCGGGCAGCATGGGTCGCGCCGACCTGCTCGAGCGTGCCACGTCCAGATGCAGGGAGACGCTGCAGGTCGAAGACGTTTACTTCCAGTCATGTGTCTTCGACGTCCTCACCACCGGAGATGTGCAGTTCTCTATGGCAGCGTTCGCAGCGCTGCAGGACCTGAAGGCTCTTCCTCCCAGCACGCTGGAGCAGAGCGCGGTCAGGACTCCACATGTCTCTAACAGAACGAGAGAGAGCTCTCCGTCACTCCTCATCATCACGCTGCTCCTTTTGCTCATCCTGCTGAATAGGCCGGGTTAGCGGAGACACAAGGGAAAGAACAGAGTTGACTGAACTTCTGTTTTAAAGGTCTTGTGAATAATTTTTCTTTTTTTTGACAGAATTTGTCAGAAGCACTCAAATCATCTTTCCTAACACTACCACATTAAACCCAAAAGTGCAACACAGCAGCCATTCAAACTCACATTACTTTCCATAATGGAATTACGTCACGATATGATCTCTGTACCTTGAAGAAAGCAGTACAGTCTGTGAAGGCGGAGGGCAGCTGTGGAAATCTAATTAGCGTGGACATTATGTGTAACAACACCAACAATGTTTAATCATGATCCTGGAGGATATTTACAGAATATAGATGCATCATGGACACAGCTCTGGTACTGGTACATAACGACGCCTCCCGGTCTTCTTGGATTGAACATGGCACTTAATGCTACTCCTTTGTAATAAATGCATTAACAACATGGGATCCAACAACTAAATGAAAATACTACCTATCCATATAGTTCTACAGGTACAGTAGAAAATGCTAGGTACAAAAAAAGGCTACAGGTACAGAATAAAACAGTAAGTCCCCGAGCTACTCTGCTTCCCGCATTACTGTTTATGGCTAAGAAACAAATTCTTTATATAATAATATATTGAAAGTGTGTATATATATGTGTGTGTGTGTATAATGTGTACATTCTCCTGTGTATAGATGATTGTAAATGTGATGTTTTTGCAGCTGTTTTTCTTAGATTTTTTTTTTTTTTTTAACTGTCAAAAGTAAGTAATATGTAACCCCTGGTCTTTTCCACATTAAAATAAGTTGTCACACTATCCTGATGTTTTACTGCTTTCTTTGGGATTTTCTTCTGTGCGGTTACGGCTGTGCCTAATATGGCTGATGGCCAGCTGTAAATGAAGTCAGCACACTCACTCTCTATGTACATTCAATCCAGTCTATAATCGCTCTCAATTTTACCCAAGAACAATCACAATTACCACAAACCAAAAAACTCCTTTGTCGTCTGTTATTGTTGGAAATGAAATCAAACGAAGCAGATGGTTGTTTACCTACCCATGCAGGTAATGGGTGGAGGAACTCATAAATGCTTTGGTATACCACAAACCACTGTGGGGACGATAAAAAAAAAAAAAAGTTTTAAACATCTGGAACCGTTGCAAACTTGCCAAGGGGAGGATTTATGTGCAGTGTTTCCCTCACATAAGCAGGAAAGGGGGAGGGAGGCAGAAAAGAACACAAGCAACACAGTTTGACATACACACTTTTTAGTTGTGTTTTACAGTTGACTATAATGTGGTAACTGCTAAAATCATGCGTTTATCGTAACTAGTATAGCGCAATACAGTGCAGTTAAAAAAATCACATATTTTGTACTTATTTCTATTGCAAAGTCATCTATACCATATGCTGAATTTGGTTACTCTTCTTGATAGTCCAGAGCATTGAATATATTCAGCCAATCATCACAGAATGTTCATGAGTTGTTTCTCAAGTCTCTTTAGTGGTGTGTCTGATAACAGGGTTGGACAACAGTTTTGGCAACTTCATGAATTTGTAGCTAGACTTTGTGACCTTTTAGACCCCTTTAGTGACTTCTTTTTTTTCTTTTTCCTTTCCAAAAGAGTCTAGCATCACATCTTCAGCTCTCTAGCTCACATCACGGCTACTGGTTATACCACCAGTGTGTAAGACTTGACTGAGTTGCTAGTGTTTACTAAATTGGTCTTACTTATAGATTGTGGGATGTTAAATATTAAATTAAAATTGAGATGCTGAAATAATTAGATAACTCAAAATTATGAGTAATTAAGCCAAGATAGCATATAAAAATAACATTATTCAAAATAATGACAATATCTTGAAATAAAGAGTTAAGTCAAAATAACAAATGTTAAGTTGAAATTATGACATGCTCACCAGCCACTTGCTGGATAAATTGGAAATCATTGTTAGATCTTGTTCCGATCTTCAGCTGTCTATTTTCAGTGATCCTGTGCCCTCTGTAGTCTCAGATTACTGTTCTGCTGTTATAGCCCATCCACCTCAAGATCCAGATCCAATCTGAGATGCTTTTCTGCTCACCACGCTTATAAAGAGCGGTTAATAGAGTCACTCAAAACAGTCTGGACAATCTCCTCAAACCTTTCTCATTCCCCCACAGAACTGCCACTCACTAAATGTTTCTTGTATTTCTCAACATTCTGTGTTAACTCTAGAGCAGTGGTCACCAACCCTGTTCCTGGAGATCTACCTTCCTGAAGACTTTAGCTCCTACCATAATTGTGCCCATCTGATCATCTAATCATTGCCTTAAGAAGTTCTTGATCAGCTAAAACAGGTGTGTTAGATTTTGGTTGGAGATGAAACCTGCAGGAAGGTAGATCTCAAGCAAGACGGTTGGTGACCGCTGCCATAGAGACTGATGGTGTGAAAATTCCAGGAGATAAGCAGTGTCTGAAATACTGAAACCAAAAATCATGCTATGTCAGAATCACTGAGATCACATTTTCCCATTCTGATGTTTGAGGTGAACATTAACTGAAGCTCTTGATGTGTATCTGCATGAATTTATGCATTATGCTGCTGCCACATGATTGTCTTATCGGATAATTGCACGAATGAGCAGGTGTATGGGTGTTCCTATTAAAGTGGCTAGTTGGTGTATCTTGAAATTACAGGTTATTAAGTCAAAAATACCAGCATTCTCAGTTGAAATAATGAGACATTAAGTCTTTTCATAACTTGCGGTTCAATGCTTCTGTAAGGGTTGCATCTATTAAAAGTTTTTTTTTTTTCTGTTTTAATTCTATAATTGTTACACTATACTTTATTAAATGGCATAATTTCACCAAGGTCACCCTGTTTAAATCATTTTGACAAGTGCCGATAATTTCGCTTCTGAATCTTCCCCATTTGTCTTGTGAGCTACATGCCACTGAAGCCAGTAAGCACATCTGGGAAAAAGTTCCAGACTCAATCACAACAGGTCTGTGGAAAAAGTGAAACTCTAATTTGCGCCTCATTCATCGTGCTATGCTACATCTCCTCCTGCAGAGCTGTTCACCCGTGTGTTCCTCCCGCAGCCGCAGCGCTTCATCACCCTCAGCTTTAATATCATCCAGCGTGGAGACAGGAGAAGAGGCCATTTTTCAGCTGCACTAAAACCTGTCACAAATCATTTTGCTGAGCTCAACTTAACACTGACCGATAACACACCCTCGTAGTCTGTCTACTTATCTGGAGGGTCTTATAACATGGTTTACTTTATAACGTGTGATATTTCTTGCTGAACACTGGTTTTCCATTAATTACTCCAATGCAGGTCACATCGATTGGAAGCTGAATTTCTTTACTATGTCCTCTAATAAACAAGGATAATTATTGCTTGATGATAACCCCCATCTCCCCCCACCCATCCCTCACGGCCCCCAACCCTCTCAGAGTGATTAATATTCGCAATGATAGAGTTAATATCAATAGGGCGTATGGAGAGATGAATTGATGGTGCAGCCCACGTCTTCTCTCTGACTGATAAATTGCTATATTGATAGCTGTCCCAGATAATAATCTAATCATTCTCAAAATTACTCAGACAGTTTGCTGTGTATACAGTATACAGTGATGTCTGTTCGTGATATTAGATCAGGGCTGAAATATAATATCTGTTAATAACTCAACAATGAAACTATTCAAATAAAACTATTTTGGTATAGCAAGTCAGTAACGCAGTAATAAAAAAATGCAAGTCAAAATGTTGAGATAAGTCAGAATTCCGATATAATAAGTCAACATTTTGAGATATGTTTGTATTTTGAGATGAAAAAAAAAAAAAAAAGTCAGAATTTTGTGATGTTAAGCCACAGTACCCAGAGGAAACCCCCGAGAACATGCAAAAGGATTTGAACCTCCAACCCCGGAGGTGCGAGGTAAACCTGCTAACTGCTAAGCCACCGTGCCAAAATGGAGATCAAATCTAGGGAACGTGTCACTTGACACCTGACATGACTGTCACTGATAGGCTGCATGAATCTACAGTCTGGGCTAGAAAGAAATCAGCCCCAGCCTCGCGTTTTCATACCATTCTGTGGATTTTTCTTACAACCTGTTGCACTCAGTTATACTAAAATCCAAATTAATCCTCTTTAAGATATTTGTTAGCAGCAAATAATCTGATGTGATGTGGATGCCAAAAATGAAACTGATGTGTTTCTATCCTGCTAGTGCATTTACACCAGCGGCTCCTGGTAGTACAGTGTAACGTATAAAGCAAAATTTCCTCTACAGTGTATTACAGTCAGCTTTATTACATGGAGTACACAAGTGTGTTAACTTCTCTACTGTACGTTGAAAGTGCTGCACTCAGTACTCTCTCTATATTTCAGGTCATAAGTCTACACCTCTAAACTTTCTAACAAATGGCCCTTCCACACCCCGAGCACAGAAAAACCCAGCTCAGACATTAGGCGTCTGTATCATAAATCTTGGAAAGTTATAATAATTTGCAATTCCCTCCCTCATCAAAGACAATATTAGCCTAATTTATTATCTCCGTGCGTGTGCGGTGCACAGAGGCCGTGGAGATAAGAGTGTATCAGGAGGGGGATTGATTTTCATTAACTGATTGTAATAAAGATGAACTACCAGGCCTGTGTGCTGACCAAGAGCCACACTTTATTGTAATTGGGCCAATTTATTTCAGGAGCTGCTGCCTCCACTTTTTATGCTCTCTCTCTCTCTCTCTCTCTCTCTCTCTCTCTCTCTGTCCCTCCCTCCCTCATTCTTATCACTTTATCTTTCTCCTTCCATGCTTTCACCTGTTTCTCTCTCACACACATTGCTGCCCTTAATGTTTCCAACACAGCTTTTTCTTTTCTCTCTGTATTTCTCCCAGTGTGTGTATTATTGGTGGAACAGTCACTGTTTTCCAACCTTAGTTTGTTGTTTGTTGTCATGTGTATTTGTTCTTACTCGAAATCCATTTTATACTTCAAAATCCACTTCATAAAAGACACAATCATTGATGCCTTCTGAACTGAATTACATGTCCTTACATCCAGTATCACATGATTATACAAACAAACAGAACTGCATGTGTAGTTTTCTGCTACATAGTGGGTTGTTGTGATGTGTTGTCACTAACACGCGGTTTCATGGCTCCCCCTGGTGGAACTGTTACAACTAGTACGTAACATTAGCAACCTGGTACAAACTCTGCTCTCTGATCACTATATACTATACAGTAAACCACTGTAGGATAAGAGCATACCAAATAATCTGTTCCCCCTCAGTGCCTGATTCTGACACACTTATATTGCTGTGTCTCCTCTCGTTCTCCGCATCTGCCTGTTTCATCCTGATACAACTTCTGCTTGGAGCTTCTGCTCTTGTGTCTCACTTTCTGCTGCTATGGATGATCACACACGGATACCCTAGAGCAGTAGACACCAACCCTGTTCCTGGAGATCTACCTTCCTGAAGACTTTAGCTCCAACCATAATCGTGCCCACCTGATCATCTAATCATTGCCATCAACTAAAACAGGTGTGTTAGATTTTGGTTGGAGATGAAACCTGCAGGAAGATAGATCTCAAGCAAGAGGGTTGGTGACCACTGTACTAAAGACTGCACTTCCCAAAATCAGTTTATTGCCAACTCTCACCCTTGCTTCAGTGGATAATCTCACCTGGATACTGTAGATTTGTACCTAAGAGCTGCTGCTGTATTCATAAAGACTGTCCTGGGCTCATCCAAGGACTCGCACACAATACACTCACACTGAACGTCCCTTCAACACACTTTGTACTGTTTAACTTTACAGTGTACAGTTTTGGAAGAGAAATGATTTATAATTGCATTACTCGGTGTCACCCAGAAGAGGATGGGTTCCCTTTTGAGTAATAGTCAACAGATAAGGGTTTTTCAGTGGCTGATGCCAATATTTACTGAGTAGGGATATTATAGAACTATATAATAACAAATTAAAATACCATACATTTGTTTAACTTTTGAACAGTAATTTAGCATTTTCACTGAAGAACACTTGAAAAAGAAAGAGAAAGACTTTTCCATTAAGTTTTGAATGAACTAGCTAAACATTGCTCCTATGAAACAGAAAAAAAGCATAGTGTTTTAAGAATTTTAGCATAATGTTACTGACAAACTTGACTATGGCATGCCTTTTTGATGTGACTGTCACATATGCAGAACATGCAATGTTGATGTTGCCTTACCACTTGGTCTCTGGGAATTCCAAAGCCGGTGCTTTCTCTGAAAGGCAGTATGCTATTGCTTGGGTGGACAAAAGGGGGAGCTCGAGCACTTTTATTAATGGTCCATGCTTGCAGGCTGACTGGCTGATGCCGATTACCTTCATATCAACCGAGTTAATTGGCTAGGCCAATCATTCGGTCAACCACGATTTTCCTCTTAAGGTTTATTTCTCATGTTGTTTCAGGGAGTTTTCTTCCCCCTTGCCACTGTTGCCTCCAGGTCATTAGGGATCTAAATATAAATATTCCACAAAGCTGCTTTGTTGAAAGCACTACAAATAGAATTGAACTGAGTTACGTAAATGTCATTTTCAGTGATTTCAAGATTTTAATAATAAGATTGATATTAATCATCAGCAAGTTTTAAGTAACTCATCAGGATGATGAACAGTCAGGCCAGAGGATTAAAGTTTTTTTTTTTTTTTTTTTTTTTTTTTTTTTGTTCAGTGTAACTTCTGCCTTTCTGGTTGTAAATAGTAAAGTACTATTTTACTGTCCTTGTGAACAAAATCAGAGGAAGTAATAGTGATAACACCGCCCTGCATCTAGAAAAAAGTTTATGCTGTTTTGCAAATCACACTTGTTTTTACGTATTTTGGTCATGCTGAGTTCAAATATGCCACTGAAAATTCCCTATCACGTACAGTTTTCCCACAAAATAAGAATGAAGTTTTTAATAATTTTGCTAAATTTATATTGCTTTCAGGGTTTTATTTAAATTGGTAGAAGCTGTCAAATTTCACTATTATTATTTATTAATTACAAAAATAGGCACACAAAACATAACACTTGTTTACAACATGAAGAGCAGACAAATAGTCTGTGAAATGTTTGTGAAAATCTCTAAATAAAGCTATTTCAAAAGATGAACATTATAATAATAATATGCAGAGTGCTTAAGGAGTGAACTTCCTTTTGAGGGATTTTCTGGAATGGCTGACTTCTTGACAATCTCTCTGAAGGCACCAGCAGTAGTCAGCCATCATGTTCACATTCCATCTACCATGGTTTGTCCTGGTCACCCAGCTTCATTCCAAAATATGCAGAATATGCCTTTTTTTTTTTTTACAAAGTCTGTAATTTTCTGCCGTTGTTTGGATGTTGCAAAACACCCACAGATGTAGCAGAAATCATCTGGGCTATGCTCGCATTTCCATCTTTCACTGGTCATTATAAATCCCTGAAATCAGGAGTTTTGTGTGCATGTAAGTGTGCCTAGCATTCATATAAGGGCTAATCAGAGGAAAAGTGATAAATGTTGCTCACCTATTGTACATAAACATAGCGTTTCCTGTGTTGGTGGCAGTGTATCTGGCAATAGCTCTAACGTTTATGGTCCATCTTAGGCAAAAAAAGCTCTACACTGGACATCAGGCTTTGTGAAAAGTTGTGATGTTCTAGAGCAAAACTAACAGCATATCTGGACTCAGCATCTAAGTATTAGTAAGAAACAACTATCAGATCCTATTCAGCAAATCTGATGCAGGGCGGTGTAATGTGACAATCGTACATAATCAAGACATTAAGTGATGGTAAGTGTCGTTAAACAGGGACAGATCAACACTACAGACAAAGACATACACGTTTAGTATGTAGTTTAAAATTTTATTGTAAAATTGAAAAAAAGAGAAAGAGAAAAGCCCATTATGCAGTTCCTTTTGATGTCTTTTTTTTTTTAATGTAATCCTTAAATAAAGCAACTCATGATCACACAAATGAACCCATAAATAAATAAATAAATAAATAAATATTGACAGAATACTATATAATTTGGCATGACAATAAATCTTGGCAAATACCTGAAAAAAAGTCAACACTGGAATGTTTGGCTTCTCAGAAGAAGACCAAACTGCATCTGTTCTGCATCATAAAAAATAATTACTGCACTGCGTCTCATTTTAGAGTTTTGAGCAGAACATGAACTTTGCTCTTATTGTTACCTGAAAAATAGGAGGGGAGAAAAAAAAAAGCAAAAAACATAAAGAAATAAAAAAGTGACTGTAAACAGCATTGTCTCATCCGGGCTGTAAGCATGTGACCCGGACTTCCTGCTTCACCCATCACACACGTCCACGTGCTTTTCAGCAAATCCAGTATACAGTATATAGACTTCCATAGGTTTTGTGCTGAGAAACCAGAAGTTGAAGACGGTCTTATAAAGCAGAAAACCCACAACCCCACCCTCCCCTCTTCACTCAGCAAAGGTTCCTGTGCTCATGTTCCCTAATATACACATTTTAGATCTATAATAAGCTACTTTCCTTAGCATACAAACCATAGGTAATTAATTAAAGAATCATATTGTTAATACGAGTAGTACCGTTAATATACTTTACGCCCCGCTGTACCCCCACCCACCCAACACCGCGTCTGAACATGCTCAAACATCACACTGGGCTTCATGGTGTGAGAAAACTCAACTCTGAACATGAATATGGCTGGAATGAAAACAAAAAATGAGAAATGCTGGTGATTTGGAGCACTAGTGACTTTAAGCAGTGCAACAGAGCCTGTGCAGCCCCCCGTTTTTTTTCTTTCTTTTTTTTCTTTTTTTTTTTTTTTTTTTAACAGCAAAACATGGTAAGCTTAACTCGCACTAACACACTCATCCTCGATCACCCCCATGTTTACTCCATTTTATTGGTTTTTCTCATCTTTTTTCCTGTCTCGCTGTAATGATATCATGTCTCAAACTTATTAAACTTCAGGCGTGAGTTGCCATTTTTAATTTGCATTAGGCCTGCTGTTATGTGAGGGCCAAATTTAATTTGATTTTAATAATTCACATGTCTGGAATGTTGAGATTCGGAGAGGACGCAGGGTTATTAGAGCACGGATGCCCGAGGGTTGTGTATGTGTACAGTATATTACCATGTTGTCATTCATTATCACCGGAAAAGAAGAGATGAGGTGAACAGAGGTCCGGAGGAAAATAATCAAGGTACCCTGTTCAATACCGAGTCTCCAATTCCAATATAAAACATCAGCGATCAGTGGCGGCAGGTTAGGCAGAGCTGCACTATATCGACTGTTCAACAAATGTTAATCTTCTTAAATTCTTCATTCACAACTCCATACATTTTAAATTACATTGAAATACTAATTACCTCTTTTGAGTGACCAACGATTTAAAAACATGTTGCTCTTTGACAGATATAAGCCGATATTTCTAGCTGTTGCGCAATCGCTTAGCTTCCATAGAGTTATTATTGCACCTATTGGTCAAAAATAGGAACAACAACAAGTGCTAATAGATGCCCAATGCATAAAGGATCACGCCGAATCTTTCTTGCATTATTGGAGGAGGTGCAGCAGACAGGACAGTTAATGACAGGCTTGCCACATTGGGCTAGTTTAAAAATATTCTGTGGCCGCTGTGATATCAAACAATCAGAATTAAACTGAATACATTTCCGCAACCAAAGGCAAAGTGTAAGTGCGGACATTGTGTCTATGATGTACAGTTCCATTTCTTTCTATTGTAAGATATATTGCAAAGATTGGGTGAGGGGAAGGGTGATTATGGAATATGGGACATTATGAGGATAATGGGTGTGTCTCGATCAGCTCCCTAGGTCATGAAACAGTGTATTGTGTACACGAGTTTGGGCACAGGTACGGTCCCTGGCTCACTACACATTGGGACACTGATAACTCAATTTCCAGCAACATGACTACGTACTCGTGTTGTAAAACATCACCAAAAATTCAAAACTTAAAAATATTTGTTTTATATGTCATATAAATTTGTTATAAAGTCGTACGACTCAAACAAACCGTATATAGAATGTCAAAAAAAAAAAAATCGCTAACGTAAGTAATCATTTGAGAGCTACAACAACAATAACAAGCTACTTACATTTGTAGACGAATTTGGCTCAGAGTTTGTCCGCCATATTTTTCGAGCTGAGAAGCTTCAGAAAACATGACGTCATTTCCAGTAAGGGAACACAGTGAGCTTCGATGCTCCCTGTTTTTTTGTGCATTGTGGGATTTTTTTTAAGGCGCAAATGTTCTAGTGCACTGGAAGGATTTTTCAGATTGAGACAGCTCCCTGAGCAGTGCCCTGACTATTGAACTAGGGAGCTGATTGAGACACACCGAATGTCTGTACATTAGAAATGTGTGTGCGCCATGGTGACCTTGTTTCCCCACGCAAACGCTATGAAAACGAAGATAAATGTGTCCCCATTTTCCAATTCCTGATTTTTTGGGGGCTATCTCCAGGTCTTTTCAGGGTAAGCACTAGACTATACACTGCTAGACTGTATATTGTCAACCCCCAACTGCCTATTACTCTAAAAACTCACTAGATAGTAGGCTATAGCAGAAGTCAACTGTGATAGCCTCTCAACTTAATTTTGTTTGAGACCACGTTATTAATGTTGTTCTGCACCACAGAAATCTATGGTCACGAGCCTCTCCTGATAGCGACAGATTTCTGGGTTTGCCAAAAGGGTCAAAATGTGGAATTAAATTAAATGAAAATGAAATTAGATTTTTTTTTTGTATTGTTGTCAGTTGTTGTACCCTGTAATCTGCATAAGGATACTATACAGCTCAAAATCTATAACCATGAAGGTGATAATATATGAGTAATTATAAATAAGCGACATGAGACATGACGGATGATAAAAAGAGTGAATAAGAAATAGTCAAAATAAATGAGAAAAAAACACCTTTTTCAGCTCTTTATGAGGGACTCAGTGGACGTTCGCCATGTTATAAAGGAATGCAGGTCCATCCTCTGACCTTTTGTCGACAGAGTGTCTCTGTGTGTGCTTGTGTGTGTGTGTGTGTGCTTGTGTGTGTGTGTGTGTGTGTGTGCTATTCATCAGACAGAACACCAGCAGCTGCTGTAAGTACATCATGGCATCGGTGTCTGTGCCCTTTAAACTCCCCTCACTGTGGCCTTACTAATAGCACTCATCCTTCAGGCTCACTAAACTGTTTTTCACAGCTTTAAGATGTGCCTCGTCACTATCTTAATTTTCCTAATGACATTTCTGACCTGTATCTGGTCTGCATCGATAAAGCAATCCCACAATGAGCTTGTCTCAAGCTTTTGTTATATAAAGTGTAAAAAAAAAAAATGAACTCAGTCATGTGTAATTGATTGTGCAGAAGTGGCCCTGAGGCTGAGGCTAGCCATTTGATCGATACAAGCCGTATGGTAATGATGTGGGGTGTTGGGCCGTAGGTGCCTGGATTACCATAATCCCTGTTAAAGGACCCTCGAGGCTTTAGAGTTATATAGGAAACTATAAGGAGTAGGACAGAATACTGTAAGAGTTGGCTAAGCTGGGAAGCTCAAGACATTTTTTGGGCTAGGGTCAGTGTCATTTGATGAGAACTCACATTTCCGTAATATAATGGTTTAGATTTAAAAAAAAAAAAAAAAAAAAGCTGATGTTCACACAGTGTGCCTGCTGCTGATGGAGCTGTTAAAGGAAAATAAAATGAACACATTGTCAAATTACAAATACAAGTTTGCTGGCCATTCACTTATGATAATTCTGACTAATTTGTTGATGAAAATCTTTTGTCATATTTAATCATTTGGTTATTGTTCATTTTAGTTTCGATGTAGTTAATAAAAAACAGCTATTTTAGTCAACTAAAACAGAACAAGCATCCATGTTCTCTTTTAAACTAATTCTTGTAAACTGTTTTTGCCTCATCAGCATCTTAATTTTTTTAAATTGCATTTTGAACCTGTATAATTTAACACTGTTCTGGCCTGCAAGGTTAAAGCAATACAGAACAATGTGTCAATCAATCTCTGTTATGTTCTTTTTAAATAGCCGTAACTAAAAGTTTTAATTTCTTCTTAAATGGAACATTACAAATGCACATTACAGGCTTAGCAGAGCCTTTCAGCTTGTCTGATATTGTTTGTTAAATGAAAGCTCTGAAACTATCATAGAGCTATGATTATGTCTGTAACACAGCAGGGAAGTAAAAAAAAAAAGTAAGTTAAAAGTAAATTAACTTGGGATTTTTGTGGGGTGTCTTCAGGTATGCTAGTTCTAGCTAGGGACAAACAAAGTAGCATTTTCTCTCAAAATAACATCATGCTAGTGCATCACAGCATCTGCAACCAAGTCAGTTTAATGTTAGCCTAATGTTTTTTTGTTTTTTTTTTGTTTTTTTTTTTTACTCCAAATTAGGCTAGTTTTGAAACAGGTTAAAAAGCAAGTCTGAAGATTTTTTTTTTTGTTATTGTTGTTGTTTGGGGTTTTTTGGGCTAGATTAAAGTATTAAATTTCAGAATTAAATTGAATCAATTTCCACAAAAATAGGCTGTGGCAAACAAAGGGAAAGTGTACGTGCAGACAGTATTTGTGTTGTAGTGGGAACTATACACTAACACTAGTCTTAAATCAGAATTAAAGACTGAAAGAAAGCTGTGACATTAAGAGGCTATAAAGTAAAGGAAGAATTTTTTTAATTCATTTTTTACTTTCACAATTCTTTGCAGGGCTTTTCCAACTGATGAATAAACAAACGTAAACTGTATTGTCACTGTTCTATCATACAGTGACAACATTTTGGGCAGGTTTCAGGTTGTGTGTTTTTTCACAGCAAAATTTCTAGCCCAGTGTAGTTGGACTATAAATTTTGCTCAGACCTGGTAACCCAGTGTACCAGTGTGTACGACTCCAGCAATTTCCTCTCTCCTGCCCTGTAGCATATAGCATGGTTTAGTTGGCTTGTATAACAGCTTTACAACATGAGTGTGCTAAGATGGGGGAAAAGAGCTTGTCTAGCTGAGTAGTTCTGACATGTTATCTTGTCATTTTGTCGTATATTTTGAGTAAAAGGCTGAATTAATTTTTATTTATTGTTTAGTTTATATCAAGTCAAGTTTTCATCAACAAAATGAACAATGTTAAGGAGTCTAATGTTGGCATCAGTAGATCCAGTGCAAAACTTCATAAATAAATAAAAGTTCTGACCGATAGATTATGTTTTTGTAAAAGGGAGAATTGTGTGCATTTCATTATGCCTGAACTATTTACTTAACCCTGTTGCTGATGCACTTTATCCTCTGTGGTTTGTCCAAAGAAAATGTAGATGCTACTCAGTATTTTAATGTCCGTTTACTAAATGAAAGAAAACTGTAACTTTGACCAGTTCAGTGAGTGTAATTTCTCTGGCAGGTGTGCTTAAATTTAATGTCTGAGTGAATGTGAAGGTCAGACGTGGAGCTGAAAGGCAGTGGGTCAGTGCCACGTGTCCCAGATAAAGAGTTTAAATCCCCACTGATGACATATAACTGAACGCGCCCGTAACAATCTCCCATCCACATATTCTACTCCTCTAAAATAGTATAGCTTTTAAAATACTTTTTTTTTCTTCTTCTTTTTTTTCTATTTTGTTTAAATATTCTG
Source organism: Cranoglanis bouderius (assembly GCA_023630585.1). Classification (NCBI taxonomy): domain Eukaryota; kingdom Metazoa; phylum Chordata; class Actinopteri; order Siluriformes; family Cranoglanididae; genus Cranoglanis; species Cranoglanis bouderius. The sequence goes on along the minus strand of CM042553.1, from coordinate 13,262,255 downwards.
AAACCCAGTAGTTATAAATGTAAAAGGAAAAAGAAATCAAAATCTCTTTCCTCTTCCAACCTGAAGCAAGTATTTCATCTTAATTTTTTTTTCAAACATGTAACATCATTAAGTAGTAGTTTGTAGTATTAGTATCGTCATTAATACTATATATTACTGTCGAACAATAAAAAGGTTTTTGGTCCTTTGGTCCCTTGGAGTGAAAGATTTTTCAGTTGCACTGTACCTCTGGAAACCTCCATGACCACAGAAGGCCAAAAGTCCTGCGCTTGCTCAGAGACATGAAGACAGTTGAAAGAGAACAACAGAGAAAGAGAAAGAAGGTCTGCCAGTGGTTAAAAAGAACTTTTTTTTTCCTCCACGGCCTTTTCCCTTGATTTTCAAGTTTTAACCCTCATTTGTCCAGTACCATTAAAAGCTGGAAGCGCCTCTTCCATAATATAGCACATGTATATAATATGTATATAGAAATCTATGTTGTTCTTGCTGCTCTTTTTTTGTTTGTTGCGTATTTGTCGACTCAGTCTTAGCGAGAGAAGTTCTGTAGCTTTAAAAGTTCTTGTCTTTTGGGATTTCCCACCATGATCCTGCTTTGACTTTCTCACTCTGTGCTGCTTGTAGTTTGTCTGTAGTGTGCCGCTCCTCCGGCATCTCTTCGCTCAGATGAACGTCTTCATAAGGATATGTTGATATGTCTTCGAAAAAAACCCTTTCATCTTCTTTTTTTTTATCTTGTTTTATTTATTTTTAAAGAAAAAAAATCAAGCTCCTTTTGAGATTTCACTTTTCAAAACCTATAAAGGATAAATAAAAAAAAAAAACATACTGAATTTACTTCAAAAACATCTTACTGAATGTTACTGCTGAAAAAAGATTCAAGTTCTGTGTACATTGTGTTCATTCTGGTTTTTTGTCTCCAAATGAAAACACACACACACACACACACACACACACACACACACACACACACACACACACACACACACACATATATATATATATATATATATATATATATATATATATATATATGACAGTATTTGACTTTAAAATAGTAAATATTACAAAAAGCTCTAATATTTCTCCTTTCCTTGTTCTCAGATTCATTTTGGAGCATTTTTGGGAAAGTTCTTGATTGACCCAGATGTATTTCAGCAATTTCTGCGTATATTAAAGATTGCTGTTAGAGTGTTCCTGAGTGACTGAGTGTGAATCCCGACGATGCCACAGCTATTTGTAGAAGGGAGTCAAGACAGCAACATGGGCCATGCTCTCTGTGTGGGAGGGAAGGAATACTCTCTCTCCTGTTAATCATGGGAGATCTGTGATATCATGTTTGCGGAAGGGAGCAGACAGAACTTTCCTCCGAGTGTTCAGCTGCCACTACTGTGCACTTTATTTCTCACACCCTTTATACTGCCATTCCATCTCGCTGCGTCTCCCCTGCAGTGCTCTTCTGCATCCCAATGGGGGCCCGCCTCACACTATGGGAACCACTGATTTATGCTAATATGGATCACTGTATGCTCTATTAAAAACAGCAAGAGGGTGATGGTAAAGGAGGACAACATGGAGGCTGAAAAAAAAACAGCAGGATTTTCCAGGTGCTGCAATTTAAGAGTATTTTAATCACCCCAAATATTATTTCACGAATAATTGACTTTAACTGTTTTTTCTTTTGTTTACCAAGTTTCTTTTCAAAAGTGAGAAACAAATGAACACAACATACACAAGACCATTCCAACAAATGATTTTACAAACAAAAGCTTTTATCATTCAATTGCAAATTACAAATTACAACTTTTGACTAGGGAACATTTTATTTATAGCCTCCAGTCAAACTCTAAATGACCTAAAGTTCAAGCTTCTGTTGAAAAAAAAAACAAAAAAAAAGCCAAGCTGTCAAATGTTCACTTTTGAGAGAGAAAAAACATTTGTGACCTACATCCTCAATCCCTTTTCTCATTACCTGTCCTTGACCAGGCCAGATTAATGCCGTGTGGTTGTGTGTGTGTGTGTGTGTGTGTGTGTGTGTGTGTGTGTGTGTGTGTGTGTGTTACCTGTGCTGTAGGAGAGCTCCATGTGTGTTGGGGCTGTGTCAGTAGGGGCGGCTGGCATCCTTCGGCCGTTTTAACTGCACTTTCAACCTCTTCATGCCAATCTGAAAGCCGTTCATGGCCTGGATGGCGGCCTGTGCGCTTGCTGGGTTGTCGAAGCTCACAAAGCCTGAAAATCAGCGCCAAGAGGACAAAAGTGTGAGGACACGTTCACTCATTGAGGCCAGGAGACATGATAAATGAACACTTTTGGTTTGAATTACATGCTCTCTGGATGTGTGATCGACCTGACATTTTCCTCTTTGGGAGTGGACTGTGGTAAAATGACTCAGCAGTAAATAAATGGAAAACCTTTAGTCCTGGTTTATACATGAGGTGCGACTTTGTGTGTGCATTGTTCACATACGCGCCAGTGTACTTCATGTACATCTGGGGGATTAAAGCGTAATCCATTAGATGGCCAAAACATCCTTTTTCAACAGGTTTCCATGTCGACCCTTAAAATGTTTATCAATCCAGAAGAATGATCCAGAAGACTGGTACACAAGACAGAACTTTCAGTAGATTTGAAGGCTATGTGCGAGGTTTTTAAAATTCATCCACTAACTGTAAAAAACAGGTAAAGCATTTACTGTTAGTACTCAATAACTGTGTATGTGATTTTTGACACATCGTTAGTTTGTTTAGTCAGTTGCAGACACACTGTCACATGGTGCTATACTTCCCCCACTATTTATGTTGGTATTGCACAATGTGTACATGTAGAATGAATTTCTGGAGCAATGCTGCAAAAGACCGCAGGATATGTGCTGCAGTCATTTTTGAAATACGTATATATGTGTAGTTAAGAGCAAGTATAATCCAGGATTAAAGGTCACTCTAACACTCATAAAACATTTTTCAATGGTTAAATCTTTTCAGCTGTATTAATCCAAGAGTACAGACTGACCAAACAGTGTAAACCGTCTCAATATTAGTATTAAAAATGCAACAGGAAGGAGTTATTGCATCACAAAATATAGGAGCCTATCAGGTGCAAAAATGCAAATGAAGGCCAATTTGCATATTCATTAAATATCCTGTTGAATTTCTTGACAAGGCTTAAAATCTAGGTGCGTTTTGGCTTTTTTCCTGTTGTCCAATGGCATTTTTAAGCTAATTATTATTCAAAAAAAGTTTTTTTGTTAAATGAGACAGATGTGAATATGTGAGATTTTGCAGCCTAAATGCTGTGACCTGCATGAACCACAAGCGAGCATCTGAAAGTGTTTTAAGAGCTTTATGTTATGCATATGCAGAGAAAAGCAGTGACTATTTCCAAAGGTCACTGTAAGTGGATCGTACACATTTGTCACAGCAGATGCCAGCTCGTCCCTGTCGCGCTCTAAAAACTGAACCTCAAAAGCCAGCGACCAGAAAGAGTAGTTTAGTGTGGATCCAGCTGCTGCATGCACTCTCGCTGAGGAACTGGTGCTGAACCGTGAAAAACAGCCAGTTCCTCTCTTGTCCTCACTCTCCTCCACGTGGACCACAGGTCGTCCTTTTTCATGATTGCGTGCATATGATACGAAATGAGCCTTGGCGAGGTGGACGAGAGGGACAAAAAGCCAAATTCTCTGTATACGTCACAGCTTTATTTCTAGCGATCTCACTCCAGCCCTTCCTCAGAGGATTAATTACAGCACTGAGTGCATACACCTCTGACCTGACATTGCATTTTAATTACCTACTGTATAAGTCAACACTGCTGATAGCTTTTTTTTTTTCCATCACACACTGCTGTAATTAAACTCTCTCTGGAGGCTGTGGGCAGCAAGAATAGTGGCCTGGGACAAGACGTTCCCTGGGGTGACACCACACACTGATCTATAATGGCTCAGGCTTTTCAGGATGGCCATGTACTAGTTTATGTGTCGACACAATACAGTGAAGTTGCACTGCAAGAAATCTTTTTTTCTTTTCTTTTCCACAATAGACCCTTTTCACACAAACAGCTTTGTATGCGAGACCGCAGACTCCCCATTGATATCCATTTAAATTCAAATGCTCATAAAATGTGCGCTCCTCATTTCTGAAAAGTTTCTGCTTCAATGTTAATTTGCAACCTCAGATAACCTGCTCCTTTCCACCATTGAAATTCACACTTTTCATTTTCATTATTAATAAGACAGGTTCACAGACAATTATCACAGGTCTTGGATTAGTATGCAATTTACATCTCTTGTCTCGGTGAAACTTTCTCCCGTAATTTCACTTCAGTAATTTGACTTCATTGGATTCTGTGTGCGGAAAGAAGAAATGATCCTTTTTATAAGGTGTTTTAGAAGAACATGAAGGATTCATATAGACTAAAGGGAATAATTTTATATAGTGTATATACTGTATACTGTATGTAATGTGTTTGCACACACACACACACACACACACACACACACACACACACACTCATCACACTCATATATCAGGTATCTGAAAGCACTTCTTAAACACTTACCGAAGCACTTGCTCTGGTTGGTGGCTCTGTCCATAAACACTTTAGAGGAGATGACCGTTCCGAAGGGCAGGAACATCTGCATGAGTTCATTATCACCAAACTCCTGTGGTAGGTGGTAGATGAAGAGGTTGCAGCCCTCAGGGCCTGAAGAAACACATTAGCATTAGATTAAAAACTGATACTGGTGCTCATTTACTCATAATCATACTCTGAGACCAACATCTGATACCACATGATACCATCTGACGTAAGCCTAGTGTACATTGTTACAATAACCAGACGACATAAAATGATAGCAATCTACTGTAGATGTATTGCATGATGGCAATCAAAGCAAAGTAGGCTGCAATCTTTGCTCTGTGAAATATCAAGTGGAACTACAGGATCTTCCTACAATACAACCTGATAAATCATCTTAAACATAAAAATCAGCACACAGAGTTCATTGATAACATAAAGCATAGAGCAGCAACTGATGCTGTAGCTAGGTGAGAAAATGTCTCAAGACAACACTAAATGAGTGAAAATACCAGCTCTGACACAATTCCGACATAATGAAACGTGTTCAACTTGCAGCTCCATTACAACCTGACTCGATCCAGTGTAATTAAAGTAACTAGCAAATAAAAATCAACTAGCTAACGTTATAAAGAATGAGACTAGTAGTCTAAGTGCGTGAACAAGTATGTGTGTGTGTGTGTATGTATGTGTATGTATGTATGTGGCCACTATTTAATGCTTTCTCGCAGTACACTGGCGTTACATTCCGCTGATGGAATGGAAATCGACTTATCAGGCATTTTCAATCAGTATAAACAAATGAATTATTTTATTGCCACGAGTCTGTTATAAGATTAGTCAGGACACTGTTGGGTTTCTGTGTGCAGAGTATGGTGACTCTGTGTTTAGCTGCTGGTGAGAAGGGCAATGGGAAAGGGGAGACATGTGAGCCCCCTGCTGGGCAAACAATTCACACCTCTGCACAATAATATTGGTACAGAGATCAAACGGACAGCACAACTAAAGCTTTTTTTGATTGTAAAACACTGTATGCCTGTACAACTGCCCCAATAAAATAATAACCTTTAAACCTAGTAGGCTAGGGGGGAAAAAAGAAATATATATGAAAAACTGCAAATTCTTAAAGCCCTGAGTGTCTACTTTCATATGAGCAATTAGCTACTACTGTGAAGTGTGACATTTCAGTCAATTTCAATTCAATGCTGAGATTTTGCACCCCTAAAACAGGAGAAAATTCAATTTTTGGCCTCTGGTAGTAAGAGTTAAGGGGTAAAATAAATAGAGCTAAATAACATGTTCCTTGTTTTCTGCCCTGAAAATAAAATGTAGGTTACTCATTTTGGGATGAGTATTCGTATCTGTATTGATCATACTCATACTGAAAATATATACAGTGGGTATAGAAAAGAATCAATCCCCTTTAAAATAATCACATTTTGTTGCTTTTCAGCCTGAAATGAAGACAGACAGTTTTTGTTTTATCCAGCTGTATTTACTCAGTGCAACTTATAACATCCAAGTGAAAGATATAACACCAACATGCCAGAATTTTTTTTTTAAAAAGTAAAAAACAGAATCACTGAGTTGGAAAAAGGATCACCCCCAATTTTGTTGAACCATCTTTTGCTTTAATTACAGTCTTTAGTCTGTTGGGATATGTCTCTACTAACTTTGCACATCTAGACTTTGCAATATGTGCCCACTCTTCTTTGCAGAACTGCTCAAGTTCAGTTAAATTTGATGGTGACCGTTTGTGGACTACAGTCTTCAAGTCATTATACAGATTTTCAGTGGGGTTTAAGTCTGGGCTCTGACTAGGCCATGCAAGGACATTCACCTTTTTCTCCTTCAACCACTGTGTGGTCAGCTTTGCTGTGTGCTTTGGGTCATTGTCATGTTGGAAGGTAAACCTTCTTCCCATTGACAACTTTCTGGCAGAGGACAGCAGATATTTTCCACAAGAATTTGACGGTATTTTGCCCCATCTATTTTCCTTATATCCTGACAAGTGCTCCAGTCCCTGCCGCAGAGAAACACCCCCATAACAGGATATTACCACCTCCATGCTTTACTGTAGGAATGGTGTTATTTGGATGATGAGCTGTATTGGATTTCTACCAGACATATCGTTTGGTGTTGAGGCCAAATAATTCAATTTTAGTCTCATCTGACCATAACACCTTTTTCCATGTGGCCTCAGAATATTCAAGGTGCGTTTTGGCAAAGCTCAGTCGTGGGTGGTTTTTTTCTTGCAACCCTCCCATACAAGCCACATTTGTGGAGAATTTGTGATATTGTTGTCACATGCACACAGTGACCACTCTTTGTCATAAATTCCTGCAACTGCTTCAGAGTTGCTATAGGCCTCCTGGTAGCCTCTCTAACCAGTTTCCTCCTGGCTCTTTCATCCAGTTTGGAGTGATGTCCTGATCCAGGGAGGGTCTGTGTTGTTCCAAATACCTCCCACTTCTTAATGATAGACTTCACTGTGCTTCTAGGCATTGATAAAGCTTTTGAAATTTTTTTGTATCCATCTCCTGACTTGTGCCTGTCCACAACTTTATCCCGGAGATCTTTTGACAGTGTCTTGCCACCCATAGTTGATTGTTTGCTTCAGTTGCGCTACCAAGGACTGAAAAATGCTCCAGGAAAGCTCTTTGCACACAGGTGTGTTTGAGACAGTTGAAAGTCCAATGGCTTTGTGTTCCATTGAGAAGGTGATTAATTACACCTGATTGAGTTTAGAAGTCATTTTTAGGAGGGGGGTGATCCTTTTTCCAACTCAGTGATTCTGTTTTTTTATTTATTTATTTTTTTCCCTGACATGTTGGTGTTATATCTTTCACTTGGATGTTACAGCTGGATAAAACAAAAACTGTGTCCGTCTTCATTTCAGGCTGAACAGCAACAAAATGTGATTATTTAAAAGGGGGGTGATTCTTTTCTATACCCACTGTATATATTATCAATGCATCCCTATTAGAAACATATCCCAGAAGAAAGTATTACTCAGGGGGAAAAAAGACATGGAAAACTTATTATATACTGTATTTTTGTATGATTTGGGGGATTTTACAAATCAAACCTGAGTCGAGGTGAAATCAACAAACATGGGTTACACTGTACTGCAGCTGAGAGCTATGGATTACACACAGAGAAAGAAATCATACTGGTAATGAAAAGTACTTCAGTATAATGTTTTCTACAACAATGTTTTAGACTCCAGCGCATTAACCCTTCATCCTCCTTACATTTCCAAAACCTTATGCTTATTGTCCACGGAAATCAAAATCAAGCAAAATGATTAAGCTAGTTGTTTACAGAAAGAACAGTGTCTCACCCTCACCTTCCCTTTGCTGCTGCTGCTGAATGACCTGCGGTGGTGGTGGCAAGCTTTGGCCAATAGGGGTCAGTGTGGTCGCCGGGTAGATCGCTATGAAACAAACAACAAGTGAGCTCAGGCAGACTGAAAACACAAAGGATTCCTGTCATACAGCATCGAACACTAGGTTCAATATGAAAAAATATAGTAAAGTCTCCTCTTAAATCATTGAATTGTAATACTGTTGATCAGATAATATAGAAAAATCAGTTTAAACATGACTCAGATGTTCTCTGTATACAGCTGAATAGACTCGTTGGTGAAATGCTTTCAGACTGAACAACATTCCTGAAAATTCCACAGAATGGAAGCAATGACTTGCAATACATTGCACTGGAGATAGAAAAGTCCAAAAATTATAAATCGGTTTCTGCTCAAATATGAAAACATCTCACGAGGGTCTGTAATATAGAGGTGTCGAAATCATTTAGTGCAAGGTCAAGTGGGCTGGACCAAAAAAAAAAATAGTTTAGTGACTAATAACAGAACAACGCCTCTTAACTGCGTTCATTTATCGGCATTTATCTAAAAGATACATTCTGAATGCACAAATGGGTTGAACATATATCAATACAGATGAACAGGCTGCAATTCATTACCAAGAAACCAAATTTTCCAAATTATGATTTTAGCATACAGATATAAGTATTCACTTAACTTATATATGTATTATACCTTATATAGGTATTCACCCCCCCCACCCCCCCCATATTTTGTAGTGTTACAACCTGGAACTGAAATAGACTTAATTGAGATTATATGTTAAATTATTTTTGTTTGCTAATGAAGAATTACTTGTCACTAGCATATTCTGTCAGTCAATGAGTTTTCTGGCTCCCCAGTAAGATAACATAATACCCCCTCCCCCCAAATTCCCCCCTTCTTTTAATTCGAAGACCATTTTAATTTAGAACACAGTTTCTAAATTCATTTATTGGGCCAAATTAGAGCCTTTATTTGGCCTTATATTTCACACCCTGCTCGAAAACAAGCAAGTTCTCAGTATTTTGCAGCCTTTAATGTCGAAAATAAAAGGATTTTCCAAAAGCCCTAGCTGATCCATCTCTCAGATTCAGGGGCTGAATTGAGTGGGAGTGCAGGGGAATGCAGCTCCAACACTCTTTGTTTATATGAACAGCAGTTTAAAGGCATTACTCTACCATGTATCTTTACCCTATACCCCGAATATTCGCTAGATATTGTGAAATATTTATCTATAAATAACTATGGCAGCATGATCGACACCTGGCCCATTACTCTCCTCTTAGTTTACTAGAGGGAAAATGTCCTGGGGTGAATAATATGAGCTATACCTGTGTACTGTTGCACACCAGTGAAGGCCTGCTGCAGTGTGTCTGCAGCAGTGGGGCTTTGGGTGGAGTAAGGGGACAGGCCGTTGGCATACACAGTTTCCACTGCCGGGTGGCCATTGGGCTGGTGAGGGATGCCAGTGAAGCCGTTGACAATTGGAGTGACGATGCTGGGCACGGCTGAAGACGTGATGTTTGCGGGTGGTGAGGTAAGGCCTGTTGAAGCAAAAACAAACTCTAACACAAACTTCACCATAAATATACAGCATTTCACAAACACATTCAAACAGACATCACTGGAATCTGACAGAAAGTACAGATGATGAAGGCAGAGAAATTCATTTTGAACACTAATCCCTTAAAATATCAGTTAGACTTTATGTACATATAGTTTGTCATAGCAATTGTACACAGTTGACACAAAGTTTCATTGTGATTGTGATTAAGGTCCAGAATAAACAAGAGTTACAACTACACAGTTAAATAAGACATAATGATCATTGCAGCAAGACTGGAATATATATTTTGCACTATTTTACATTATACATAATACTCACTATTTTACATTATACATAATACTCATGCATCTTTTTTACCCCATATCACTACCTGTACTACTTTGTATGGTTGTACTTTGTATGTTTGTACTTATCAGTCCGTACAGGATTTTGCAGAGTTTTTTGTGATTGTTGCAGCCACAAATGCTTGATTTTGCTGCAGCTTTTTTCAAAACTTGCAATGCAATTTGTGGAGGTTTTTGTGCTTTTTTGTTGTTGTTGTTGCTGAAAACTACTTGAATTGGCGAAATTGCAATTGCATGAACTTGTTTTGTCTTTTTCAGTGATGTTTGTTGGTAAATGAGACCTTTTAGCTGTATTCCTGTTCGCATGTGAATCGAAGAGGGCTGAATGCGCATTGTGATGATGTCACATGGCCTGTCTTGGCCCAAATCTTTGGAAAATCTGCTGTAATTTAGAAAAATTACAAGAACCTGCAAATATTGCAGAGTTTGCTTGATTTTGCGTTCATTTCTGCGATTGCAAAATCACGAAATCCTGGAGAGGCTGTTCAATAACATATATAATTTGGGCCATGCACAAGGAGTAGTGCTTGAGGAGCAGTGGAGGTAGGAGCTAGTTGAAGCTGGCTAGCGAGATCTCCTAATATGGCAGTAATGGTGTTTTGCTGGTGTTGTTCTCCAATGAAACAGCCCTCTGGAGTGACAAAGTTTCCAGTGTGGGTGTACTTAGTTATGTACAGCACAGTCAATATATCATCTACAGACATATTGAGTCTTTATTAAATTAGTTAGTTATGAATTGTCAGTTGTGGCAATATAGAGAGTACTTTACACCAACCATTTCCTCCATTCCATATCAGAGGTGTTCTTTTTCTACACCAGCTGATTCTCTCTCTCTCTCTCTCTCTCTCTCTCTCTCTCTCTCTCTCTCTCTCTCTCTCTCTCTAGCTTCTGGCTTTCTCTTCGTCAGTCTGATGCAATTCTTTGTGTGTATATTATGCTTGAATACTGATATGTCTCTGGGACATTTTGAAAAGAATTGACCTTTTCGAAAGCTTTGTACTCGCCCATTTGGCATAGTAAGTAGGTTAAATATATAGCTTAAAAATATGCTTTACATTATGAGCCAACCTCATAATGGTGTGACCATTACGATGCATTTGTATCCCTGGTTCAAAAGGTTCTAGAAAACAATTTGCATGATTTTGTATCTTGAGCAAACTATGAGGAATTTTGTAACCTCGGTGTAGATTCCCCTTTAAAGCTCAAGTGCTCCAGCTCTGCCTACTACACACCACGCTGATGAATTAGCTGTTGAGTCTAGACATTGTTTCCAAACCCTGAGAGACTGCTAGTGTCTGGGTAGATCTGGCGGCCCAGCTGAACACGACCACACGTGCACTAATGCAGCAGGCAGTAATGCAGCCTCCTCATCACTGTACTGCATCTTGTCTGATTTTTTATAAAAGTGCCCTAGAGGTTTCGAGAGCGTGCAAGATGCCACATGCAGCACACTCTAAGCTTATAGAAGCACCACAATCATGTAAGGGCATGGAGATTTTTGGTGTGTGAGCATACAGTAAGTGTGACAGAGCTGAGACTGGACGTGTCTATAAGCTTCGTCTATTTACTCGGCATGTGTGAGCAAACAGAGCTTCGGCGCTTTATGAAACAAGTCGATTCATCTAAGAAGCAAACACACCACATGTCCTAAATCAAATCTTCCTCATCTAGTACATGAGCGATCACAAAAGCAAGTGAGCCAGATCAGAGCTGTCGTGTCATTTATCACTGAAACACATTGCATTTTTATCATTGAACATCCTTCACTTTGACACGTGTGGCTACATATGGAATGTAATGCTACATGTGCTACTCTTTCACAAGTTCAGTGAAAGTTCAGTGTATATATTAAAATGTATATTAAATAGAATCATACATTTCGAAGTGCTTTCTTCACCCTCAAACAGACACTGATCCAACTTGCCTGAGGAGTAGATTAGAAAATTAATTTCTTTAGGTGTGAACCTTGTGTTTGAAAATGGGTAATGGAAATAATTCGATAAATGAATATTTTGTGGGGAAAAAAATCTGTCAGCGACAGGCTGGTAATGTACCGTGTAATTATTCCACAAATATTCTTTAACCTTCTGTTAAGGACGTGTAATTGTGTTTGCATTATTGAAGTCTTCTCGCTGTCAGCGGAGTGAATGTAGTAGAGGAATTACTCTCCATATGGTCCAAAAAGATTTTGCATGCAAACTGTACATATGCAAATATTAGAAAATGAAATATTGCATTCATTTTTTATTTAGTCTTTACATATTTATTAACTATTAGTCTTCTAGCCTCGATTTACTTGTGCCCCCAGTTCCAGTGAATATAACGTCTCGAACATCCTCAACACATTTTCACAAGCTATCATTTTGCCAATTTTGAAAAAGAAAAGAAAAAAAAAGGTGAATGTCACCAAGCAGATGATCATCCGAAATGATCCGAGCCTCTGCTCCAGCTCACAAATAGTCTATCAGACACCTCATTACCTCAAATTGTTGCTTTAAACACAGCGTCATGAATATGTTCATGCACAGAGCATTTCTGCTCCATCTGTACAGCCTTCAGGACAGAGAGTTCACCCTCAGAGGAAACTACAGACCCACTGATGTTCAGAAATAGATGAAGAACAGAACCAGTGTGTTCACACCATTCTATACTTCATTTTATGCAGACACTAATAATCAGGCCTCTAAACTTCATTTCACTTGCTTTCACTTGCACTCACACACTTACCCTAGCAAGATAGTTCACACTAGCAAGCAGCAAATCTACAGGCGGTGTTGGGTAAGTTACTTCAAAAAAGTCATGAATTAATAATTACTAATTACATTGTCAATGTTGTATTTAAATTACTGACTAATTACTCTGTCTGAAAAGTAAATGTATTACTCATTACTGATTACTTCTTAAAATCTGTATCAACCTTCACCACATGGACAATAGACACGAAAATTTTCTTTTAATTCTTTACATTTGAGTCAAATGTGGAATAGTTTAGCCTATTAAGCATAACTTTATTAAACCATTTTTTAAAATGTTATAAACTGGCTTATCAATAATAGCTACTACTTCGAAGAGAGGCCGATAGCGTTTTTTCTCCAGGATATAACTTACATCTTACCATGATGTTCTTGTCTACATGTGCAAAAAGTAAAAAAAAAAAGAAAACATGGGATTATTTCCATTATGCAAAACAGCCAATCGTTTCTGCTGACATCCTTGAACTTGAGCAATTTCACAGCCAGCTGGCGAGAACTTGCACACACACATGCGCTAACCTACAGTTAACGAATTTAAAAGGGCCAAGTTAAATCAGAAAAAAATATATATCTTTAGATGATGAATTTAGATTTTAAATTCAATGTTGTTTTATCCAGAATTGTTTAAAGTCACCACAGTATGTAATGCAAGTACATCATAAGTAACTGTAATTAAATTATTTTAAAAATGAAGAGTAATCCCTTAGTTTACTTTTTTCAGGGGGGAAAAAAGTAATTTAATTACTGTTACGCACTACGCAGTCTACAGGTGACCATCATCTTCTGTGTACATACATGAAAAAACCATGACAGTAAATCCAAAATGATGGGCCTGCATGATTCCTCAGACCAATCCTATGGAGCGTATGATTTTTCCTTAGTTCGTCACTCACAACTTTAGTTCCTATCTGCAATTAGTTGGTGCGCAAAAATGGAAGACAACCTTAGAACTGGGGTTTCATCTTATCCCGTCATATACAACCTCTCACTGAATTTATGTTTAGAGACGTTACAAAGAAAAATAAAACTTGGAAGGAAGTAACAGAGATCTTTGGTGCCTCTAGTGGGTGTATATAGCTAGTACAGTTAGCTTGCTTCATGGGCTCACCTGACAATTCTACTCCACACCACGAGGGGTCCCCATCCCTGGAATATTAGCCCACTTCCGGTTCACCTAGCTCACCTGTAATCACTTACTTCCTCATTCAGAGACACTATAAAGACCAGATTGCTTGCCTTCTGTGTTCTCTATGTGTACTGTGTTACTGATTATGTTTTGTGCTTCATGTCTTCTAATAAATGCCACACTTGGACCAAACCCTTTTGTGTACTCTTGTTACAAGTAACATGTAAATCAAACAAGTGCATTATTTAATTTGTTTTAACTAGTTAGGTCTAGAAGCTATACTGTATAGCTACTATCACTAAAGCTAAAAAAAAAAAAAAACACTGGACAGTGCACGCCCACAAGAGACAAACGACAAGTGGCACAAGTGATATGCTAGTATGAACATAGGGATAAATGGAAGAGTCAGTGCAAATCAATACAAAGTTCCTACTATGATCCTATGATGAAACATTTCTTTCCTGATGGGAGTGGTCTCTTCCAGGAATGACCCTGCCCCCATCCACAGGCTCACTGAACGGTTTGATGAGGATGAAAATGATGTAAATCATATGCTATGGGCTTCACATTCACCAGATCGGAACGCAAGTAAACACCTGTGGGAGATTTTGGAGTGATGTGTTAGACAGTGTTCTCCACCACCATCATCCAAACACCAACTGAGAAAAGATCTTTTGGCAGAACGGTGTTCCTCCCTCCAGGACAGTTCTAGAAATGTGTAAAAAGGTGCAAAGAAGCTGCTCAGGCTGCTCATAGTGACCCAACAGCATATTAATACACTTTATGTTGTTTTTTTTTTCCTTTAATATTTCCTTTAATGTATAATGCTCATCACCATGCATCATGGTACAGAAACATGCTCTAATAGAGGGTACCATCTGGCTGAGAGTGTACGTACCATCAAGCTTAAGTGCTTTACGTCTGTTGATGGAGCAACTGTGCTTTTGTTTTCCAGAAGCCCCCTTCACCTTTAATCCGATGCAATGGTCTGGTACTCGTGTGTATGCGTGTATGCTTGTATGTGTGTATGTGATGAAATGGGTGAAAAGCCACAATCTGTGATGCAGTCATTAATAACTGTGTATTTCGTTGAGAATATCTAGTGTGATATAGTCATGATATTCAGTATACTATGATATAATTAAATATTTTTATACCACAGCACTGTTGCATGTTCAATAGTGATGTGGTGTGTTTTTTTCTATAACTGAACTGCTTCAACAGTAGTTCCGACCATAAGCTTTATAGTTTCTATAGTATCAACTTAAACTGGAAATTGTAATGTGGACGCTCCACATAAAAAGATTTTAAAACTGCAAGTAATTGTAGATATGTTGGAGTTTTCTATGAGGAGATGTTTGTTACATTTTTGGAAGGAGTCTCCAGTGTCCAGTGCTTTGTAAAAGCTGTACATTTTCTGACATCAAATATAACACAAACACCACATCCATCCATTTTCTGTACCACTTATCCTACACAGGGTTATGGGGAGCCTGGAGCCTATCCCAGGGAGCTCGGGCCACAAGGTGGGGGACACCCTGGGCAGAGTGCCAACCCACTGCAGGGCACAATCGCACACACATTCACACACTATGGAAGATTTAGCAATGCCAATCAGCCTACAACGCATGTCTTTGGACTGGGGGAGGAAACTGGAGTACCTGGAGGAAACCCCTGATGTACTGGGAGAACTTGCAAGCTCCACGCACACAGGGCAGTGGCGGGAATAGAACCCCTAACCCTGGAGGTGTGAGTGCTAACCACTAAGCCACCTTGCTCCCCCCAAACACAACATTATGTTTGTTATCCAAACCTCCAGTGAAACTACAAGTGTTTTTTGTGACATCAAAGATAATACTCATAAAGTTATAAAAAAAAAAAAAAATTATCTATTTTTCTGTACAACACCCTGAATTTATTTCCCCACTCTATAATATTCGATGTTTAATTCTACCACGGCAACAAATTAGCATGTGGAAGTTCTGTGAAACGATATCCACCAAGTCAATTTACTCAAACAGTGCTCAAGCAGTCCTGTGTGCATTCACTAATTTGTGTTTAATTCTGTGATATAATAAAAGCAGAGCAATAGCTGTAATATTGTATTTTATATGTGATGCTTGAGAGTAATATACTGTACTTTGATAACATCTTCCTCCCCATGCTTCAGGGGGTGTCCTCCGGGTACTAAAGCTTCCTCCCCCAGTCCAAAGACATGCACTGTAGGTTGATTGGCATTTCCAAATTGTCTGTAGTGTGTGAATGGGTGCGTGAACGTGAGTGCGGAAATTTGAAATAACTTTTAATAACTTTTCCTACACAGAAGCTGTGCATCTGTATTTGTTCAATGCTCTAAATATCTGTATTAGGATTTACAGTGTTTTTTTTGTTTGTTTTTTTTAATTCAATATGAACACTACCATTATGCTCCAGGAAACACTGGGGAAAAACTTAAGTTTGAAATGGATTGTCAGCATGGTGTGTGAATTCTGGCTCTGAGAGTTCCTCAACCTCAGCTACATCAATCAAGTGATGGACTGTTTTTAGTTTTTAATCCTGCTTGTGCACTTATTTCTTTTGTTTGTGCCAGCTCACGAAACTTGATAACAAATTTCATTGGTTCTATTCCCCAAACTATAAACAAATTAGTAGCCTAATTTAAACCACTGCTACCCTGACCAGGCAGTTACTAAGGATGAAGCAATGAATGCTAAATGCATCAATCTCACGTCAATGCCATCAGACTACAACCACATCACATGACCCGGTCACATGCTACTGCTGATCACACTCACCTGTTCTGTGTTTCCTGTGTCCCTACATTTACAAGTCTTTAAGTATTTAAGTCTAATATCCTTTTGTTTAGTTGCTAAGGCTAAGACTAGTTCTCATCTTGCTCAATTTACGACTCTTTTTTCTTTCTATGTTTGGTCACTCTGTTATTTAAAAAAATTGCCTGCACTTGCATCCATCTCCACCACTGCATGCCAATCAAGCATTGACTCGTGTTCATGGTTGTGAATGTGGTCTTTCTTCATATCAAACTGCTTGCGTGCATGTACGTAAAAACCTCCATATGCCCTGTGTGGGCAAGCTGTCTTAAAATAATTGAATATTGCACCTCTTATTCTTATCTGTATTTGTTTTGAATATATTATCTGTTCAATCCAAATAATGTACAACCCCAGTTCCAAAAAAGTTGGGATGCTGTGTAAAATGTAAATAAAAACAGAATGCAATGATTTGCAAATCTCATAAACCCATATGTTATTCACAGTAGAACATAGAAAACATATCAAATGTTTAAACTGAGGAAATGTACCATTTTAAGAAAAAAATAAGGTAATTTTGAATTTGATGGTGCAACATGTCTCAAAAAAGTTGGGACGGGGGCAACAAAAGGCTGGAAAAGTAAGTGTTACTAAAAAGAAACAGCTGGAGGTTAATTGGCAACAGGCCAGTAACATGATTGGGTATAAAAAGAGTATCTTAAGGCAGAGTCTTTCAGAAGTAAAGATGGGCAGAGGTTCACCAATCTGAGAAAAAGACCAGAACTCATTGTCTGTGAACACAGCCATCCACAAATGCTGGTTAAAGCTCTATCATGCAAAGAAGAAGTCATATGTGAACATGATCCAGAAATGCCACCATCTTCCCTGGGCCAAAGCTCATTTAAAATGGACTGAGGCAAAGTGGAAAACTGTTCTGTGATCAGACAAATTGAAATTTGAAATCCTTTTTGGAAACCATGGACGCAGCGTCCTCTGGACTAAAGAGGACTAAAGAGGAGAGGGACCATCCAGCTATTTATCAGCGTACAGTTCAAAAGCCTGCAACTCTGATGGTATGGGGTGCATTAGTGCCTATGGAATGGGCAGCTTGCACATCTGGAAAGGAACCATCAATGCTGAAAGGTATATACAGGTTTTAGAGCAACATATGTTTCCATCCAGATGACGTCTTTTTCAGGGAAGGCCTTGCATATTTCAGCAAGACAATGCTAAACCACATACTGCATCTATTACAACAGCATGGTTTGTAGTAGACGGTAGTCTGGATGCTGAACTGGCCTGCCTGCAGTCCAGACCTTTCACCAATTGAAAACTTTTGACGCATCATGAAATAAAAAAATACGACAAAGAAGTCCCAGGACTGTTGAGCAACTAGAATCCTGTATCAGACACGAATGGGACAACATTCCTCTCCCAAAACTCCAGCAACTGGTCTCCTCAGTTCCCAGACGTATACAGACTGTAGTTAAATAAGAGGCGATGCTACACAGTGGTAAACATGGCCCTGTCCCAACTTTTTTGAGACGTGTTGCTGCCAACAAATTCAAAATTACCTTATTTTTTCCTTAAAATGGTACATTTCCTCAGTTTAAACATTTGATATGTTTTCTATGTTTTATTGTGAATAACATATGGGTTTATGAGATTTGCAAATCATTGCATTCTGTTTTTATTTACATTTTACATAGTGTCCCAACTTTTTTGGAATTGGGGTTGTATTCATGTTTGGTTATATCCATACTGTACCGTTACATCCCTGCAGTACAGTGATAAAATGGGAATGTCTGCACATTAAACATTACAGAGATCTAAGCCACCCTGTGAGTGAAATGTCTCCCTACACTCTTTCAGGAAGTCGATATACTGTATATCTGTTAAAGTGAGAACAAAGAGACTGATCTACTGCTCTTTATTCTTTATTCTGTATTTATTTTAAATGCTTCATGCTTGTCATATCTGTTTATGAACATCTTTATTATGTTTTAAGTTTTATACCTGTATGATTAATTTTTTTTTTATTTGTGGAATTATTACTTATTTTGCTCTAATGTAAGTGCCTGTAGCTGTCTATTGGGCTGCTTTAAATTAAGTTTTTAATTGCATGAATTATCCTGCTTAAGTGAGTAAGTGCTTTATCCTGGTCAGGGATCCGGAGTATATCCCTGGAACACTGGATACAACCCAGATGCCATCTCAGAGCACCATGCCCACACACATTCACATCTAGGGGCAATTCGGATTGGCAATTCACCTTATCGCATTTTTCTGGGTGGTGGGAGGAAACTGGAGAACCTGGAGGAAACGCAGAACATATAAATAAACGCTGTAACCTGTGTTTTGGATCTGAAGCTGTGAGGCTGCAACATTACCCACTGCCAGTCCCTCCAGGATTTTGCAATCACAGAAATGAACACAAAATCAAGAAAACTCTGCAATATTCGGAGGAGCTTGCAATTTTTCAAAATTACTGCAGATTTTCTTCAGATTTGGGCCAAGACGCTTCATGTAACATCATCAGAACTCGCATTCAGTCAAAGTCCTCTTTGATTCATGTGCGTCGAACATGAGTACAGCTAAAAGATCTCATTTACCAACAAACATCACTGCAAAAGACAATTTCGGCAATTCAAGTAGTTTTCTGCAAAAAAAAAAAAAAAAAAAACACAAAAAAACTCACATTCTGAAAAAAGCCACAGCAAAATCATGTAATTTTGGCCACAACAATCACAACAAAAATCTGCGAACTCCTGTATGAACTGTACTGCACTACTATGCCACTAGATTATCATTATATTCTTTTATTTTCTTTCATATTTTTGAGCAAGCTTCACAAATTAAATTCTAATATGTGTGGATTTGTCTTTTTGTATACATATAAAGGGAAGGAAAATGTCCTTGGTCCAGTTTAAATTACCAAGAATTACTGAAGGATCTTGTAATAATCGGAGAAGCATTCGCAAGTGCATTTGTGATGATCCACTGCTTTCTGTTCTCCAACTCTGATTCCGACAAAACTCTTATGTGTGTGAGACTATGAGGGGCAGACGTGTTGAATAAAACCAGCGATGCTGCCTGCAAGATGCAAATGAAAGAATGAGTGAATCTTATTTATTGTAGTCCTTGGAATATTCTCAATGCTATCTCGCGCGGGATTAATAATGCAACAGACTCCAACGGCTTCAATAATAGAAGGCAATCAGTGGAGCAGAGGACACACAGGAGCATGTCGAATGGTGTACATATTTCAGCTCTTCTTCGGCCCACACCAGGACCGCACAGCACCACCGGTCTCTTTCAATTAAGTCAGTGTAAGAAGGGCCAATTTGCCCCGGCAGCTGTGTAGCGTATTAATATGATTGGATTGCAGTAAAAAATAAATAAATAAATAAATAAATAATCAAGCATGAACCCACACTCATCTTAGGATTTGAACAAACAAAAGATAGCTAACATTGTGACATGACTTGAATAAATTATTTAGCTGTTCCACAGATAAAGGGTGGTGTGTGAGTAGCTGGTTGGAAACTGCTGACAGAAACAAACTCAATGCAAAGCAGGGACTTTTCTAGAACAACATGCATTGCTCGGGGTAAACATGCCAGAACATGCGATGTATGTTGCTCTAGAAAGGTCCCTGCTTTGCATTGAGTTTGTTTCTGTCAGCAGTTTCTATGATGATGCCTGTGCCTTGACAAGATGTCTGACAAATTGCAATGTCTGTCTAGTGTGTAATTTTAAGACCAGAATGAGAAGATCTGCATGTAACGTCACGCACGGATGCACTCAGCCTTCAAGAGAAGACTTGCTTAACAATCTCACGTTTTACATTTAATTGGGTAGCTTGCCCCTTTCTGAACAACGGCTTGTCACAACGGAGTCAAAACCTCAGACGGACGAAGCTCTTTTAACACTTGGCACGTGTTTCTCCTTTTTAGTGCACTGAAATTCAGCCCATCAGTATACTACAGAAACATTTAAGCTGTTGATATGAACCATTTTTACAATGTTTGTGAACTCTTAATGCAGATGTGTTCTGCTCTAGCGGCTTAATATCTGCTCAGTGTGTGTGTGTGTGTGTGTGTGTGTGTGTGTGTGTGTGTGTGTGTGTGTGTGTACAGAGAACTGAAAGGAAACGTTGCAGCATCAGCAAATGTGACAAGGTGGACATTAAAGTTCCCATCAGATCTCCCGCTTTTCCATCATATGATGAGGGTGATGCACAGAACTCACAGCACTGCATACTGATCTTCAATCCTTCACTTCAAAGTCAAGAGCATCAGCCGTTTCTAGATCTACTCACTAATTTACTGTTATTTCTAATTAAAGTTTAATCTAGATTTGCATGTTAGGAGCTCAAAGAGACAGCTGGATGGAATAAATAAAGACAGAATGGAAATAGGAAGAAATAAAGTACAGTACAAGCCAAGCAGAAAAAAAAAGAAGAAAGAAAGAAAGATGAAGAATGCAGTAAGTGAAGAAATGAGGGAACAAAAAAAAAACTGAGGTAAGCTGATAGACAGAAAGATGACATTAAAAAAAACATGACATTAAAAGAAATTGGAAAGAAAAGAGTAAGAGAGAAAATGAGAAAAGAAAGAAAGAAAAAAAGAAAATTAGATTGGGGGAAGAGGGGGGAAGAAAGAATAAATAAAGAAAGACAGAGAAAGAGGGAAAATGAGATAGATGCAAAATGTAGGAAATACAGGAAGAAAGTGATACAAAGGAAAACAGAAAGAAAAAAGGAATGAGGAAAGAGATGTGCAAATATAGATAGAAAGGAAGAGACACAAGGAGGGAAACAGATTAAGAAAAAAAGAAAGAAAAAGTGAGAGAACGTGACAGTTAAAGAAACTTAAAAGGAAAGAGGGAATATGAGTGAAGAAAGAAAGAAAGAAAGAAAAACAATTAAATAAAATGTCAAATTAAACTGTGCAAGATAATAGAAAGAAAGAGACAAAAGGAGGGAAAGACATAAAAAAAAGAGAAAGAAAGAAAAAGCAAAGAAAAGGAGATCTTGAAGATACTACTACTACTACAACTATTATTATTATTATTATTATTATTATTATTATTAATAATAATAATAATAATAATAATAATAATAATAATAATAATAATAATAATAAAAAGAAGAAGAAGAAGAAGAAGAAGAAGAATGAGGAATAATAATACAGGCTTTGCTCCAGTGGAATCAGTGAGTGTATTTGAGATGTAGATTAATATTAACCCCTGCATGCTCTGCCTCTGGGGACGGAGAAGCGGAGAACTGTGCATGGCTGTGTATTTTTCCTGCTTCCACACACCACACTCAGCTCATTAAAGCTTGGATAATTACAGTAGCTGATGAGACGAATGAGTTGGATCATGTGTGTGCTCACAGCAGGGAAAATAAAACGTGAACCTCTGTCTCCCAGTTCCCAGTGGTGACATGCAGACCTGCACAGTGCGAGTCCCCGCCTTCACCCTGTCCCCGTAAGAGAGGAAATGAAGCGCAGTTGCTCACCCAGATGCTGATGAAACTCACCCGACACCGGGGTCATGGGGGTGGGAGGGAGGCTGTTGATGTTCAGTGCCCCCATCTGGTGGATCTGGGTGGCCGGGAACGCCACGCTGGGCGTCAGGTAGCCACCGTGGCTCGCGGCCATGAGGGCTGCCTGCTGCTGCATCAGCTGTGGAAGAAGAGAAAGAGAAAGAGAAGAGAGGTTAGGAGAAGGAAGTGGGCTATACCGGAGAGTGATGGATGGCTAATGCTCGCTAGGGTGGAGGAGAAAGTGGAGCGGAAAAAGAGTGAAAAATGTGTCAACCTATGTTTAGGGAAAGAGAAGTGTCCATCTTCTCAGTGAAGCAGCTGTCACAAACCCCGAGAAACATTTCAGTGGCTGTAGTTCTTGAGCTTTCTAATGGAGGGACTGGCATACATATTCCTGGAGTTCACAGCTAAAGAACTGGCTTGGATTCATGTTTCCATTTCAGACTTAAACAGTAATGGTGTGTGAATCTCTCTTTTTCATTTCCTGCCAAGATCAGCAACTGAAGCATCTTGTAGCTCATCAGATATCCATAATTTCCTCATCATCAGTGGTACAGCTTCAGAAGAATGTATAGCATTGCCATTACCAATATTACTGCATCTATTAAGAAAATATTTCCTTAATGAGTTCTGTCTATATAGAAAACATATAACAGTGTGTGTGACCAAATGAAAAACTCCTCTTTTGACCTATTAGTTTAATACATTATTATAAAACAACAGAATTAATCAGGAAGTCGTCTTCAGCTCAGTGCTAGTGGCGATACTGTGAGGTGCAGGCTCACTCAGCTTACTCCATGTGCTACATGCTCTGTCTGCATTGAGTCCCTGCATGAGCAAAAAGCCAATTATTTTCCCACAATGCCCCTGTCAGAGGTACACTGACAGTACGCTTCACTCACACTATCTATTAACTCTGCCTGCCATTTCCTTAATTCCAAATGTGACCAGTGAGGATCATCCATTTCTGAAAGAGCAAGATGGATTGAGCTTTTATGTATCTAAACAAAAGATTAAAAGCAGAAGAGAAAAAAGAAAGAAAGAAAGAAAGAAAGAAAGAAAGAAAGAAAGAAAGAAAGAAGGAGTAGGAAGTAGAGACAGGAAAAAGAAAACAAGTGAAAGAGAAATAGGAGAGCGAGAGAGAGAGAGGGAGAGAATGTGAGAGAGAAAAAAGGTAAGAAAACAGGAAAGAAAGGAAGAAACAGACAGAAATAAGCTGACAGAAAGAAAGAGAGACCAAACAAGGGAAAGAGATACAGGAAAACGAGAAAGAAAGAACATGTGTCTGACAGAAAGAAAGAAAGAAAGAAAGAAAGAAAGAAAGAAAGAAAGAAAGAAAGAAAGAGGGGACAGTAGTAGAAGGGCCAGAGAGAGAAAGAAAGAAAAAAGAAAAGGGGGAAAAAGTAGAGGGACAATATGAGATATAAAAATATAAAAAAATATGGGAAGGAAGGAAAGAAAAGAAGAAACAGTCCTTAAACTTATATATTTTTTCAAACTCAGAATTTGATCTTTAAAAGAGTAAGATGAATAGAGTCCCAAAAATGAGGATTAATGATGTAAGAAGCAGACACTTGGTGAAGGGGAATCTGCAGGCCATGGTGTTGTTTAGTACACTGACACACTGATGTATTTAATAAGTTTACATTATGGCTAGGACGAGAAAGTTTCCTCTTTTCTCTCGCTCTATCAGTTCTGTCAGTGTGGCAATGTGACAGTAATCAGGACCTATTGTAGCCGTCTCAAGGCCCAGGCCTCAGCTCTGAATGAGACTTGCTGAATGAGTTAAGCTGACTGAAGCTAGCTGTCTGCCAGTGTGCTAATGCTCTTTAACCACACAGAGCGACAGGCTGTGGACAGCGCAGAGAAAGAAGCTGAAGCCTTCCATATTCAAATTTCTCAGCATGCACAGCTTGGCTAATATCCCTTTTCATGGCGATGTCCAGATTGCTTCAGATAACAATGTGGCGTTCTGTTCTGCTCTTCAGGAATTATAACACAGCAAATTGGAGGTTCGAGCATGTAATTACGCCGGGGGGAAGTGAGCAACATCGATTCGTTCTTGGGTGAGGAAAAGGAAGGAAGAGGAAGGAGGGAGGGGGAGAAAACAAAAGTCCATCTACTGGCTACACTGACAAGAGTATTCAAAATCTCCCAAGCAATTTCTTTGCTTTCACTCCTAAATTCACAAATGGTTCCTCCGCTTTGCAGGGGTTTTAGCAGAGGTAGTGAACGCCTGCTTCCAGGGAATTGTGGCTTCCACCGAGTCATTATCATTAGAGTCGTAACCCTTTCCAGAATGGTTAAGAATGGTGATGTCGCCAGAAGAAGATGCTTCATTGACAGCACACTTTATCATCTAGGCATCAGTTTTTTATGGCTGGTTGATGGCATTGAATGGCATTAGGTAATCACCTCTTTATCACACACCAATTATCCAGGCAGCTGTGCTCTGAGGCTGCTGTACCTCCACTTGAATCACACAGGGCCTCTACAAGGCAACCCACACCAGCCACTGAGGGAAAGTGGAGAGATATAGAGAAAAATAGACTATGTATAACATTAAGTCCCTAGCTGAAGAGATGGAGAGCAGAAAAGCTGAGAGCTATCAACTCATATTGTATCATCAGGACATTTCTTTTTTTATATATACTTCCACAGCATTGCAGCCTCGAAATATATAGTGACAAGAAGCTGAGACTGAAATACAAATATAAGGTCAGGCTAGGTTGTTCACTGCCATGAGATTTTGAACAAAAGTTGTCGTAAACAGTTTTTACCTGAGAAACAAACACTGACTATTGCTTAATAATGACCAACAGGGGGCGATGTTAGGCAGTATTAAATTCTGTCCCGTCCATCCACCCCATACCCCACCCCCCGACCCCAAATGCCAAAACAAACACTCCCCTCATTTATCCCTGGCCTGAGTGCTTTCAAGTAATTTGTGTGTCATATGAATCTAATGCATCCTCTCATTAAAATGCCGTCAAATAAAGAAAGCATCTTTCATCCCCCCTGCCACATCTCACAACCCTGCTTTTATTCACATCCCCCCCTCCAAAAAAAGTAGCAGCTGCTTATGGAAATACACAAGCTCAAACATGAAAAGAAAAGCTTTTAAAAGATATCCAGCAGGGTGCCTGAAAGCAAATTAATGTTTTTTTTTTCTCTTCTGTCAAATATTTGTGGTGTTTGAAGAAAAAAAAAGAGGATCTATTTGGTATGTGGAGCATCTATGTGATGATAAGCTGATTGCCTGGTGGAGAAATAAGCTGCACCTTTCGGGGGGAAAAAAAGCCCTGTCTTTTGGCATAGCATTGTCAGGGCTGTTGCCCGTTGCCCCCAGATTTGTTTTTGCAGCCCTCCCTTTTCAGCTTTGACTAAAATCCAATTTGCTGGCTGTCAACTCTGCCCACTAATCCCCTGCACAGCTGTGTTTGTGAAGGAGCTTCCTAATTTGTGTATTCTCAGTGTACATTGCTGAACATTTCATAGCTGTACATATATGCATAGAAACGAGCTGCTAACTGCATATTAAAGTTATGCAATTAAGAGGTTAAACTAGTTTCTTAGGAACTAGGGACAGGGAACATAGCTGATAATCTTGTTATCAAACAAGACCCAAACAACAGCTTAACAGCAGTTTACCGAATTAAACTGATTCCAGGTAAATCAGATCACTGCTCACTTTGCGGTTTGAAACTGGAGTCGAAAATGGTGATGCAAGCTTGGGTTCCTACCCTACAATCTCAGAAGTAAAGGTACTAACGGTGTTAGTGGTGGTACCATGAAAGGTATATCTATTATACATTTAGTATGTATCTTTGACTTGGAAACATGAATATAGTGTACCTTTAAAAATAATGTAAGGTACATAGTTGGAGCACTTTTTTTTTAAGCTTACAGGTACACCAAATGCACCTTCCAGGTAAAAGACACATTCACTAGAATCTAAGGCAACAGTGGGCATAGGTTCATTGAAACCATTCATCCATTTTCCATACTGCTCATCCTGCACAGGGTCGCAGGGAGCCTAGAGCCTATCCCAGGGAACTTGGGGCACAAGGTGGGGGACACCCTTGATGGGGTGCCAACCCATCGCAGGGCACAATCCCATACATTCACACACAGGTTCACATACTATGTACAATTTGGAAATGCCAATCAACCGACAAAGCATGTCTTTGCACTGGGGGAGGAAACCGGAGTACCCGAAGGAAACCTCAGAAGCATGGGGAGAACATGCAAACTCTGCACACACAGAGCAGAGGTGGGATTTGAACCCCCAACCCCAGAGGTGTGAGGCAATTGTCCAGTTTTAACTGTCCAGTTTTGGTGAGTCTGTGCCCACTGTAGCCTCAGATTCCTCTTCTTGGCTGACAGGAGCGGAACCAGATGTGGTCTTCGGCTATTATACCCCATCCACCTCAAGGTCTGACTTGTTGTGCATTCTGAAATACTTTTCCTCTCAGAATGGTTGTAAATAGTGGTTATCTGTATTACCGTACACTTCCTGTCAGCTCAATCAGTCTTTCCATTCTCCTCTTATCTCTCTCATCGACAAGGCTTTTCTGCCCGCAGAACTGCCGCTCAGTGGACATTTTTTTGTTTTTTGCACCACTTTATGTAAACTCCCAGGAGATTAGCAGTTTCTTAAATACTCAAACCAGCCCATCTGCTACCAAAAACCATGCCATGGTCAAAATTAAAGTGATCACAAAATTAATGTTTTCCACATTGTGGAATTGGTGTGACCATTAACTGCACGCTTTTATGGATTGTGCTGCAACATGATTGGCTGATGCATGATGAATGATTGCATGATGAATGATTGCATGAATAAGCTGGGGTACAGGTGTTCCTATTAAAGTGGCTGGTGAATGTGCATACTAAAGGTACAAAAGATGTACCCTTGATGATTCCACCCATGCAATAAGAAAAAGTACAGTTTGGTACCTTTATTATTGAGTCTAGCACAATGTATTTTTATATGGTTACTTACAAAGTAGTGACCATGATTCATATTCCTCTGTCCATCTAGCATGAAGTGTGTGTAATGTCATGTGACACGGTGTGCCGAGTGTGTGGGCAGCAGTTCTGTCTGGAACGCTGAGGCATGGAGACAGTGTCAGAGCTGGAGGGTTGCACACTACTGCACACATCTCTGACACACCAGATAAAAGTCACAGCCTACCTGTAGGAGCCACACTGGCCTGCCTGCCTGCCCTCTTGTACATTTACATTTCCACACACTTTCCATGAACAACCTGCATTTCATGAATCATAATGAGTGTGGTTTTATTCCTTTTTTTCCCCCTTTACTACAGGGCTGGGTAATTACAGTAGGACTGTCTGCTAGTGTACCTCTCACATGGCCTCCCACAAATCTGTGATATGAAAATGAGTGTGATGGATACATCCGCAGAGACTATGCCATATTCTCCAGTTAATTCACTTCCTGTGCTAATAAAAATGCAAATTAATGTCTACACACCTACTCAAAGTATCGAATTCATATACAGTTAGAGTAAAGTTCTGACAGGCATGAAACTGAGCCTCAACATCCCAATTTCCTTTCTGCTTCTTACATCAGAAGGATCTTAGTATGCAGGCTAAAAATACATGGAGGCTTTTTCGGTGGAATATTCCACATCATTTCTGTCGTTGGTGGGAAAAGATATGATAAGAGAATGTGTAGGCAGAAAGAAGCTATAAAAGATGAACAGGAGAAGCAGGAGGAAATAATTAAGTGACACCAAGAAGATCCAGAGAATTAGAGGAGATGGAGGAGCAGGTGAGACATAGAAGAAGAAATGGGAGAAGATGGAGTAGCAGAAGAAGAAACAGGAAGAGGAGCAATAAATAGGTGCAGAAATGAAGGTTAAGAGAAGTACATGAGATGGAGCAAGAGGGGTTGAAGAGAAGAAAGAAAATGCAGAAGGGTAGGATTTAAAAGGCAAGAGAAAGAGGAGATGTATGTTTAGCAATATGGTTCAGGGGGAGATTTAGGAACAAAAGAAGATATAGGAGGATGAGGAAGAGATTTAGCAGCAGGAGAAAGAGGAGATAGAGGAGCTGAGTAGTAGAAGAAGAAACAAGAAGAGGACACAGAGGAATACAAGCAATATGGAGGTGCAGGGACAAAGATCAGGAGGAGAACTAGAGGAGGTGGTGGAGTAAGAGGAGATTGAAGAGACTAAAAATGCAAAAGGTTAAGAATTAAGTGGAAAGAAAAGAGGAGATTAATGACAAAGAGGAGATTTAAGAAAAATTAAGGTGGACTCACAAGGAGGAGATGGATGAATCAGGGACAGATAGAGGAAGAGGTGGAGATGGAGGAGCAGGTGGAGATGAAGGAGCAGAAGAAGAAACAGGGAAAGATGGAGTAGCAGAAGAAGACACAGGAAGAGGACATAGAGGAGCAGGAGAAATATGGAGGTGCGGGGACAAAGAACAGAAAGAGAATTATAGTAGATGGTGGAGCAGAAGGTGGACGGAGAAGGACCAGGCGAAAACTGAGTTGCAGGAGAAATTGGTGATTGGGGAGCAGAAGGTGATTATGGAGCAGGAGGGTTAGGAGAAGGTTAAGTAGTGGGTGATTGATGAGGAGGAGAAAGAGACACAGGAGCAGCAGAATAAATAGGAAGAGGACAATGAAGAAGAGGAGCACTAGATCTGCTCAGTAGGGATACAGGAACTCACCGCATGTGCGTAGCTGCTGTAGGTGCTGAAGGGCAGCGCGATAGCTGGGTTAAAGATTCCGAATTGGCCCACCATCTGCTGCATGCGCCGGATGGTGCGCTCCTTGTCTGTGTCAGCAAACTTGACCACCAGGCTGGATGAGGCACCCTGAATGGGACCGCAAATGGAAAGGATTACTGATTGCATTCTGTGTTTAGTGTTTATTCAGTAGAGCAGTTCCCACTGCCAACCAGTTTGTGTAGTAAACTTCCTACTAGGGATGTAACTACATATGAATACATTATTTGAATGAACAGATAATGTGTTCTAAATGGATACAAATACAAATAGAGTACATATTTAAATTTTTTTTAAAACTTCTGTTTAAGCCATGCTCACATTGGGCTTAAAGCCTAATACATGTGCAGATACGAATATCTGGAGCACTAAACAGATAAAGATACAGATACTGGCATTACCTTGCACCCATACTTCCAAGGTATGGAGCTTTGGTTGTAGTACATGTATGGAGCTGAAGATAAATTATTAAATATAAGTGAAAAAAGAATAAAAGCTAAAATATTACACTTTTTTTTTTTTATATTATAACAAGGAAGAATCCTGCTTGCAAACAAATTCAACCACAAATTATTAACCCTGTAACCTTTCTGCATCAGGCTGATTGACTCAGAGACCTTCTGACCGTTTTACACAACATTTTATGTCTTCATTCAATAAAGCTTAACACTGCTTTCCCAAAGTCAAACAGGTTAGGAAACTGATTTAAGACTGACATGACCACTGATGGGCATGATCCCATACTGACCTTGGGGAGCTCTCAGCTAAGCTTGTATCCTTCATTCAAGCCCATAATGCAAAAGAACAACATCAGATGTGTTTCAATCATTCTAGTGATTCAATTAGATCTGGTCAGCTTACCCAAAAATTTGTGAATATATCCAGCCCCAGAGATAGGCAAGCTTTTGTTGGCATATATTTTAAAAAATGTTTATGTTCAAATTCACTAACAAGGTAGATGTCAGCTTACTGGGCAAGTTCTCAACTTTAACTTTTAAAAAATCTGCCACGCGAATAAATGTAAATGTAAAACCAAAAGTGTTCATGGGCCATATTCAGGCTGTGGACTATATTACTATTATTATACCACAGCACTGCTGAATTATTGAATCTAATTGGTTCAGAAATCTGTTGTCCCTGTTTTTTTTTTGTTTGTTTGTTTGTTTTTTACTGAATGCTTCCTTATTGCCAAAGGTTGATTTAATTTAATTATCCATTTTCTATAAATGCAACTCTGACAGTAGTTCCAACTGTACTTCAATCACATTTTATATTAACATGGTTTTTCTAATACTTTATGATTTATACACTATACAAAATTACATCTTAGCAAGTAAAATATCTAGAATATACTAAAAATTTTTCTAGAATTTCCTATTATAAGATTACAGTAAACCTACTAAAAGATAATTACACCTATTTCTAGACATATTTTACTAATTTCAAGCTTGAGATAATTCTATTGGCAGATAATTTTGCTAATTTTAAGCACTTATTTCTAGAAAGAAACACAATTATCTCTCAACAGAATAAGAAAATTTAAAGCTTGAAATTAGTAGAAATGTCTAGAAATAGGCTTAATAATCTTACATTTGTTTTATTATAATCTTATAATAGGAAATACTACGTACATTTTAATATTTTCGCTTAGTAATATCTTTTTTGGTCAACTGTTTGAAGTAACAACTCACAGGAACTATGTGCTTTCTTGATTTTCTGTAACATTGTAACACTGTAACTTCAAGAGAGAAAAAAAGAGACTGGTGAGAGAATAATTGTTTATAGGGAATAATTTGTAGGGATTAGATTTTGAATTTTAAGCTGTTGTAAAAATTCTGAAAAGCTGAATAAATACCACTATTTTGTAGTCTAAACTCTCAAACAACATTGTCACAAACTGTATTTTTGTAGTACACATCTTGTCATGTGGGTGACACCCTCGGAGTACATCTTTCCCTTGTGAAAGTGAATGTAATATATCTTTAAAGTTGGCCCTTAAGAACCAATATTGTATCTTTGAGAGTTCATTTACATTGTTTGTACTTTAAAGAACAAAAACTGGATCCATACAGCACCTTTTTTTGACAGTGTATTTTGTCATATTTTTCCAGGGAGTGTTTGATGAATGCAGTGATGAATTCATGCCTGTACCTGTTCAGAATGAAAAAGCTGAACTTTTGCAGCAATCTGACAGGACTGGAAGATATCATCTGAGACTCTTACTGAGATTGCTCTGAGCCTTAGTAGCTAGTGGAAGCAGGGAAGCTGGACTCTTAAATGACTTGCCATTTATTGGCCATGTGCACAAACCATGTGTACCTCAACATCCAAACACAATCATTGCCTATCACCATGGTTTAGGGCCAGTCATAGGGCACAATCCTCCTTCTCACACCCATTGGTTGCGGGATGGTTTCCTTTCCTTTATCCCAGAGGAAACTAGCAGCGGAGGCTGAGAACACATCAATCACATCTCATTTTCTGGTTCAATGCTTTTGTATTGTATACGAGTGAGCTTTGCAGGGTTCACCAGGAATAATGGAAAAAGAAATACAGTCCACTCTGTTTTTACTATTTGAACTGATGGACCTTTTTAAAAATCTGAAGAAGAAAGCATAGTTCGTGGCATTGCATCTAGCGATTGTAGCAAAGGTAGAGATCTGTTCTGTCCATATATAAAAGACAAAAAACCAGGCTTATCATTGCCTGAGTCAATAGTTATTTGCTTCAAGCAGCCATAGTTCCCTCCATCTCCAATCCTCTGCACCAGCACAAGGCTGCACGTCAGTACAAGGACTTATCTCTTGTCACTCCAATTTTTTATCACCAAACCTGTTAAAATGATTGCTGCGTGTAACTCTGAGGGAGTCTGTCACAGCATGAGACTGGAAATATCAAAAAGTGCCTCATGCTGTTCACATTCAACCAGTGAAGCATTTTAAAAGCTAGCCAGGGCCTGACTGTTGAAATAATGAGAAATGGAGCAGGTCTATTTCTTTTCTATTACTCTATATTCTATTAATAGACCTTTTTATCCTCTGTAGTTATATGCTAAGGTTCTTCGGCTGCTGAACTTAATCTGCAGGTATTAAATTGCCTGAAAGCTTTAACATGGTGGTGCAGTTTTAAATGGACTACCACACTTATATACACTATATACAGAAACTGTGGTGTTTCTTTATCAAGGATGTTGGAACAACAGATCTGAAATGTGTTTTTCTTTGTGCATTTAAATGAGGTAAGTGCAATGTACCTGGCCAAAAACTGATCTCTGATCAGCAGTCTTTGGCCACATCCACATGTATACATATAAATTTTAAAAGCATAGTTTTTTCTGTGTTTTGGTGTCCCATCTACATGGAAACCAAGCACATTTCAACCTACGACTAGGAAAAACCAAAGAAAACGCCAATCAACATGGCTGCTCACAGCATCAACAGTAAACAAAGTACGTTCAATTGAATCATAATGTACAGTGGGTATAGAAAGGATTCACCCCCCTTTAAAATAATCACATTTTGTTGCTTTTCAGCCTGAAATGAAGACGGACACAGTTTTTGTTTTATCCAGCTGTATTTACTCAGTGGAACTTATAACATCCAAGTGAAAGATATAACACCAACATGTCAGAAAAAAATTACAAAAATTAAAAAACAGAATCACTGTGTAGGAAAAAGGATCAACCCCTTGCTAATTTGCCTTAATTTTTTTTAACTACAGCCTTTGTCTGTTGAGATATGTCTCTACTAACTTTGCACATCTAGACTTTGCAATATTTGCCCACTCTTCTTTGCAGAACTACTCAAGTTCATTTAAATTTGATGGTGACCGTTTGTGGACTGCAGTCTTCAAGTCATTCCACAGATTTTCAGTGGGGTTTAAGTCTTGGCTCTGACTAGGCCATGCAAGGACATTCACCTTTTTCTCCTTCAACCACTGTGTGGTCAGTTTTGCTGTGTGCTTTGGGTCATTGTCATGTTGGAAGGTAAACCTTCTTCCCATTGACAACTTTCTGGAAGAGGACAGCAGATTTTCCTCAAGAATTTGACGGTATTTTGCCCCATCCATATTCCTTCTATCCTGACAAGTGCTCCAGTCCCTGCTGCAGAGAAACACCCCCATAGCAGGATATTACCACCTCCATGCTTTACTGTAGGAATGGTGTTATTTGGATGGTGAGCTGTTTTGGATTTCCACCAGACATATCGTTTGGTGTTGAGGCCAAATAATTCAATTTTAGTCTCATCTGACAATAACACATTTTTCCATGTGGCCTCAGAATCTTCAAGATGCATTCATGTGGCCTTTCTTGAGGGGTGGCTTTTTTCTTGCAATCCTCCCAAACAAGCCACATTTGTGGAGAATTTGTGATAATTTGTGATCACATGCACGCAATGACCACTCTTTGTCATAAATTCCTGTAACTGCTTCAGAGTTGCTGTAGGCCTCTTGGTAGCCTCTCTGGCCAGTTTCCTCCTGGCTCTTTCATCCAGTTTGAAGTGACGTCCTGATCCAAGGAGGGTCTGTGTTGTACCAAATACCTTTCACTTCTTAATAATAGATTTCACTGTGCTTCTAGGCAATGATAAAGCCTTTGAAATATTTTTGTATCCATCTCCTGACTTGTGCCTGTCCACAACTTTATCCTGGAGATCTTTTGAGAGTGCCTTGCCACCCATAGCTGATTGTTTGCTTCAGCTGCACTACAAAATGCTCCAGGAAAGCTCTTTTCATGCTAAGCTAATCAAAATGACCACAGCTGAAAACAGTTGAAAGTCAAATGGCTTTGTGTGCCATTGAGAAGGTGATTAGCTACACCTGATTGAGTTTACAAGTCATTTTTAGGAGGGGGGTGATCCTTTTTCCAACTCAGTGATTCTGGTTTTTTATTTTTATTTTTTTCTTTCTGACATGTTGGTGTTATATCTTTCACTTGGATGTTATAAGTTGCACTTATATATATATATATATATATATATATATATATATATATATATATATATATATATATATATATATATATATATATATATATATATATATATATATATATATATATATATATATATATATATATATATATATATATATATATATATATATATATATATATATATATATATATATATATATATAGTATCTAAATATTTTATTATATCTTTTCATGGGACAACTGAAGAAATGACACTTTGCTACAATGTAAAGTAGTGAGTGTACAACTTGTATAAAAGTGTAAATTTGCTGTCCCCTCAAAATAACTCAACGCACAGCCATTAATGTCTAAACCACTGGCAACAAAAGTGAGTACACCCCTAAGTGAAAATGTCCAAATTGGGCCCAATTAGCCATTTTCACTCCCCGGTGTCATGTGACTCGTTAGTGTTACAAGGTCTCAGGTGTGAATGGGGAACAGTGTGTTAAGTTTGGTGTTATCGCTCTCACACTCTCTCATACTGGTCACTGGAAGTTCAACATGGCACCTCATGGCACATTTACAAAAATGTGAGGGGTGTACTCACTTTTGTGAGATACTGTATACAGCCGTGGCCAAAAGTTTTGAGAATGACACAAATATTAATTTTCACAAAGTCTACTGCTTCAGTGTTTTTAGATCTTTTTGTCAGATGTTACTAACTGTTACTGAAGTATAATCACAAGCATTTCATAAGTGTCAATGGCTTTTATTGACAATTACATGAAGTTTATGCAAAGAGTCAATATTTGAAGTGTTGATCCTTATTTTTCAAGACCTCTGCAATTCGCCCTGGCATGCTGTCAATCAACTTCTGGGCCACATTCTGACTGATGGCAGCCCATTCTTGCATAATCAATGCTTGGAGTTTGTCAGAGTTTGTGGGTTTTTGTTTGTCCACCCGCCTCTTGAGGATTGACCACAAATTCTCAATGGGATTAAGGTCTGGGGAGTTTCCTGGCCATGGACCCTTAAATGTCGATGTTTTGTTCCCCGAGCCACTTCGTTATCACTTTTGCCTTCTGGCAAGGTGCCCCATCATGCTGGAAAAGGCACTGTTCGTCACCAAACTGTTCTTGGATGGTTGGGAGAAGTTGCTCTCTGAGGATGTTTTTGTACCATTCTTTATTCATGGCTGTGTTCTTAGGCAAAATTGTGAGTGAGCCCACTCCCTTGGCTGAGAAGCAAGCCCACACATGAGTGGTCTCAGGATGCTTTACTGTTGGCATGACACAGGACTGATGGTAGCGCTTACCTTTTCTTCTCCGGACAAGCTTTTTTCCAGATGCCCCAAACAATCAGAAAGGGGATTCATCAGAGAAAATGACATTACCCCAGTCCTCAGCAGTCCAATCCCTGTACTTTTTGCAGAATAGCAGTCTGTCCCTGATGTTTTTCCTGGAGAGAAGTGGCTTCTTTGCTGCCCTTCTTGACACCAGGCCATCCTCCAAAAGTCTTCGCCTTACTGTGCGTGCAGACGCACTCACACCTGCCTGCTGCCATTCCTGAGCAAGCTCTGCACTGGTGGTGCCCCGATCCCACAGCTGAATCAACTTTAGGAAACGGTCCTGGTGCTTGCTGGACTTTCTTGGGCGCCCTGAAGCCTTCTTCACAACAGTTGAACCTCTCTCCTTGAAGGTCTTGATGATCTGATAAATGGTTGATTTAGGTGAAATCTTACTAGCAGCAATATCCTTGCCTGTGAATCCCTTTTTGTGCAAAGCAATGATGGCTGCATGCGTTTCCTTGCAGGTAACCATAGTTAACAGAGGAAGAACAATAATTTCAAGCACCACCCTCCTTTTAAAGCTTCCAGTCTGTTATTCTAACTCAATCAGCATGACAGAGTGATCTCCAGCCTTGTCCTCGTTAACACTCTCACCTGTGTTAACGAGAGAATCACTGACATGATGTCAGCTGGTCCTTTGTGGAAGGGCTGAAATGCAGTGGACATGTTTTTTTGGGATTAAGTTCATTTTCATGGCAAAGAGGGACTTTGAAATTAGTTGCAATTCATCTGATCACTCTTCATAATATTCTGGAGTATATGCAAATTGCCATCATAAAAACTGAAAACTGAGGCAGCAGACTTTGTAAAAATTAATATTTTGTCATTCTCAAAACTTTTGGCCACGGCTGTATATATATATATATATATATATATATATATATATATATATATATATATATATATATATATATATATATATATATATATACACACACACAGCTGGATAAAACAAAAACTGTGTCTGTCTTCATTTCAGGCTGAAAAGCAACAAAATGTGATTATTTTAAAGGGGGGTGTTTCTTTTCTATACCCACTGTATATACAAGTATTTGCTTTAGATCAATTAACATACAGACATGTTATTTCAAAAATGTGGATTTTGGCATTTCGGCTTCTTTACCGCTCAATACGTTGCATTATTCTTGAGACGTTTGATGTAACAATTTATGACGTAATAACATTGGGCTTATGTGACCATTTTCAAACTGTTTTTGCATTTTTGTATCGATGGAGATACATGAAAACTGAGGGGTAAAAGCTATATTTAAAAAAATATCCGTATACGTGTGGACAGGGCCTTATTCTGCTAATTATGATGGAGCACATTTAATTGTTTAAGCACTGACTGTGCACAGCACCAGGAATTCAGTGAGCTTTCCTAACTCTGCAGATGTGAAGGATTGTTGTATTGCAGTGTTTGTTAGCTTATACTCTTGACAACAGGGTTTGCCTTAAAAAAAAAAAAAAAAAAGAAGTATATACCATACTTTTCTTTCCTGTATGCATGGTGCCTCTCAGCAAGCCTAACAATAATATATCAGGCCTGCTGGTGTGGAGACAGAGAAACAGAGAGAGAGAGAGAGAGAGAGAGAGAGAGAGAGATAGAGAGAGAAGTGGGTGAACAATGAAGTAAAACTCTCATTAAATTTTAAGCCGCTGAGCGACTGGGAGAATTCCCACTAGCCGTGGGCCTGGAGAAATGGATTCAACTGTGAGAATAAAATGTGCAGGGAAAAACAGGAGAAAAAAAGGGGCTCTGGAATCAAAAAGAGGAGTGTGGAGGAGTGTGTCTTCACAAGACGCCCTTGAACAAGGGCACCATGGTCCTTTTCAAGCCCACAAGGTGTCTGAATGAATGAGGTGTAAAGGAGCTAACTAAGCTATATATCTGATATCATGCTAACTCCACAAATCTGTCTCTGTGCCTTTGCTTCGAGGCAATAAGGTCGGATTATCCTGCACTTGCTGCTCTTCTCCATAACGACACTCAAGCTCATAAAATCCGCTCCAGACTGCAGGTTCGTGTTTTCAGCGTAGTTGCAGTCTTTCGAAAAGGATACATACATTCATTGCCATTTTGCTTTAAAGCAATATTGTTGAGATTTCTGAGTTTTATATACAGTATATTTTCAGTAAACATCGCAAGGACAAGAGACATTAAAAACAATCAGATCTTAGATGCATTGTGATTCACTGTTGAGCATTTCTGCATGTTATACTAAGGATATGTATCTTAAAAGCTTAAAAGAAAAATGTCAACAGTACCAAACATGCCAGAAAATGTTTTAAAAGGAATTTATCATAAGAAAATTATCATACTGAAAAAATGATAATGTAGATATCAACAATCAATTTAGAATTGCATTGTTGCTCCCTAAATTGAAATTGAAATAAACTGTGAGGTATCTATAACTTCCCATACCTAGTATAGTATCATCCCAACATCACTTGTCCCACCCACATAACTTTATTGAGGCTGTTCGTGTTTGTTTGAACTTACTTTTTGTGGTTTAACTAACACATGAGTGAAAGTCGACCTGGCAAACGCTGCCTTTGTGATCAATCGGTACATTTATGACTGAAAAATCCCCATTCTCCATGCTGGTGTCATTGTATTTAGTTCTGCTTGAGTGGTGAAGCAGGTTAAGAGTCTCAGACAGAGCGATGTTAATCAAGCATTCTCAGTACAATATGTGTGGCAGTCTGGAAAAATCCCAGTTTAACAAACACAGTGGTAAAAACAGTCAGTCTGCTTAAAGATGACTAAAACCTTAGTAGCTAAGAGTGTTTTTCTTATGCAATGAATGTGACACTTTCATTATGTTACTGGACATAAGCCTAATCCATTGAAACTGTAATAAGATACTGTGTCATCGTTTTGTTTAAATGTCCTAATAAAAATAACATTCAATAACAGGAAATTTAGCAAACAGAACAGACCTGACTGAATTAATCAGAAATAATTTCTCCACCGTTGTTAGTGTGAACAGAGATAAGTCAATCAGTCAGCTATGATGAGTCTTGTGTTTAAATATCATGAGTGACTTTTACCTCAGGTGATGAGAGAGACTGATGTGGATCATGCTTATAATCAAAGTGAGAACTCAGTTCCCATTGTGAACTTCTGTAGAATTTGGCAGTAATGTTGTTTTCCATAAGTAGATTGGGTTATAAATCGTAGGGAGGCAGGGCATTTTTAAGCCAAGTAAATACAGTGCCCTTCACTAATATTGGCACCCTTGGTAAATATGAGCAAAGAAGGCTGTGAAAAATTGCCTTTATTATTTAACCTTTTGATCCTTTGTTTAAAAAAAATCACAATTTTTTGTGCTCTCATGGATATCAAACAATTGCAAACACAACACAGGTTTATCCAAAAAAATATATCTTTGTTAAATATATGTGTGCCACAATTATTGGCACCCCTATGAATTCATATGAGAAAAATATATTTGAAGTATATTCCCATTGATATTTTACATTTTTTTAGTACACCTGGGTGACTAGGAACAAGAAATCTTTCAACCATGACTTCCTGTTTCACAGGGGCTTAAATATGAGGTAACACATAGGCCAAATTCCCTTAGTCATTCATAACAATGGGTAAGACCAAGGAATATAGCTGTGATGTACGGCAAAATGTTGTTGAGCTTCACAAAATGGGAAGTGGCTATAAGAAAGTAGCACAAGCATTGAAAATGCCCATTTCCACCATCAGGGCAATAGTTAAGAAGTTCCAGTCAACTGGAAATGTTATTAATCAACCTGGAAGAGGACGTGTGTCTATATTGTCTCAATGCACTGTGAAGAGGATGGTTCGAGTGGCCAAAAATCTCCAAGGATCACAGCTGGAGAATTGCAGAAGTTAGTTGCAGCTTGGGATCAGAAAGTCTCCAAAACTACAATCCGAAGTCACCTACATCACCACAAGTTGTTTGGAAGGGTTTCAAGAAAAAAGCCTCTACTCTCATCTAAAAACAAACTCTAGCGTCTTCAGTTTGCGAGACACTACTGGAGAACTTCAATAGGATCGGGTTCTATGGTCAGATGAAACCAAAATAGAGCTTTTTGGCAAGAAACACCAGAGGTGGTTTTGGCGCACACAGAGAGGTAGCCATATGGAAAAGCACCTCATGCTTTTCAAAAGATCAAAAGTTTAAACAATAAAGACAATTTTTCACAGCCTTCTTTGCTCATATTTACCAAGGGTGCCAATATTAGTGGAGGGCATTCACTGATTACATGCTGCATCCTTTATGTTACATTTGCTTTAATTTCCCCTAAATCATCACATCTCAGCAGTATGCATGGAAAAGCTTCCTTAACAAAAACCCCATATTATATTTTCATGTTGGATCGGTTGTTCTCTCAAAATTGGTCTCCATATAGCTGCACAGTCACAAAGGAGTACTGCCTTACCCAGCGGCATTGTGCCTCAGGGCATGAGCATGAATTCCTCTGCGTGCAGCAGATCTTAATACCAGATAGCTTCTGCAGTTTAATTTTTCTCCCTATATTTGTTGAGATAGGGCTGATCCCTAACGTATACACATGGCTAGAAATGAGAGGTCAGAGTTTGCACGACCCTAAACTTCTCTGAGTGTAATTCCGTCCCAGGACGTGCGTCGTACAAGGCCCTTCCTAAAGCTTGCCAATTTGCTCTACAGCATGAGGGTGTAAATTTTTAATTGTGCCACGTCCAAAGCGTGAGATGAGGAGTGAAGGAGAGACGGAGGGGACGTGCGTGCCTGGAATGAAGAACCTGTTATGACCAGACATCTGATCTGACCTGTCATTACCCTATCATGCGCACACACACACACACACACACACACACACACACACACACACACACACACACACACACACACACACACACACATATATATATATATATATATATATATATATTCACACACAAGCCAGACACACCTGCACACACAAATACATAACATATTCACCTCTAAAGGCTCAAATACACATGAATGCATTCACTTACAGGATTCACTTACACCTATACGGATGTGACCATGTAGGGGGGAGAGAGAGAGAGAGAGAGAGAGAGAGAGAGAGAGAGAGAGAGAGAGAGAGAGAGAGAGAGAGAGAGAGCATGCATGTGTGCATGAATATAATGCATAGAGAGAGGAGTTGTAGTGTGCTTTGGCACAGTGATGTGATCCTAGTGAGGGAGGATGCTGCCTCTGTGAGCTACAGTGTTTGCATTCAAAATGCTTAAACCTCAAGGCCATTCGATCTCAAAGCAGCACAAGCCATGAATTTAAAAAAAAACTTTTCTATTTAGAATTCAATTCCAATTGACTTTGGACAACAGCTGTACCTATGGGTGATAGATGGGCACTGGGGCTGAATGCCCCGCTACGGTTCATAATTAGTGCCCTTAATATTCAGGGGTAAATAGGGGAACAACAAATTTAATGTGTGTCTCATATGTCAAGTAACATAGACAGAATTTTCTGTTGGTGTTCCTGGCTTTCCTAATACAATAATACATATACAGTAATTTAACACCAAGATCATACATGAGGTCAAACAATTCACAGTGAACATTTATGGTTCTTCATATGATGGATATTACATAGGTTTAACCTTTTCCAATGTTAAAAAATTTAATAGCCTCAGTCTGCAAATATCAAAGATTATGGGAGCAAATACATCAACACTGACACCAACAAAGAAAAACTGTTAAATCTAGAAATTCGGGCTGTGCCTCTGTAGTCTCAGACAACCTTTCAGACTGCAAGTCTGGTACCTTTTCTCTCTAAACATTACAAAGAAAACCGCTTTCACAGGTAACAGCTAACCACATTTAGTCGCCATTAACCATTACAAAAAAAACTATTAATTGTTTACTTTGCTCTGAATCTGGAGCCAATCAGATTGCAGTCTTCAGGATTCTGAATCTTATGGACAGCTAAGTGTACACACGGTTATATGTAGAACACTAAAGCAGAACATCACATTATGTGCACACTAGCAGGTGATAAGTTACTCATGTCGCTTGTTGTTTGGATATTGATGGCGGGTATGTATGACAATGTATGACAGGATAAAAATAAACCATAGTTATCAGGTTTTCTTCCATTTTTGTGCATCAACTCTTTGCAGGAAGAAACTAAAGTTCCCGAAGAACTGAAGAAACATCAGACTTCTTACCATACACTTAGTCGGAGGAATCATTTGAGCCAGTCGTTTGGATTTGAGAAAATCTATCATACCTAATTTGCATAGATTTGAGAAAATCTCAAATCGTGCTGTTGCTTTGATGCTTGCTGCTGTCACTGAATGTACATAGAAATTAATGGCATCAACCGTAACTTTGTCACTTTCTAATGTGAACTTAGGGATACACTATCAAAGAGGGTTCCACATAGAAAGAAGAACTTTAAATATCCAAAGAACTACATGCAATTATAGCTTTGGCCAAAGTTGTTTGCTAGTGGACCGCTATAGCAGGCCCCCCATGATATTTTATATATCAGGTTTAAGTCTTTTTTTTGCACTGTGTTGGCCTTAAAATGCTCAAACCCCATTCCACCATTCCATATGTTCAACATACTGGAAGCCAGGAGGCACTGGAGAACCTGGGGTGCATGACCTTTGACGTTCAGCTGGAAGTGAGCTGACATTTCTCCCATGTTGCCTCATGAAGAAGCAAACTGCTTGGACTAAACACCTCCCCTGAACCTGAGGAGCAGACCGGGTCAGCCGCCTCACCTCCATACCTCTGTGTGCCTGATTTGATGACATATTTACTCAGTGATAATGCTATATGCATGTTCAATTCATCGTCTTTATGCCTCCCGGTTCCTCTGTCTCTTTCTCTCTCCAGCCTTCTTTTTCTGCTCCCCGTGCTTATACAGCAATGAATAATTCACTAGCCGATTTGGTGAAAGGTGAGGTAAACAAGTCTATTGCCTAATATCCCAAGAGGATGGAGAGAGGAGAGCTGTAAGGGGAGGGTGTGTGTGTGTGTGTGTGTGTGTGT
This sequence comes from Cranoglanis bouderius, assembly GCA_023630585.1. NCBI lineage: Eukaryota > Metazoa > Chordata > Actinopteri > Siluriformes > Cranoglanididae > Cranoglanis > Cranoglanis bouderius. The sequence continues at coordinate 13,220,176 of CM042553.1, read as the reverse complement.
GTGTGTGTGTGTGTGTGTGTGTGTGTGAAACAGAGAGATGCTGGATAGCTATATCTATACATATATATAGCGATTAACCATTCAGTACCTGCAAACTGCACTTACTTTGACCTCTGTCACACCAAAAGCTAAGGCTTCTCCTCTCTTTGACTCTCTCTCTCTCTCTCTCTCTCTCTCTCTCTCTCTCTCTCTCTCTCTCTCTTTCTCTCTCTCTCCTCTATCTCCCTGTCTCTCTAGTTAATCCTTTTCAAATTCAAGTAAGCTTTAGCAGCATGTTCAACTCGTTTGTCTTTTGTTCTCTCTGTCTATAAAAACATGCACCCCGATATGGCACACATTGACAGCTTCAGCTTTCACTGCCAGCAAGAGTTTTATTTAAGCAAACACACAGTTGCAAAACCGAGCGAGACTCCAGTGCTATTTTAGAGTCCTGAATAATGAGTGTGAAGCTGAATAGTTTTGATTGAATCTGCCAATGTTGAACAGAAGGCATTTGCAGCCCAGTGTCCACTCCTCCAGACGTTTTGACTATGCACATACTCTGTAAAATATATATATAAGCACAGGTTGCAGTAAAAGCAGCAGACTGTAACGTTTTGTTTAGTTTGAGAGTTATTTTGATCCTGTGGCAAGGAGGGCAAATGTTTGTTATTTTTTCAAATGTGGCCTTGGCCCAAAACCTACCAGACTTCTTCTGAGGTGAATAATGATAATGCTGCACGATAATGATGCAAAATGATTGATGGATGGATGGATGGTTAAAAGATGAATGGGTGAGTGGGGGGAAGGAGGGATAGATAGATATAGTGGTGCTTGAAAGTTTGTGAACCCTTTAAAATTTCTATATATCCGCATAAATATGACCTAAAATGTCCATCAGACTTTCACACAAGTCCTAAAAGTAGACAAAGAGATCCCAATTAAACAAATGAGAAAAAATATTAAGCTTGATCATTTATTTATTGAAGAATTACATATCTGTGAGTGGCAAAAGTATGTGGACATCGGTTTGGAGGAATTTTAGCCCATTCCTCAATACAGAACAGCTTCAACTCTGGGATGTTGGTGGGTTTCCACAAATGAACTGCTAGCTTTGGGTCTTTCCACAATATTTCTACTGGATTAAAGTCAGGACTTTGACTTGGCCATTCCAAAACATTAACTTTATTCTTCTTTAACAATTATTTGGTAGAATGACTTGTGTGCTTATGGTCATTGTCCTGCTGCATGACCCACTTTCTCTTGAGATTCAGTTCACAGACAGATGTCCTGACATTTTCCTTTAGAATTCGCTGCTATAATTCAGATTTCATCGTTCCATCAATGATGGCAAGTCATCCTGGTCCAGATGCACCAAAACGGGCCCAATCAATGATACTGCCACCACCATGTTTCACAGATGGGATAAGGTTCTTATGCTGGAATGCAGTGTTTTCCTTTCTCCAAACATAACGCTTCTCATTTAAACCAAAAATTCTATTTTGGTCTTATCCGTGCACAAAACATTTTTCCAATAGGCTTCTAGCTTTTCCAAATGATTTTTTAGCAAACTGCAGATGGGTAGCAAAATTCTTTTTGAAGAGCAGTGGCTTTCCCTTTGCAACCCTGCCATGCGCACCATTGTTGTTCAGTGTTCTCCTGATGGTGGGCTCATGAACATTAGCATTAGCCAATGTGAGAGAGGCCTTTAGTTGCCTTTTGTAGTAGTTTGTGACCTCATGGACTATTACACGTCTTGCTCTTGGAGTGATCTTTGTTGGTCGGCCACTCCAAAGGAGGGTAACAATGGTCTTAAATTTCCTCCATTTGTACACAATCTGTCTGACTGTGGATTGGTGAAGTCCAAACTCTTTAGAGATGGTTTTGTAACCTTTTCCAGCCTGATGAGCATCAACAACAAGGTCCTGAGAAATCTCCTTTGTTCATGCCATGATACACTTCCACCAACATGTGTTGTGAAGATCAGACTTTGATAGAGCCCTGTTCTTTAAATAAAACAGGGCGCTCACTCACACCTGATTGTCATCCCATTGATTGAAAACACCTGACTCTAATTTCACCTTCAAATTAACTGCTAATCCTAGAGGTTCACATTTTGCCACTCACAGATATGTAATATTGGATCATTTTCCTCAACAAATGAATGGCCAAGTATAATATTTTTGTCTCATTTGTTTAATTTACTTTTATCTGATGATGTTTTAGGTTATATTTTTTGCAGATATATAGAAAAATCTAAAGGGTTCACAAAATTTCAAGCATCACTGTAGATAGCTAGCTAGCTAGCTAGATAGATAGATAGATAGATAGATAGATTTAATGCAGAGTCAATTAAACCTATTAAACTTTTTTTAGCTAAGCTAAGATTATTTGTCAGTCATTGTAATAGAGGAAATAGAGAATAGAGAAAGTAATAGAGAAAGCCAAAAATCACACTCATGATTATGATAATATAATTAATTGTGCAGCTCTATAATTATCCATGCTGAACGATGCATAATGATAAAATTATGCATGATAAGTTTACTCCACATATGATTCACTCACTGAAGGATCACCCATTTGATTTGTTCAGAAAGGTGTTTGGTGAGATTCTGGGGATATAGTGCCCTGAGACCAGAGGTTCGCAGACTTTTTGCAGCCAGGGATCCCTTTAAGTGCAAAATAAATTCCCTCTGTTTATGATCCAACTGTTCAAATATTAGGCTCATTATTTAAATGCATACAATTTTTTGGCTATTTATTAGAACCATAGAGGGTTTTTTTATTTCTGAAATTTCCATCAACAGAAAACATTAGGCCTAAGTAGACATTATTTATAAGCTGACTTGCTTTTGAGTTATGGTAGTTTGGATTTAATATTATTATTATTATTATTATTATTATTATTATTATTATTATTATTATTATTATTATTAATATATTTTTTCAAGCAACCAGTCACACAGGCTAATATAAAAACTAAATAAATATAATAACTTTGATAATGGGGGGTTGTGGTTTCTGTAACAAAATTTTTAAAAAAAGAATCCAAATATCCATGGCTATGCTTCATGGATCCCTAGAGTTCTCCAGAAGTCTCCACTTTGAGAACCACTGAACTTTGATATCTTGTTAAAATGATGAAATATATATGCTTTGGAACTGGTATTACACCATGACCATGTGTGGTTCATTTTAAACAGCGATTGCAGAGAGATGGTAACAATATCATAATATATATGAAAGAGGAAAGAGAACGAATGTGTACTCACCGGCATGGTCTGACTGCCGTGTAGCGCACTGATTGCAGACTGAGCTTCAGCATGTGTGGAGAACTTAACAAAGGCACAGCCTGCAAACAGAGAGAGAACGAGCGATTTTATTAAACATTTTGAAGAGAAGCGCGTCAGAACATTAGATGGAGGCGCAGGAGCTGGTGGAGCACAGCAGGCTGGTCCTCTGCAGGCTGTCTGTGCTCCAGGCTCAGTGCTCCCGACTGCAATGATTAAACAGCAAAGCTAGTTAGCGCCACATGCACGTCTATGCATACTAAACACAAACACAGAACAACTGATATCATTTCATCATTAGCTCACACATCAATCAAAAAGAACTCTATGTTCTGCTTCCTGAGGCAGGTAAAAAACTAGCGTCATGTTAAAGTGCTCGAATGATTGATTTTGATTATTCGTTTACTTTCTTTCAAAACTCTGGAATCTTTCATACGCGAACGTCTTTGGAGAAATCAGAATTGTTTTGACAGTCATCTTTTTCCTCTCATCCATAAAACTGCAGATTCACACAGCTACTCCCTAAGCTGCAGAAATAATCTCACAGCAATTTTCATAAGAACTAGCAGGGGAAAACTACAACTCCCACAGTGCTTTGCTAAATGTCAGGCTATATTAGTGTCTATCAGTGTCCTCAAAGCCTCAGTGGGCAATAAATGGAGTCTGAAAAAAAGGAAAAAAATAAATAAACAGGCTCAGATATGCTCTTATGTTTCCCTTACGGCTATTACATTTCCCTCGTGAAGAGCTTTTTTTTTTCTTTTTTTTCTTTTTTTTTTGTATAACAAGCCATTTCGAAGCCAAATAAGATTTCCTGGCAGATTCTCTGCACAGCTATCTTTATACATTAGCACAAATGGTCCTACCTTTACTGTTCCCATCAGGACCTCTTAGCACAGTGCACTCCTCGATGACTCCATAGGGCTCGAACAGGCGATAGACATCCTCCTCCGTCTGTTGTTTGTTCAGCATACCCACAAACAGCTTCCTGTCTTCTGAAACAAAGAGCACACATGGTGTGAAACCCTATTCGTTGCTTAATTTTCCCTCTTAACCCCTTGTTCAGCAGCCCAGGCTGGACAGCACTCTGCTTTCTGGACCGTGGCCACCGAGTGAAAACAGGGACTGCTTTGGTCTGGCACAATTAGCTTGTGGAGTGGAGTCTTAGCAGCCATTGTTTTCTGAGCCAAGGCTGTTCATTTTAATTTGAGCGATAATTAGGTTCGACCCCCTACTGAAAAACATGGCCAGGCCTGTGGGGTAGGAGTGTGAGTACTAAGGTAATGGCTAAAAAATAAATAAATAAATCAAAAGCAGCAGGTTATTGAGAGCTGGTGTGTACTCAGACATTCAGGAAAAGAGAGAAGACAACATAGGCCTTCCTCTGTTATTGGCCTTGATTTATTATTTTCAGAATACTTTTTTATGTTTATTAATAAAGCTGAAATAACTCTAAAACTCTAGTTTTCACTAGTGCTGCTTCAGTCCTATAGATCCTAGCTAACAATGCAGTATGTGAAACACATTATCTGAACAACATGAATATTTCCATATTGCCAACATACCCAGGTGATGTACTACTTTGACCAAATATTCAATATGTCTTCATGATATACTGCAGTGCATCCCATAATGAACAGCATTTCATTCATAAATCCTTCAGCCTTGTTGAATAATTTTTGGCCTTAACCCCAAAATATATTTTGGGTCACATAACCATGAAAATGCTGAACAAAAATGACACTGTGACAATTTAATGTATGATGAATATGAATGGCAGGTTGTGACATGACTGTGTAGTATCAAACATAATATCATTCTCACATGGCATGTAGTAGCTGCATAATATTATCACAAATAGCATGTAGTAGGGGTCGCACAGACTAGTCGAGTAGTCACGGTGGTAGAAAATAACTAAATGCACTTTTTTAGTCTGAATGAAGCCAATTCTGCCAAAGAGTCAATTGCACAACACTTTTCTTTTTTCTTTTTTTTCTTTTTCTTAAATATTATTTCACTTAAATGAAACATTGTCACTTTTATATCACTTTGTATTAAGTGTATGGGTATTTTATAGAGCCAGAGCTATGCAAAAGATTTCACACTTGGATAGTTTAGAGCAGCATGTGCCAGCTCACAGAGCCCGATCAAGACTTGTTTTCTTATGCTATTGAAGTGGGAGTTTAACATGGCGGAAAAACCTCCTAGATGTTGTCTAGACAGAGTATCCTCCATCCAAAGAAAGACCATTCATTGAGCTATAAGGAAAGCGCTGTTGATGGACACGAGCTTCCATGCTGCACGCTCAGTTCCAGAATCAACTTTTTCAGAGGAGCTGCCGGGGCATCCACAAGAATGCATTTTAATAATTGGTACTTCCTCAAATATGATACCCAGATTTACTATTTTTCACATATCTTTATCACATATGTTTATCACGATACTCATTGTTAATAGTGTAGTCTAAAGAAGCACAGAAACTGGAAAAGTAATTTTTGTATGAAGGTTAAACATGCAGATGGATGCATTTTTGCTGATGTTTATCAGCATTTAACTCACTAATAGACGAAAAATTGAGATGTCCAAAGTTGCTAAGGAAAAGACATGCACTTTTTTGAATTAGTGTCTAACTGGTGCAGTATAAAGTACACAGTACAAGTATACCATTTAAAACACAGACACTGTATGAACTCACATCATCAGTGAACCTCCCATTATGCCCACAAGCCCCTATGGGAGCTCTGTACGTGGACGATCTGGCCCACACATGGACTCTTTATCCTTTGTGGCAGGATCAGAGGGTACTTTTCAAAATAGAGGTGATGCACTGTGACATCTGTCACAGTGGATTTTGGAGCAGTTATCCGCAAAATCCAGAGCCCTGAACTAGGAAAGAAAAGGCCATGCTGGTCCTTCTGCCTACCTTTAGGGGACACAATGAGCTTAAGGTGCTCTAGTAGATGTGTCCTTCTCAAAACAATCAGGATGCATATCTGGCCTCCAGCTCCTCTCGGACATTAACGTATGACCAATATGAATCTCATAACATAGCGTGCAGCGCAATGATAATGTATCTCACGAGCATGGCTATAGGATGCAGCTGTCCCCTTTCGGAAATTTCACTAAGAACTCACCTCTGGCTAAATGGAATAATATTTATGTTCGAGTGCAGCAGAAACACACATAGTCTCATCAGAGCGCAGTGGGAATAAGAATATGAAACAATGGAGAACCGTAAAGTAGTCAAAAGCTGGCCTTCGGGTTCAGGCAGAGAGTTTCTGCAATAAAGAATCACCATGGGATCTTCTGTGAAACTTCAGTGCTCCTGACATGAAAGATAATCTACACGCACACACACATGCTCGCTCTCTCTCTCTCTCTCTCTCTCTCTCTCTCTCTCTCTCTCTCTCTCTCACTCACTCACACACACACACATACATGCAAGCTTTTTTTCTTTAGCTCACTACACTAATAATAAATCAGCACATTTAGGGAGCCCCATTTGCTGCGAGGGTAAATGTTGCTAAAGCATTTAGCAGCAGCCCATCATGTGCTGCAAATCTGTTTAATGGGATCTACAGAAGCAAGTAAACATCATATGATGGATCGTTTCCAGCCATGACCAATTTTAGCGAACAAAATGTAATTAAGCTAGTGTTAGACTTGGTACCTAAACCAACATATCTATTTCTTGTGCCTTATGTTGCAGATGTTATGCGTAAAACATACAACGTGCCCTGCCTTAAATTCCAAGCCTAAGCGTTATTGACTGCCGCTCCCAAACGTGTAACAGGAGTTTTGATGGAGTGCTTTTGTTCCCCAGCCCCAGTGCCACTGAGGTCCTCTTCATTTTCATCTTCTTTCTAATTGACTCGAGCTGCGTGCATTTGCATAGCTTCCTCCCTAGTGTCCTTGATGCTGGGCACAGCCCCACCAGCTGTGGTGCTGCATCCAAAAAATTACACCCATCAAGCCTCATCAACTTCACCTGCCATAGACGAGTTTTGTTTAATACTTTGCAAATGAAGCAGCACTACAACGAGAACAGAATATCATACAGAGATGCATATTCTATTTTATTGTTTGAGATTACTGTGTGTGTGTGTGTTTGTGTGTGTGTATGTGTGTGTGTGTGTGTGTGTGTGTGCAAAATTAGACACTTAACAAAATCCCATGGGTGACAAATGTAGCTAGTTTGCTATCAGCTAGCTAGCTGACTAGCTGACTTAGTTAATGTTAGCAATAAATAAAATCTTGGTTCAAATGGTATTTTGAACCAGTTTGGCTACTGTTAAATAATATACTGATAAAATGGCAGTGCTCGCATGTCGCAATCTTATTTTTTATTTCAGAAGAAAAGTAAATTCTCTCATTTTTTTAAATCTTTATTTTCAATGATATTATGACATTGATTGATGGGGTAACTTTGAAAGTACAGCCATGTTACCTAAATTATAGACTGAAATTAAATGATTAATTTAAAATATATATATAGGTGAATTATTAGAATGTACTTAATGTCCTTTAACACTGATCCTAGTTAACCACTTTCGTGTATTTGCTTATTCTATGCTAAAAAAAAAAAAATGCTTAAAGCAAAGAAACCTTGTAAAATAGATGTATTGTTGCCTGAAATGGGTTAACACATTTTTGTTATGCATTTGTTATGCGCTCTAAATATGTTTTTCCTATTGTTAATAGTTTTTTGGGCCTTAAGATGTGTAAAGAAATTGATTTGTAATGGTTTAAAATGACATGCTGAGGATGATTTTACGTTTACATTTATTAGCTCTGAATCATGTGCAGGCAGAATAAAGACTGAGACTTCTCTACCTTCAGGGATTTGTTTAGTAAATAAGCATTTTAAACACTGAAATGTGTTTGGCTATAATTCAGAACGTAAAGCTGTTTTGTTGATCTGAAAGCCTTTGGGGAGTTTCGAATCTCGAGCCTGCATGCCAAACTGCACAATATTCTGGCTGTGTCTCTAAATTGAACAGTAGTTCTGTACGTAGTGCATTACTACAGTCTCTATGGGATGAAAGTGTCTTTGAAATGACTGCATTAGGTCATGAAGGGGACAGATTTAATGGAATATTGGGACACTTTTGAAAAAGACAAAACAAAAACATCAACGATTTTCATGCGCGATTCGACTGTCAACCGCTAGCTCATACTGACAAAAGTAAGGCTGCTGCAAGAGACTGTTGGCATATTACTTATTTTAGCAATTAAAATTAACCCTAGATTAAAATTCAGTATGTACTCAGGGGCAGACTTAGCATTAGGCAAAGGCAGGCAACCACATTGGGCCCCCAGAAGCCAAGGGCACCCTAAAAATGTAAACTTTATATATTTTTAATTATTATTGCTAAATAACTATGCTGAAAATTTAAATATTGATGTTAAAACACTGAAAAGACTGATATCGCTGTTATTTCAGCAGCATCAATGCAAGCCCCCTCCTCCAAACCTAACTGAATAAGGCCCCATTCCTATATTTTGCCTAGGGCCCCCAAATCGCTAAATCCAACCCTGTATGTATTAATGTTTAGGTAGTAGGACTATAACTGAATATGAATGCATTATTCTGAATCAATCAATGTGTTGTAAACATACACAAATACAGATATGAATAGGAGGTACACTTTTTGTTTTGGGGGGTTTATTTTGGTTGTTTTTTTGGTTGTTTGTTTTGCTATTTTGTTGGTCAGGGTCATGGTGTTTAAATTAGGCTACCATTTTGTTTATATCGTTGGGAAACTGGGAACCAACTAAATTTGTTCAATTAAAAAAAAAACTCCACTGCATTACACCCTTATTATAATGATAGCCTAATTTACTATATATGCACACACTGGAATGGCTCACAGGGGGCTTTGCACCTCTGGGGTTGGGGGTTCGAATCCCGCCTCCACCCTGTGTGCGTGGAGTTTGCATGTACTCCCCGTGTTTCTGGGGTTTCCTCTGGGTACTCCGGTTTCCTCCACCAGTCCAAAGACATGCGCTGTAGGCTGATTGGCATTTCCAAATTGTCTGTAGTGTGTGAATGTGTGTGCGATTGTGCCCTGTGATGGGTTGGCACCCTGTCCAGTTCCCTGGGATAGGCTCCAGGCTCCCTGCGACCCTGTGTAGGATAACCAGTATGGAAAATGGATTGATGGATGGGTGGATGAATGGAATGGCTTACAACTAAATCATTTTTTGACTCCCAGTGTTTTTGTCAGTTGATTTGATTTGTATTAAATCTGGGATGCCCTAGAGTAGATAACGCGCATGTTCATCCTACATGTTGAGGTGCATTGTGGGATGTCATTAGGAGCCAAACCTCATCCTAGGAAAGTGCACTAATAAAGTCGCCTAGGATAAATTCTGCATTGGGACAACCTAGAAAATGGCCGAAAGCCCAATTAGTTTACTACACACAGAGCAAGGTGTCAATCTCCATCTGATAAGCCAGGCTGGGTGTATGGGGTGGGGGCGGGGTGGGGGGTGGTGGGGGGGCAGGGGGATGTTGGGGGGATGGGAGGGTGTTTGAACAACTTTGTAAATGACTGCCTCAGGTGAAAAGCCCTGCGAGAGCGAAGTACAACGAGCCGTTTGTGCCATCCGATTTGAGCAGCTTCAGGGGCCTGGAAAGGAAATGCTATTACTTTAATAGCAAGCTCTCAGGAAAGTGGAGAGCCACTCTTCATCAGCTGTCAAAGTCCGAGTGTAAATTTCGTGGATATATGAAAAAATATTAGCATTTTGATGCAGGAGGACAACACGAGCTGACAGATATTAGGTAGCGTTCAGCTGCAAAATGGGCAAAGTGACAAATTGTGGAGCTTCATGCTGGCAGAAGATAAAACAATGGCAGCAGCAAGCATAACTGAGAGAGTTTGTTGTCTCCTGCCAGGATTGCGGCTGCTTTTAGTCCAATTAAAATAACACAACACATAGACCTCCATCATGTAGCCACGCTTAAACAAACAGACAGTTAGGGTGATAGTAATTAACCTATAACAACACTGGAAGAGCTTAATCCAATTTATTACAAGCCCAGATCTTGTAGTGGTACAAGAACTAATGAAGTACACTGATCCACTCTGACCTCTTTGTTTATATTTCTCTGTTTCAACGTAGAATGCTGTAATGCAGTGTCTTAACACTTCTTTGGCAGCACTTCCCTCTAATTCTCTCTCTCTCTCTCTCTCTCTCTCTCTCTCTCTTTCTTTGTTGTTCTCTTTGACTAATAGTCACATGTCGTAACTTTTTTCCAACATGTCCGAATCCAGAACCCAGAACCCAGAACTATTTACAACTGGGATATTGGGATCATGGAGAAAAATGTAAAATCAAGATTAATAGAGATGAGAAAAAGTGTGGATCAACAGGTGAAAATGAATCTTAAAACATTAGGGATGCATTTATACCAATTCTACTATGAGGTGTCCATCTGATACCATGCACATTTACATGTACTTATAAAATATGCTCAGATACCAACATCAAATACAACATTATAATATGTGATGTAAGCCTAGTGTATCTTGTCGTGCTAATGCCAGCAATCTGGATGTATTTCACGATTAATGATGGCAATCAAAGCAACCATGACAATAACAAGAGGAGGAACTACAGCATCTTCCAACAATGCAAGTAACCTGATAAAACATTAAACAAAAAATCAGCATGAGGAGTTCATTGCTAGCAGTGCTAGCTAGACAAGACAGTGCTAGATGAGTGAAAATTACAGCTCTTACCCAGTATATTGTTCTTTGTCAATCAGTCATTATCGGTCACTAACAACAAGGGATTCAGATGCAATGAAAATAATTAAATATATTTTACATACAGCTGTACATGAGCGCTTTTCCCAAGTGAAACAAAACCCACTCACTACTGCAACCTGACTCAATTAGCTAGCTAATGCACTTCAATTAAAACGAACTAGCCATCATTATGAAGAGCACGCATAATGTATGTAATGATTTCCATGGCCACTATTTGAACAGGGGAAACATAAGCAGAGCCAAATAACATGCATCATGATGTCCCTGATTGATTAATACTAAGTAGGTTACTCATTTTGGTATCAGCATCATTACTGAAAGTACCAAAAAATGTACTTGGGCTGAAAAAATAATAAAAATGCTATCAATGTATCTGTAATTGAGATGTTGCCATAAATTCTGTCAAAGAAACCAGTACATAAGTGACTCTAGCCATAGACATTAATCAGGACAATTCACTGACTGACTGACCAATCAATGGTTTACACTAGCTCCATTTCTACCTGGGCTAATAAGAATAAACAAATGCAAGGGTACTTGGGTATGGCATGGCTCATGTGACGGTGGAAATAGAGAAATATGCAAGCAATCCAGTGGAAAATTGCTTCTTGTGTCTATTATGAAAGAGTACAGGAGTACAGGTCTAATCAAAGCTTTGTCAAAACAGGTTAATGAACCTCACTTTTGGCACCTCTCATTAAACGGAACGGCATCAAAATATGATTTAAGAGAAATCTTCATCCCATTTCAGTGAGCCAAATGGACAAAGAAGTGAAATCATGTGAGAATCTCACCACTCTGGCTTAAAGCCATTTTGGGTTAATGGATCTGTACATTTTGTACTGCCAAAATCGTGCCTCTGCTCCTAGTCAATATGGGACTCCTTTTAAGGACAAACAGGGACCAGTCATTGCTCTGCCTAATGGCCAAGTTTCATCATCGTCCTTTTGAGCTGTACTTTTCACAGTCAGTCACCATCCAGCAGCGCCTTGATATGAATACCGCAACTCATCCATCACCAAGCAGTCTACTGGGATGCATCAGAGTCCAAGTGATTTCACACACACAAACACACACACAAACACACACACACACACACACACACACACACACAGACACACACACACACACACACAAACACACACACCCACACACAAGCCTGCCAAACATTTCATCCAAACTGTGCAATGCTCCGTGCTGTAGCAACTATTGCATCATCTTGCACCAAGGTTTCGAAAGAGAGCGCAAATCACACAGAGATCACTCTCGGCAAGTGGCTGAGATTCCCTCACCTCTCAATCCAACCAGGTAAAAATAAAAGAAAATCACAGCCCTATTTCTCTCTGAAAGACGACTGACAGAGAACTTTCTCAAGCTTTTCACATCATGCTGTACTTCAGCACTCACATTTTTTTTTCTTTCTTTTTTTTTTTTTCCACAGCCAGTCCACTCCCTGCTGCCCAAATCCTGGCGCACCATCACGTGGCTGGAGGCAGCTTCAATGCCTCGAATAAACAACATAGCTTACAAAAACCCTCACAATAAGCTCAGTGGGAAGTAGGGGGGGAAAATGAGAGTGAACGAGAAAATGTTTTATCTCTTCCATACTTTACAAATATGAAATATTACTCAGCGCCTGGTGCTGGCTTCAACATATTACCACATGACCCATAAATCACCATTCTGCCACATGATGTTCATATGAACGCTATATAAACATTTACACTATTGCAACACTATTTACTATTTATTGTCTGCCTTCAGAATGTTGGTGACAGGCTTCGTTTCCAGATATCAGGTATGGATTTTTTTCTTCATTCCATTTACTGTTTCTGTAACCTTCTATATCTTTGGCAAGTCTTAAACCTGGTTTGTTAGCTAATTATTTTCTAGTAAGATCACTGACACTGATTCATAGGCATTGATTAAAGCATTCGTATCCAAAACACACAGCATTACTTCTCTCTTTGGTTCTTTCTGCTTTCAACATACAACAAACTATGGATCAAATATGAATACATTATTCAGAAAATGAACAGATAATATGTTCCAAACTAATACAGATAAAAATACTATTCATGTTTTTTCCCCCAGAAAGGTTCACAGGTTGAGATTAGAGGTGGGCATCAGGATTTAAAAAAAAAAATCATACCAGCTTGAGGTTTTTCATGCAGGCTAGTGGTCACATATGAAGCTCACAGGTGTGGACAAAGGAAGACCACATTCATGAATGTGAACTTAAGTCGCTGCATGAAGTGTTCATTCATTCATCCTTAGTAACTGCCTGCTCAGAATCACAATGGTTTAAATTAGACTTCTAGAAAATGTTAGAAAATGTAGCAGACATGCACAAACATACATAACTTGATGAGAAACAGAATTATTAACTAAAGTTATAGCTGAGGTTTCACACACCATGCTGCCATTTCTACCTCTGCGGAAATGTCACCAAACCCACGTCAGGTTTAAAGCCCAATACAAATACGGATATTTGAAGCACTAAACAGATACAGTGGTGCTGCATTATACCCCTATAACAAACTGAATTAAGCAGGCAAAGCAACAGCGCTTGCTTTATGACGTTCCCATCAACCGCTTTATTTCAAAATCCAGAGAGAGCTGAAATTGGAGCAGCTTCAAGAAGAACGATGTGAGAATAAGGCTGGCACTTGAGATGAAAGCGTCCAGGCCTGTAGTAAAAAAAAACAAAAAACAACAACACTGTAGGCTATATGTTAAGAAGCTCTTCATTTTCAGTATGTGGGAGAAAGTTAGTTTGTTGGCAGATTGAAAAAAAAAAAAAAAACTTCTAAAAGGCCAGTCAACATGTGAGAGACGACCACACTATAGCTTGGGTAAGACACTGGAGAAAGTGGGATTTTTTTTTTTAATTGTCCACATTATACAGGAGACCTCATCCCATGTGGATATGGTTTTTAATCCATATTCATTCACATTACTCACAGCACTCACTATTCACAAGCTTTACTCCCAAAATGGCAGCGTTAACATTTATGCATGGGGAAAATGCCCAAAAGCGAGATATATATAAACAAACAAATCCATAAATACATAAACAAATGCATTCCTCTAATTACATAATACCTCAAGATGAGCTGCCTCGGACCATATACAGGAGACTAAAACAGAAATGTGCTGCATGCTGATAAAATCTTCATGCCTGTTTTCTAATTCTCCTTTAGTTTAACGTCTTCCGTCAGTCCACGATTTGGAAAATAGGGTGTTGCAGCAATACTGCAGGTTGAGGGAGGGTGTCCATCATTCTGAAGAACACACAGCCTCGTTTTCCATATGGCCAACTTAACACTGAGGTACACAGGCACAGAGATACACAGTCACTGAGGTACACAGACAACTCAGCAAGTAACCAACTTTACCACTTTATCCTCGTCACAAAAGGTGGAAAGTTGTGTCTTTGTTTATCTTTGTGCAGAATCTTGCCACGGATGTCTGTTCTATTTACATTTGACAGGACACTGAGGTATGCAGTTTGGAGTTATTGCTTTTGTCAGCATTAATTTTTGCAGAACTGCATTTCTTGTTAGCATTCCATGACAAGTGGAATAAGGAGAAAATATTTAACGTGGGGGAAAAAACACACTTATTGATTCAAAATAACAGCTACAATTCTCATAGCTAGCTAGAACACTAGAGGGAGCGTGTTAGTACAAATAACATCGTGACTGATTTTTCAGGCACAAGCTGAAAGAGTCGTTATTCATGTTAACATATTCATATGTTGCTTTTATGCAACAGTTAAAAAAAAAATAAAGCAATGACGCAACAAACATTGTTTGAAACATCTATTCATATCTGCTCATATCAATGCCATGCAATGTTGACAATATATCTGAAATAACATCATATAAAAGAACCCCCCCCCAAACCCCCCAAACACAAACATACACCACACACACACACACACACACACACAAACGCACACACACACACTAGTACAGGTGGACTGTTTGCTCAGTAGAAGGTTCTGTTTGTTTCTTCTAGCCGATGAATGCTTTAGCTAGGAGATTATGCTTCCTTGGCAGTTGTGCAACCCTTTTTCCTAACGCTTATTAAAAATGGATTATA